>CP135577.1:4781806-5009558 GCA_032401905.1 Swietenia macrophylla
CTTGTGATAAAAATCTAAATGATGATGTTGGCGTGAGGATGTTTGGTGTAGCAGCAGTGTTATTGTGTGGCCATTGAATTGGCTAAAACTTCTCTTTCTTTCTGAATCGGACGTCATATCTCTTCGACTTTTTTTGGTTAAACAGATCTTGCTGTTAATTGTCATTTCAGAGGGATTTGAGCAAGGTGTTACTAGATTTCGCGATGCATCGAATTCAACAATCTAATAATTGATAATCTCTGTCTCATATATATGATTAAGTGATTTCATATTTGCAATTTTTGTGTTTCCTAAGCATGCAGATCTCTCAACCAACCTTCATGCCATCAGTCTATGTAGTCACTTAAGCACGTTAGCATTATGATTCCCCCATTGAAATTAATACCTGGCAAGTAATTGTTGTCTACGTGGATAATTACCCTTAATGATGTCAAAAATTGTGGGTGGATAATCAAAGATGTCTCATAATTGCAACAAAATGTGTTAAGAAATTAAGTTCAAAATCTTACCATGAACTTTGCAAGACTGCCAATTAAAAATTTACTACCGGAATTACCCTTCACTTGTGATACTACAGTCCTATGACACTATGACTTGTATTATTCAACGTCGGTTTTGCTCTTGACCGATACCTTTCTGATCCACTAATAGCAGCCATTGTTATGCATTCTTTATTTACAACGTTTTCAGCTCAAGCATTCTGTTACGGGGCTCAAGCCCGTCCCAACGGCCCACTGTTTCACCCCTTTCCGCCCTTGTTTTCATGGGCATTTTTGTAAATCTATCAGCGGACGACGGGACGGAGGAAGAAGTGGCTCCGTTTAATTGGTCCGTGACCTATCTAGTTTCTGTTACTAGGCTTTCGCGAGTAGGGCCCCCATGAAGTGGACCCCAGTAACCGACCTAAGAAATTAAGAGTGACAGTCCTCCAAATATTGGATTAACCCTGCTAGGCTTGACGAGCCAGTCAGACGAGCCGGAGCTAGAGAAGGAGCGGTTGGTGCGGTGGAATGCGGGTCCCACATTAGGAAATGAATAATGATAGCCCCGGGGTCACTGTAAGTGGCGGCTTGCGGTCCGGCGTGGGCTAGCCACTATCATTAGGCTCGCAACTTGGTGCAGCGATTTCGGAGCTTTTGGCTGAGCTGTACATGTGGGTCCCAACTTTTGGTCCCTCTGTGGATCCCGCTTTACACTGATAGTGGGTCGCACTATATTGTCTCAAGTTGGTCCCATCGCAGAAAATGTGTCCCACCCGTTTTACCTCATCAGAATTTTACAGCACGTGAAAATTACTGGTAATTATTATGTTTCAAATTAATTTATTTTTGAAATTAAATAAATTAATATCTTTTAAAAAATAATATTTATTCTAACTCAGCATACTTAATATTAAAAATAATAAATTTTAATAAATTATTATTTGTATTTTTAAAATTTTAAAAAGATTAAAAATTAGAATGTGTTAAATTATATGTCTGTTCCTTTTTATTTATTTTTTTTAGTTGAATTTAAAATGGCATGATCTTTATTACCAAAATACCTGTTGTTTGTTCAATTGAGAAGCAAAGCAAAAGTACGACACGTTTCAAATTCAATTTCACAACCGTCACCTCCCAATTTTCCATCACTCTCACGTGTTAAATTTAAGAGCAACATGGTTAAAATCCATGGGACACGACACAACCGCGGAGTACGGAGTATCCAATTAGACACGCACTCTTGTCCTTGTTTTAATTACAAAAGCGCACTTCAGACACTTGTAGGGCCGAAATTCAATCAAATGGGTCCCATCCTTTAATCGTGAAGGCTTTGAGGTTATCATTGTTTCCGTCCGGACGCTTCGGGAGGGGGAGTGAAACTCCGGTGTCACCATTTGGATGGCTGTACTTCCCCGCAACCAATAGGGATGCGGCTTCTCTAATACTCCTTGGGGCCCACTTAGATGTCAATTTTGATCTCAATTATGGCTTTTGCTGCAGGTTCACCCTATCCCCTACTAGCACGGAGGGTTATAGTGAATTTTTTATTCCAATCAGGATGTTTCACGTGGACTAAATTGCCCTTATCGGGATTAAAATGAAATGGTAATTAGCAAACATAATAACAACTAGTTAATTCAATGATTGTCTCTATAATCAATGTTGGTAAAAATTTTGTAAAGCATTCAACCTTTTATTTGATATTTATTTTCTCATTTAAAAACTTATTTAATTTAAAAGTGATTGTAAATGATAGATTAGATTTTGCAAGCCTTCATTGTTATCAAAGAACAATACTTGAAAGATGCACAGGAGATGGTAAATTTTTTTTAAGTCTCTTTACCATCAAGTGAAAGAGATATGAACATAAATTTCTTGTTGACACTTGTTTGATTATCATTTAATAATCAAACTAATTCTTAATTAAATTAGACTAATAATTCAGAACATGTATTATTCAATAAGATATAATTGATATTAATATGTATAAAAATTGAACTTATAATATATTGTTGTGACTTTCGATTAAAATAAATGAATTATTTATTTTAGATAATAGTTTCGTTAAATTTTATTATTTAAAATCTCAAAATTATATTTATTTTTTTAAAATAAATTATTTTACGATTTTTTTTTTACATGTTATCATAACTATTTTATCATATAAAAATAGTTCAAAATTTTTGATAATTTAATTTAAATTATTTGGGACTTATTTATAGAAGATCTCAAAAATCTTAGTTTATTGTCTTTTTATTATTATTATTATTATTATTATTATTATTATTACTACTATTACTACATAAACACTAGTTCTTGTTGTAAATTTTTGTTTCCCTTCGTGGAAGACAATTGATTCCCGATATTGTAATTCACAAGTTGATGAAACATATTTTCACAAGTAAAATAAATAAATAAAAAGAATAAAGACTATGAGATCCTTTTTGAAACTCCAATTATGCATTAGTACTTAATCAAGTAACATGACTAGATTATTTTGCTAGCAATTTATCATAAAAAAAATTATTAGTTGGGGTTGGTTTCTTTTCAAAATATAGGGTAAATATGGGAACTCAAACTCAAAGAAAAAATAATCTAAAAGGTATAATGTACCAACTGCCAGAAGTATGGAATACTCAATCTCAGAGTATGAATACGGGGTAGGCCATATGTGATAGAGATATTTATTATACATAATCATTTTGTATAGAGAATTTAAGAAGAGACAGTCTACCAAATTTAAATACAAAAAAGAATTAGAGAAAGCCCATAAACCAAACTCTTCGTGGGAATTAAAGGGCATCCCATTTCAGGAATTGTAGCATTCAAGCTAGCTGCTATCTCATGAACTCTATGCAATTATAGCTATATCTCTAGGATGAACAATGTCACAATACGTTGGTCCCCAATCCTGACCTATATTGGTTGATGGTAGAACTTTCTTCTTGGATATTTTTGTTGGTTAATTATTCTCCTTATGATTTTGCTTTCAAACAACTGATAATCGATGAATCCCATCTAGCATATGCACCTTTTTTAAGTGTCGTTCGTTCTTGTACCATAGAATATCTCATTACATTATTGAACGATGGGTTTTCTTTTATCTTCTCTTTCTTGTTGTATCTTGTGAAGTTTGTCACGCATAGCATGCTTGGTGATTTGACTCTAGACTCTCAACTTCGCATGCGTGTGTACCTTTCATTGTCGAGCCCTATATTTTCACCATCGATTAGGCTACTCCAACAGGTTATAATTTGGTTCAATTACGTGTAGTGATCGTATTGGATTTGTGTCTTCGATTGTTAGTACCAAACATTTGGTTTGTGTCCAAGTATGGGTATCCAACGAAACATTTCTCATGCTCAAGGAAATGAGGGTAGGTGGTTTCGCTTTTGATTCAACTCCACATTGTTTTATTTTAAGAACACCCCTTTATCAAAGAATTTTATGCTTTTTGAGCTGGGTTTCATTTGATAGAAATGATCTTCAAAATAATAAAAATAAGTAGTTAATTAAAATTTCTTAAAATTTAGTTTAAATTTTAAGTTTAATTTAAAATTAATTAGATATTATTTATATTTCAATTCAACATTAAGTTTGATAAAGATTTTATTTTTAAAACTTATTTAAAATATTTAAAATTAAAAAAAAAAACTCAAAGTGGCCCCTCTTACTTATTTACGAAGGACACTTATCAAATAATACACTATTGAAATTAAAAAGAAATTAGATAAATTATGCAAAAATTGCATTATTGACATAGATAATTACCTAAAGGTGACGTTACAAGTCATTAATTACCTAGGTGCCAAAAATATGATTCACAAATTAGCTATAAAGATTCATGTGGCCAACGTACATAAACCCAAAAGGACAATATTTGATAGAAAAACAAATTTAGAATTACACTAATTATCGACTTGTGTTGTGATTGGTTAATTAACATCTCGTGAAGGGGCCATGGCCATGAATCATTATGCTTTCTCGAGGGCACACGCACGCAATACACGTAAAATCAAATCGACCCATCGGTCCAATGAGAATGACTTTAGTGAATGATAATACACTTGATTCTTATAACAGTTTACAAAGTTGTTGTCACTTTAATTTCTCTTTGACATGCTAAATCTTACCTAAATTATCATTGCAATTTGGTTTATATGTCAACTTCAACATAATAATACCAATTATTATAACTATAATCATATGAATAAGAAATTAGAACAAATAAAGGGTTAAATAGTGGAGGCTAGAATGATTATGATCTTCATGTGTCTCGCCATGCTTTTTCAGAATTTATATGTTCATATTTGTCATATCATATTGTAAGATTAGTTACAAAATTTAGCCAACAATTAATCAATTTTAGACTTTAAACTCAATTTTTTTTATTAATTCTTTATATTGTAACAAGGGATAATTCTAAATTTTGAAACTCTAAATGAGTCTTTTAAGTGTAATCTTTATCGAGATTAATATTGAATTAAAAGAATAATCAATAATATACAATTGATTTTAGATTCGAGACTCTAATTTTAAGTAAAATTTTAAGAACTTTACCTAATTGCTTGTATCTACTATCAAGACCACCGCTAATTGTAACTGAATTATTATGAAAATAATATGTGTTTAATTCTTTTTAAGTAACATATTCTTTCAAATGTAATCCCATCTAACATATATCAATGGTTAATGATTAATTCTTTTAAAATATTTAATGTTTATTTGGACCATAACATCCCAAGTGCCAACTAACAACACGTTTTGTCTCAGGCCCAATAAACAAGGCTGAGGTCTAAAGTATGGAATACTTTAATGGGCCTTTCTTTGGAAGAGGGTTGTATCTGTGGGCCGACGGCGAACTCATTTTTTAGAATCGGGTTTAAGGCTAGGATAAAAACCGGTTCAAGCCGTTAATTCTGGCGCAGACACACATAAACAAACCGGTTCAAGTCGTTGAATCCTGGTGCAGAGACACACCGGTTTACCCCGGGGTTTAGATTCGTTATCGCCCCCGCCACCGATTGACCCGCCACAGATTGAACATTACAAAAGTGTTTGACTCTAATCGTTCGTTATCATATTCTTTCGCCACTAACCAGAAGAAAATTCCAAAACTCTCAATTGTTTATGCTATACTCTTTTGCGTTGCCCCCGGTTGTGCTTGCTTTTGCCATCTTTCCTGTCAGCGTGAAAGATGAATTTTTTTGGCTAATTTGCGGCCCTCCTAGTGTTACGATACTCGAAAGCATGATGGCAAGAAAGCCTAGTTTGTACTTCTTCTTGTTTAAGACAAGAAGAAGAGCTATAACAACATGTACTCTTGGAGTAGACCCACCAGCAAATATTACCCCGCACTCACCATCGACCTCCAATGACCACAAATTGTTTTGCTTCTCCGTAGCAGAAGAACTTATTAAACGTGGCTTAATTTCATCAGCCCAGAAAGTGATTCAGCGCATTATAGCTAATTCTGTCTCGTTTTCTGATGCAATTTCAGCAGCTGACTTTGCTATTGTTCGAGGTATGGACCTTGGTTTGAGTGGCTATGGTGCTCTTATAAGGAAACTGATAGAATCTGGTCAATCTCGGTTGGCTCTTTCTGTTTATCACAACAACATTGTTGATTTAGGTATCGATCCTGACCCATCTATTTTGAATTCTATTATTATTTGTTTATGTAATTTGGGGAACTTAGAGGATGCAATGAGACATTTTGATAGGCTTCTTTCGATGAATCGTCTTCCCAGTAAACCTGCATCTGATGCTATTCTCAGAGAGTTATGTGCAGAAGAAAGCTTTCCGGAGGCTTTTGATTATTTTATTAAAATTTGTAATGCTGGTGTAGATTTGAATTGTTGGTCGTATAACGTTTTGATCGATGGGTTGTGTTATAAGGGGTATTTAAATGAAGCTATGGAAGTGTTTGATATAATGCGTAAGAGGAAAAGATTGCCACCTTCACTTCATCGGTATAAGTCTCTGTTTTATGGTCTTTGTAAGAGAGGACGGACCATGGAGGCTGAGTTTTTCTCTAAAGAAATGGAGTCACAGGGTTTCTATGTGGATAAGATCATGTACACTTCTTTAATTAATGGGTATTGCAAGGATAAGAAGATAAAATGGGCACTTCGAGTTTATTTCAGGATGCTCAAGATGGGTTATGAACCAGATAGTTATACCTGTAATACTCTGATTCATGGGTTTGTCAAGATGGGTTTGTTTGATAAAGGGTGGGCGCTATACAGCCAAATGACTGACTGGGCATTGCAGCCAAATGTGGTGACTTATCATATTATGATCAGTAATTATTGCAGGGAAGGGAAAGTAGATTATGCTATGATGCTTTTGAATTACATGGTAAGTAGCAATTTAGCTCCTAGTGTGCACTGTTACACAGTTTTGATTGCTGCTCTTTACAAGGAGAATAGGCTAATGGAGGTAGATGAATTGTACAAAAACATGCTTGACAATGGAGTTGCTCCTGATCATTTACTATCTTTTATCCTCATGAAGAAGTGCCCTAAGGGGCAGGAGCTTCAGCTTGCTCGGATGTTGTTGCAGGCATTTGCCAAGAATGGATGTGGTATTGATCCTCTGGCCCTCTCAAAGTTTTCCATTTGGAATACTACTGCAGATTGTAGTCAGGAGATTGAGCTTATGCTTGGGGAAATTGTGAAAAGCGAGCCGAAACAAGCTAGTGTGGCATTTGGTATTTATATTGTTGCCTTGTGCAAGGGAGGAAGAGGTGAAGAAGCTTTCCTATGCTTGGATAAAATGGTTAGTTATGGATGCAGACCTTTGCCTTTTACTTGTAATTGTTTGGTCAAGTGTCTTTGTGAGGAGGGGCTTTTTGATGATGCCAAATCACTAATTGTACTTATGCAAGACTGTGGTATGGTTGCAGATGCAGAAACTTATTTGATAATGGTAACAGAATACTGTAAATGGGGGAATCTAGATTCAGCCATTGATCTTTTGGACCAAATGGAGGCAAGAGGACCAAAACCTGGTGTTGCTATTTATGATGCAATTATTGGTTGTTTGTGGAGGGAGAAAAGAACACTTGAAGCAGAAGATATGTTCAGGAAGATGTTGGAGGCAGGTGTAGATCCTGATGAGGTTGTCTATACAACAATGATTAATGGCTACTCACTGAATGGAAAAGCTATTGAAGCTGGCCAAATGTTTGAGAAAATGATAGAGAATTCAGTTAAGCCAAGTTCTCATTCTTATACTGCCCTGATCAGTGGGTTAGTGAAGAAAGGAGTGATAGATAAGGGATGCATATACCTTGATAAGATGTTTGGAGATGGTCTTGTGCCAAATGCTGTGCTGTATACCTCTCTTATTAATCACTTCTTAAGGAAGGGGGAGTTTGAATTTGCCTTTAGACTAGTGGACTTGATGGATAGAAACCAGATAGAACGTGATTTGATTACATATATTGCTTTGGTCAGTGGGGTTTGCAGACATATAACTGGTAGGAAGAAATGGTGTGCTGTAAATAGAGGGTCTGAAAGTGCAAGAGATATGTTGTTCCAGTTGCTCCATCGGAGAACTCTTGTGCCAAGGAAAAAGAATATAAGAGTTTCTGCTTATTCACCTGAAGGAATAAAATGCTTTGCATTGAAGCTCATACAGAAAGTTAAAGAAATTCAGTTTATGCCAAACTTGTACCTCTACAATGGTATAATTTCTGGATTTTGTGGGGCAGGTAGGATACTTGATGCGTACGATCATTTCCAAATGATGCAAACAGAAGGTGTACACCCCAATCAAGTGACATTCACTATTCTCATTAATGGGCATATCATTGCTGGCGAAATTGATCATGCCATTGGGTTATTCAATCAAATGAATGCAGATGGTTGTTTTCCAGATAGAATTGCTTATAACACTTTACTAAATGGTCTATGCCAGGCAGGTAGAGTGGGTGATGCACTGTCAATCTTATATTCAATGCATAAGAGGGGACATGTCCCAAACAAGGCTAGTTATGAAAATTTACTTGGATGTCTTTGTGCCAATTGTTGGAGCATTCCTGCCTTCAAAATATTTGAAGAAATGATTGCGCATGATTACTTACCTCGTCCATATAATTGTAACTTGTTGCTTTCCGTCTTATGCAAAGAAAAACAATTCCATGAAGCTTTTGTGTTGTTAGACGTGATGCAAGAAAGGGGGAAGCATCCGTACAAATCCACAGAGAGGTTTTTGTTGGAAAAATCTTACCAGCTAGGACAATTTCAATTAATGGACAGGAGATGATATCGTGGCATTCTCTCGTTGGTAAGGAATTTCCTTGGTCAAATGGATCTCCATTAAACTGTCACTTCTTGTTCCATAATTTTTATTGTAAATAATATACTCCTTGTTTCAAATACTGTCATAATTTTTCTCTGCGGCCAATGAACAGAAAGATCATGTTGGGTATTGATTGGGCTCATGCATGTTCTCTTGGAGGCTCAAAAAAGATTTCTATGGCCTGAAGTTTCTGCTAACCATTACGTAGTTTCTGGTTATCATTGTCATGCAAAAGTTTTTAGATAGAATCTATTCAACTAATTTCTCAACTTAACTCAGAATTCTCAAATTCATATTAATGCAAACAGTTAAATGTGTAATGCTATAAATTCACGATATTTAAAAGGTGGGCAAAATTTATTTGGTCCAAATTTTAAATTGATTCAAAATTGTTGGTTTTAAACCAATAATAGTAGATAAAAAACTGAACGAAATCGAACTGACTTTGGTTCCATTTAATGGTTTGAGCATAAACCAAAATTAATTCTTTTAAAAATTTTTTGACCCTAAAGTAAAAAAATATATATATATCTTCAGTTTTTTTAACTCTTTCAAAATGTTGTATTATTAAATATTAGTATTCGTTCAAATAATAAAAATAAAAATATATTTATTTTTTAAATAAAATTAAAATCAAAATTAATTAAATAATATATTTTGTTCTGAATGATTTTTATTGTTTGGATAAAATTAAAACTAAAAATCAGTTTAGTTTATTTTAAATCAAAATCAATCCACCAAATTTTCAAATCGATCCAAACCGACATCTGGTCTTGGATGCCATCGGGGTTCACTGTATTAGCAGTTTAATTCAAATGTGGTCTTGGATGGGATGGAAGAGGAAGAGGATCCATGTAGCCACTGCCACTTGTTGGATTTGAGGCTTAGAAGAGTGGTGTTTAAGTTAATTTATTTGTTGCCCTTTGTTTAATTGGAAGCTTATGATATGTCTCCTCCTAGGTTGGAAGATACCAATTTTTGTCTCTTAGTTGGAAATCTCCAAAATGAGCCTTGGGAAGTACACATCTTTTGATTCTTTTTCCTTTTCTTTCAGCGGGGCGTTATACTTTTTTTGCCCATTAGGCATGCAATTATGGGACTCCAAAATGTTCTCTCTCTCACACACAGAGACGTATATATTTTTAATGGCTCTTATGTCTTTTTAGTTAAGCATTTGAGCTCTTTGCTTCGGGGAGACTGCCAATTAAACTAAATTCTGCTTTCATTCTTTATTCCTTAAAAGTTCTATGTTTCTGTTCATGTATGATTTTGGTAATATTGGTTCTTTATTTTTGCTCCTTTTGCAGTATTTTGGGGTTTCATGTCATGTTTGTACTTGAATTAGTAAAGGAAATTAAGTGCTACTGAAGTGGGTTGAGGTCCAAACATGTCATTTTAGATGATTATTTTGCTCATGACTTTAATGTAGTTAAAATAGATAGTGTGGTGTTAGGTTTTTGAATTAATCTGTAGGCGAGTTTTGTTTCTTCAGTGATTAGTATGATTGTAATCGCCATCACTTATAGATGTCACTCACTGGTATTGCACACTCTGTTGCTCGTTTCTGAATGAGTGTTCTAGTTGCTAGCATGAATGAAGATCCTTGGTTTTTCTCCTATTTGTGTTACTTTCATGATTAAGGATATGTTTGGTACTCCTGGTTTCTATTTAATTTTGAGAGAAAAGTTGAAAACCTGTTTGATAAAGGTCAATTTTTATGGGGGACTACTCATTTTTCTGCTGACATTTGACATTTTGTGACTTCATCCTTCAGCAGCTTCTCAATCTCAGACATACCATAAGTTTTTGGATCAGAGCCTAGTTTTGACCAAAGGCCAGAAGCTGCCTTGGATGGGGAACTAAGTGCAACTCCTTTCAAAGCTGTTGTGCTAAGGATCTGGACATATTCAAAATGTCCTTTCAAGGTAAATTGCACTACACTCATTTTTACCCCTTTACTCACGAATTTTATTTTTATGTTAATTAATGCTTATGATTTGCTTTCTTTCTTTCTTTCTCTTTTGTGTGTGTGGTCTTGAACAAATGGTTTAACCTGCTATGCCACTTGGTATTTCATTTTCGAATGCTGACAGGTATCTACTCTGTTATATCTCTTCCATTGCTCCAGCCATTTGATTGAGTTTCTTCTTGCTGCCCATTTAAGAATTAAATCATTCTCAACCCATATATTTTGAAATGAAGAGAAAGTTCTTTTCGTTATCCACCATGTATCAATTGCACTTGAACTAGAATCCAGACAGATCCAAGCTGAATCAGAAAGTTGATCCTCACATTCATATGACACAGGCATTTTCTTCAAAAGTAGTACAATATACCATTAATTCATCTTATGAGCCGCATAGAAGTTAGGGATTTCTTTTCTTTTATTTCATAAGTGACAAAGAAAAGTCATGAGCTGTTTATATATGGTGAGTTTTGTTTGATTATGAGTAAAGAACTAGGAATAGTAATACCACATATTAGAGGACAGTTCAAGCTGTAGATGCTAAAAGGTCTAATTTTCTCCCTTGATGCTTGAGTGTTGATAAGCAGAAAGGAACTTTGAACTTACGAGATTCACTGTTACTCTGTGTTGATGTGAGATTCAATTTATTAATCTTATTTGCTGTTTTAGAGCTTAGAAGCAACCAAAAGGCACAAATTACATCCAGTTGATTTATTGTTATCGTCATCATGCCCAAGGGGTCTGTAACTTTTTGGTACTAGTGAGGTTGCAAGTTTTTTTCATATTGGATGATTGACTTGATTACAGAACACCAAATATAAAAAGGCTAGTTTTCATGCTGGTTCTAATTTGTATAGCTGTTTAGGTCTTTGATTTAGATGCTTTTTGTGGAACATCTGCTGATGTAGCCTCTTTCCTTGGCAATAAAATGGATTATATTGTCTCAGGGGTAGTCGTTACTGTTTAATCTGATACTTCGGTTGTTAATGATAAATTGGTTGTGACATTAGCGGTAGGAATTATGTTTAATTTGAGTTGTAAATGATGATCGTGAAGTTACTACTTGACCAAAAGATTAGGTCAGAGGTAATGGCCCAAGAATAGTATTTAAATTCTCACATGCCCTCTCATGAGTGCACGACAGATGAACTGAACAAAACCACAAAAACATATTCAAGTTATTATAATATAATCAATGCAATTGGGTGATTCAAACATTGAGCCGCTTTATCAAAACTCAGATCCAATATCATGTTAAGTTACTGCTTGATCAAAAAGTTTTAATTCCTGGGTACAGGCTCAACCTTCAGCTTTAACAATGATTTTTCGTTATATTTATTGGACTGTATCTGATAGTATGATAATATTTTGTGTTTCTTCAATAGACCAGCTGCCCTGAATCTTTCAAAAGCTGCAACCTAAATCAAATGAGATCAAAGATTGTTGTTACAGCTTCAGAACTCAGAAGAGTGTTTCAGGTAGTGTTGATCTGTTATGCTTTAGTTCTTCTGTTTGTTGGTTTTGTATGCGTTTGAACTAAATTTAATTTCTGGGGTTAACTGTAACTAATCCTGTATGTGCTGGCTTTCTCTGTCTACCCTGTAGGCTTAGATAGAAGCTGCTGAAACTATTCTCTACAACTATGTTTTCTTAAACAAAGCAACTGGATCTTATGGAACAATTTTCCTTCCTTACATCTCAAATTATATCAGACTTTGTTCTGACCCACTGCAGTTCTTGATGGTACCTTTATTCTTTTTTTATTTTCCTTTTTCTTCGTTAACAAACATTAGTCTTTGTGTCTCTTTCTGTGTCATTGATTTCTTTTTCATCCCCACTAGAAGTCTGCAAATAAAAACTTTTAAGATTTTGTACCAAATTTTGGAAATGGGTTGTTAGAAGTCTTTGAATGTTGTGATGCCGATTTTGATTCAAATTATGTGATTATACTTATACTGGATGTGTAATCTTTATATTTTCACTTGTTAAGACTATTTATGTTCAGGTTATATTACCCATAAAAGACATGACTTTATACGATTCTAAAAGCTTTTGCAATGCCCCGTGCAGTCAACATTGATCGTGATGCGGCAGTAAGTTGCGTGGATCGTCGGAGTGGTGGTTATAAACTTGATATGGAGCTGCCAATAACTTTATCACGGCTAATCGGTTCGTTTGACAAGGTCAGAGGTATGCAGAAGACAACTCGAGGAGTATTCGAATTAGATTTGACGTTCGTCTAACCTATTACCATTCTGTATTATAAAGAAAAATTTTCTCAATGGGATATATTGAGGAGAGTTTATTGCTTTGAAACCATTCCAAAGTCAAAAGAAACCCCGAGAGAGTCTGGATTTCCCGTATTATTAATTCTTACAACAATGAAAGAACAAAAAAATAATGATTAGAAAAAATGGATTGACATTGTTGAAGACGATCAAAGGCCAGCCCTGAAAGGCACACCAGTTGCCGGCAACCACGAATTGCCAGCGATGAAATTTGCAACCGTGAACTTCGATGCTTCAGTTCCACTGGTTATAACCCTGTAGCCGCGCCACTTCACTCTCTGGCTAGTTGATGCAGCCGGACCAATGTTCCTATACTCACCGTAAAACAAAGTATTCAGAGCAAAATCGCCATCCCATTCTAGCCAGCCAGCAGGATCAACCAAAGTATCAAGATAAGTTTGCATGAACACTGTGCGTGAGTATTGCTTCCACGGCCGTCCTAAGAAGGTTTTGAATTGGCTAAGCACTGGTACAAGGTCATGTGCAGCCATGACTCGAGAATTATGGATTGAAATTCCTGTATTTTGATTAGGGTCTGTTCTGCCCTGGGCTGTGACCACGTTCTTCTGCTGATCCATCGGCCTCCTCGCGTAAATCATACAGTTTTGGAGAACCACAGCCGCATTTCCGAAAATGAAGTCCACTGTGCCATAAACGTAGCATTCTTTGTAGAACTGTCTTTGTGAATGGACGTATAATGTGTCTTGGTATCCCTCGAAACTGCACCGGTAGAAAACGGAGAGATCGGAGCCTGATCGGAGGGCGACTGCTTGGTTGTTCTGTGGACCAGCTGTGTTCCTGAAGGTGATGCCACGAGCAATAAATCCGTCGCCCCTCACAGCTGAATTAAGCATTAAAATATTTGGTCAAAATAATGTTCATGATAACTATGAAAAGTTAATAAAAAAGAAGAAAGAAAGAAAAGGGTTATTGACAAAAAATGGAAAATAAAATAAATATATAACGTCTAAGCTAGCGATGAATTAATTAAAAATAAATGTCAAAATTAAGTTTTATTACCTACAGTTGCAGAGTTGAAAGTGGTAAAGCCTCCTCCAACGCTTCTGCTACCTGTAATAATGGTGTATCTCAATCCATCTCCAACCAGCATAATATTCTTCAACTTGCTACCAATTTCAAGGTTCTCTTTGTAAACTCCTCTCTTTATATGTATCACAAATCTGCCACTCCCAGTTCTCTTCGCTGCTGCATCAAGCGCCTCCTTGATAGTCTTGTAATTCCCTGAACCATCTTGAGCTACCACAAGGTTCGGTTTAATTGAAGATGTCTGCAAGAGCTTCCTGTCACCGGGTTTGACCCAGCTAGGGAATCCATCTCTGTAGGTTTCAGGAACAACCGCGGGGTTGTTTAGAGCCAAAGTGTTGCTAATTAGCTTTGTCACATTGTTGGACATGAGTGGATATACGTTATCGGGAACGCCTAGCTCGACGAACCCTGCTCGACAGGTTTCCAGGTTGGTTAGGGCAGTGCTTAGCCAAGTTTGCTCGTCGAAATCGGTGCATTTGGTGTTGGGGTCAACGGTATTGTTGAGTTGAATAATGGTTTCCTGGTAGAGCTTCAAGCAGTCAGCCCATGCAGCCTTTTCTTTCTCATTTCTGCATTTTGAACCAAGCCACTTGTTGTGACACTGAGCAGCGAGCGCCCTGTCCAATGCAAGTTTCATTGCCATTTTACGAAACTCGGTTTTCTGCTTGGGAACATAGTGTTTAGATTTTTGATTCATGAAATATTTGCAAGGTTCTGGGTTTGGAGTTTTGCTACACCAATAGTTTACTCCATAGGTTGTGGTACTTGAAAGGGTGGGAGAAAAGAGTGAAACGAAGGAAATGAACAACAGGGACAACCCTAGCTTCATTGCCATTGCTAATGGACTGTTAAAGCTCAAAGTTGAAATTTATGGTTCTGAAAATGTGAATATCATGCATCTATATATAGGAGATTGCACATAGGTCGTTGACAACCTGACAGACTGGCATGGTTTGAACAAGACAAAATGACAGTGGTTACATAAATTATAATAAAGATAACAACAAAGATATTCTCTATCATTGTGTTAATAGTCGATCATGTACAAAAAACGATATCCTTCTCTATGTTGTTTGCATATGTTAAAGTCCAAAATGGATGGGAGATTATGAAAAATAGGTCATATTTTACTTGGATTTTATCTATGATTAAGTTTACAGGACTATAAATTTATATCTTTTTTCATGGTTATTCTTATTGAAGGCTCAAATTAATTGATTTCGTTCAAAAAAAATTTTTAAATATGATAATTGTATCACATCATTATAGTTAAAGTATTAAAATTATTTAATTAATAAAATAATAAAAATTTATTTATTGATAATGATTAATAAACGTTTAAAATAATTTTATAATTTTTTTATCGTATAAATTGAATACTAAAATTTTTTTATTTTTTTTATTTAATTACTAATAAATAAATTTATTTTATTTTATTTATTGAATGATTCTATTATACCAGTTATGCTTAATTGATAAGGCTGTTCTTACTTATAATTTTTTCTTTATCAAAATTATTACATCTAATTTCATTTATTATGGACCCTTAATTACATGTTTATATTCTCTCTATGAATATTGGGGCTGCGACCACCAAATTTTAAAGACTAATCTTTTAGCATGGCACATGTTTGACCCGGCCAGCGACATGAAACTTCCATGCACCAGTGGAGTTAAAGAAAACCAACGGGCCAGCGGTGTTCTGGTTAAAACCGCATGGAGAATGCAGCGTTTGTAAGATTTTGACTTTACATTAAAGGTAGTTAATTCTGACTTTCTTAAGCCCAGCTGAAACGCGGAACTGCAATCAAAGACAAAGAAATTTGATATACTTCAAGTGGTGAGGACAATAATGAACTTGAATTCTTTTATGAATTTCTTATTGCTTCAACTAATTCGAAGATTATGTCAATTCTGGGGCCTAATAAAGAAATATCAACTACCAAAATCCGCGCTCACTGCAGCTTCGTTATTTTAAAGCTTATGTTACAGCTTTCCCTGAGAACAAGGAGTTTGACCAGTATGACTGATGGTTTATGTCAATCTTATGACATGAAATACTATTTTGCTTCCCCGACTTAGAATTCATTTTCATTTCTGGACCATTCATTTGGAATACTTAAAAGTTTGATGCTCAAATTATCAATGACAAGAGCTGGAAAAGAATTGATAAATCATGAGCAAACCATCAGGCAATTACCAGGGATGAAATGATTTGTGTTATAGCTTTTGTGAGCCTTGAATGATATTCGGTGGTCAAGAGCTTCAAGTCCTAATTAATGATTGATGAAGAGTATTAACTGCGTTGATCTTTATTATATTTACTAAGAAATTTGACCGTGAAACCTGAATACAGCTGCAAGATTAGCTGGAAGGATATATTGCTACTTGCCCCATTGAATATTGCAACAACCGAGCTTTCCTCTTCACCTACGTCTCTGCATTATTCTTCTGCGGATGTGTTGGCTAATATCAGCTTTGGTTTATAGAGAATTTAAAATATGCTTCATGCTTGGAAGTTTTTTTCTATCATTTTCAAATTATGCTGCCAGAAAAAAGTATTGCCAATCGTCTGTGATCATAACATAGGCAGTTCCGGGTTTCATAATCTCAGTCAACCATGCTTTTATGGAAGTTTAGTGGAGGGCACAATGTCAATGCGTTTTTTGGGGGGCTGGTAGGGATAAACATCTTTATTTACAGGCATATTCAAGTCTGGAAATTGGCTGGGCTCTCGTTGGAAGCAGCCTACGCCTAATATTCTTCGATAAATAAGGATATCAACTTTGCTTTGGGCTTACATGGATCTAGCCACAATTGTTCTTAGATTACAATTCATGTTTGAAAATTGTTTACATGTCCCACAAAAAGAAAAATATACCCCTATTGGATTCTCTGTTTGTTTTTATGGGTATTTTAAATCCCACAAAAAACAATAACTATTAACAAATGAATGTAAACCATAATACCGCAATATTCATAGAACATCCACTAATCCAAGCTTGATTAATTTACAAGCCTGAAGAGAATGGCACACCAGTATCCGGGAGCCATGCCTTACCTGCAACATGGCTGCCAACAGTTTCTGTTTGCTGCGGAAGATCTCTTTGATAGAGCAGAATAGGAAATGACTATAACCGACAGCCTCATCTTTTTGGCCATTTTTGTGAATTTCATTGGTTTCGTTGAAATGGGATTCGGGATTTTTAAGTATATCTTACTTGTGAATGACAATGACAAGGTTGTTTAAAAAATGGATAATGATATTGTTTAAAAAATGGATAATGATATTGTGAATGTGATTTAAAATAAATAAAATATGTTAGTTTTAGAAATTAGAAATTAATTGAGTTGAGTTAATAAAAAATTAAAAAAAAATGAATTAGTTGAACACGTATTTTATTAGTTAAGTTATTTTTTAAGTTTAAAATTAATTAAATTTATTAGTAATAATTATAATTAATTATTAAGAAATATTTTAAATGTATATTAATTTACACAAAAAAGAACTCTCAAATTTACGAAATTAATACAACAAAAAAAAGTTTTTTTTTGAATTTATCATTTTTTTATATCTTTAATTCTTAAATTACTTTAATAAATTATTTTAATTTTTTTTTTAGTTATTTCTTAGTGCTTAGGTCTTAATTTTTAACAGACATAATGTGTATATGCAAATGCAAGGCAGGTATAAGATAATACGTATGATAATACGTTTCCTTCTTTACTTAAGAATTCTATATTATTCAGGGATCACTCTAATAAGAGAGAGAGAAAAGAGCTTCACAAAGTCATGATCTTGGTTAGGTTGCTTGTGATTGTGATTATCAATGTTAAGCAAATTGGTTTAGTTGACTTATTATTCACATCAACCATGCATCATGTCCTGTACACATGAAACCGTGTAAGAAAGTAGTATTTTTTTTTTTGTATTTGTTGAGCATTTCGGGCTCACTTGTATTAAAAGTAATTGTCCCTTGAAATTAAGAAGCCATATGTTCTCCTGACACGCAATCTCCAAACAGCAACTGGTTAAAGTCACAAAAATCCATGTGCTTTCTAGTTGTTGTATACGTTCTTGTCATAATTGTCTTTATTGTACAATCATAATACTTCACGGAAAAATGGAAAGCAGTGTGAGTCTCTTGATTCATGTGTGAATATTGGACAAAAATTCTTATCCTGTATTTTTTATTTTTGATTTTATTAAATATTAAAGTAATATTAACTGTTGAAATTATAAAATATAAAATTAAAAATTAAAAATAATTTTAATTATTAATTATAAATATATTCCACTTATTAATATATAATAAAAAAAATTTTTAAAAAAAAAACCTTGCAGGTGAATACTTTTTCATTGACAAAGCCTGGGAGAAATGATTTCTTGTCTTTGTTAAGTTGAATTGTCTTCGGATGTTTTTGCTGATAAAGCTGATCAAATTCCCTACTTATGAAATATTCTTGTTTATATCACAAAGAAAGCTATGGATAAAGAAAAAGACCATATAATTAATTTTATAGATCAATCAAACATATCTTCAAAACATGTTCTTATGATTATGAACCCTATTTACATTTGATTTAATTATGAATATTTAATTCTATTTATTATTATATTAAATTGTTGTGTTTAGTTATTAAATTAAATTAATGGTAAATATTTTAGTATTTAATTATACCAATTAAATATGTATTTACCGTTTAAATATTTTAGTATTTTAGCATTTGCCGCTTAATTCTTAACCAACCACCATCTTAATTTTTCTCCATACTTCATGAGTTTACCATAATCTTTTCTATGGATGATAATTAAAATCGATAGTACTAACGATTTTTGAAGTTGTGATAAATGATAATTAGTTAATATAATATTATTATTTAAATAGTTAATTATATTATAAACAGCTTCATACTGTAAAAAATTTAATATAAATTTGACATAATTACATAATAAATAACACAAATACGACATCGGTATTAATTTTATAATTTTATGTCAATTCAAACTCTTTTAATTATTTATGGCATTCATATCAAATTGGCCACCTGTGTTAGAAATTATTACATTAACAATTTTCTATACATATCTCGAGAGAGCATTAAGAAGATCCTAACCAAATAATCTACAAGATTTGTTTTGGATAACATCATTAGAAATAGTATATGGATAAACTATGAGCAATTATGTTATTCCTTTAATATTGTCATGTGAAATGTGATGAATTATTAAGTTCCAAAATCGTTATATTACAAGCAATTTCAATTGTTTAAGCTGTCTTGAGAATAGCTTACACATAACAGCACAATGAAGGATTTGTTCGTTCATACTACACTTAGCTTGCTTAATTTTAGTAACAAAATACTAATAAATATCAATTAATGATCAATTCGCAGTGCATATCAAATAGAATGATTTCATTCATATTTTGTTAAGAGTTAGTGGGTTTTGCAATGCTTGCTTGCTTTTGAATGATTTCAATAATAATAATAATACCATATACGGACTATCTAATGGTGATATATTAGCATGCGAGCCGCGAGGTTAGAATAATTTATAATTAATTAATTAATGCCCAGAGTCAGACAACCGTTTCGTTTTCTTTATAGATCTGTTGCCAAAGGTGGATGATATATTACAGAACTATACTCGAAATTTGGAAAAAGTAGTATGTGACTTCTGCAAGAGTGCTAATGGGATATGCCTAACTATTAAGATATGCAGATGTCCGAAACACTGCCTTTTGATAAGTTTAGTTGCATTTGCTATCTTCAATCATCGGATTCTGCTGACAAACGTAAAGGTAACGAACTTTAGCACTTGCCACCTTATCCTTTTATTTTGGGCTCTCAAATCTCTCGGAATTCTATCTTCCGTTTCTTCAATCCGTTTATCTTTTATGACATTATTTAAATGTTTAAAGTGAGCAGTCATAAGTGATCAAAGTGGTGTTTCTTCCACTTTAGAAAGGAAATTAGAGGAGGAAGCTTATTACTTACACGACGAGTTCTCTTCTGAATCTAACTTTCACCGGCGGTCCCGGAAGCATCTCCCACTAGTAGTGTAAATGCAACTCTCTATGTCGACTTTCAGTTGTTGATTTCTTCACACATGCGTCTTCATTTTCGAACCATGAATAGTATATATTTGTGGGTTAAGATAAGTATAGTTTCAAATTGGGGAAAGAAAAGAGATAAGTGAATTGTAGTTTGATAAAGAGAAAGGGAGAAAGAAAGATGATGAGTCTAATGAAGAGTTTGTTGGTAGCAGTGGGACTGATGGCAATGGTGGTGATAGTATTATCACATGATTATGGTGATGCATTATCGAAGAGCATTTTGTTCTTTGAAGGCCAAAGGTCTGGAAAATTGCCTCCTAATCAAAGGATGAATTGGAGGAAGGATTCTGCTACTCAAGATGGAGTTCAGATTGGTGTAAGTCTCCCTATAATCTACGGTCTATTGATTGTTTCCTCGAAATAATCTTAAAATACGTTTGTCATTGGTTTTAATTATATGCTCATACGTGTTGGCTAAATAGTGCAGACATGTTACATGTACCAGCAGTGATATGTCTCTAAGGCCACCTAAAGTCTCGTATACATACTAGTTGGTGCTAGTAGTAACAATAGATGCTGTTATTTTAACATATGTACTCTCTGTATGGTTTATGCATGTGAAACATAAAGCATAAAATCATGAGCAGAAAAAAAAGGAGACCTGACCAATAGCATAAAGGTATTATGCTTGTTGGATAAAACGTGGGAAGCAATCGTGTTCTTCGTGCTTGTGGTTCAATCATATTGGAGTTGTGCAGGGTTACCTAACTTTGTGTCTCTTTTGTTTTCCATAGAACGTGGAGAGTTAGTCAGTTACACATCGGCATTAAAGTTCAATAATGCAAGCTTGGAAGAGATTGTCGAGCACATGCTCGATATAATAGAAATCCTCCTTTAATTTTGCACAATAAAAACACTTGGATTTATTTAATTTGTTGGGCCCCATCTAAAATGCTCGGGATATACACCCCGAAATTATCTCGACTTAATTTGAACTGTTTCCAAAGCTCATGAGAAAATTGTGGGATACTTTTGAAGAAATCAGTAACATGCATGTTTCTTAGCTAATTTTCATCATCCCAGGTAACAAAATTGGCAAGCTAATTCAATAATGCCCACAGGTTGATTTGACTGGTGGATACTACGACGCCGGTGACAATGTTAAGTTCAATTTTCCGATGGCATTCTTAACCACCATGCTGGCGTGGAGTGTGTCAGAGTTTGGAAAATCCTTGGGCTCAGATTTGCAGCACGCATTAGATGCTATTCGATGGGCAACTGATTACTTGCTAAAAGCCACGAGCGTTCCTGGCTTTGTTTATGTTCAAGTGGGCGACCCTAACGGCGACCACAATTGCTGGGAGAGACCTGAAGACATGGACACCCGCAGAACACGATTTGCTGTTAGTAAAGAATTTCCAGGTTCAGAAGTTTCTGCGGAGATAGCAGCTGCTCTTGCGGCCTCTTCCATTGTGTTTAGATCCATTGACCTTGGATATTCTGTTAGGCTTCTCAATAGAGCTAAAACGGTATATGAAACTAAAATTTAGCAATTTTGGGTTTTTTTTTACTGGTCCAGAAGAATTATAATTATTTTTTGCTTCGAATAGGTTTTCGACTTTGCCGATGGGCACCGGGGATCTTCAATGATAGTCTTGGAAAATCGGTCTGTCCTTTTTACTGTGATTTTAGTGGATATGAGGTATGATGTGGAAATTAAGCTTATAAACTATTGTTCATCATGCATTATAGCTTTACTAGGTTGCCATTTATATGAAGACTGTACTATGAAGGCTAAAATTTGCCAGTGATAATTATGACTTATATGATGAATTCCTCTGGGGAGCGGCATGGTTATACAGGGCAACTAAGGCGCCTAATTACTGGAGCTATGTTGTAGGGAACATCCACCGACTGGAAAATTCTGTGAGAAAAAATGCAGATGGTGGCTTAACTCGTGGTGGTAACTTCGCTGAATTTGGATGGGATAACAAGAATGCTGGCATTAATGTGCTTATTTCCGGGGTAAGTATTTCAACTTTCAATCCCCTATACGTGGAACATCTCTTGCTCAATCTTGAAAACATTTCATCTTGATCTATTGCAGTTTCTTAAGACTATTGCCTCCGATTCTAGTCCCTCCATTCTGAACGCCAACAAGTTTGTGTGCTCTCTGTTGCGTGAATCTCCTACAAAATCAGTCTCCTATTCACCAGGTAGTTTCCTTAACTTATTTTGTCTTCCTTCTTACTTCTTTTGTAACCTGCATCTCTAAGACTTAATTTATCATGCATATTCGATGTGAAATCCTAAGTTGTTGCTATTGGTTTTTGTGAAAAATCATGTCAGGTGGGCTTCTGTTCAAACCTGGAGGAAGTAATTTGCAGCATGCAACTGCTTTATCCTTTCTTCTCGTTGTTTTGCTCTAGCTATTTAAAACAAGCTAACTGAGATATCCACTGCGGCAATGTTATTGCCTTCGGGGCCAGACTTATAGAAGTCGCCAAAGGCCAGGTATATATGAAAATCATGTAACTTGAACATTCATTTCTAATAGCCTAATATGGATTTGTTCTACTAATTGAGTAACTATTGATTTTGGAAATTAAATGATGTTGCAGGTGGATTATATATTAGGAAGCAACCCATTGAACATGTCATACATGGTTGGATATGGTAACAAATTTCCTCAAAGAACACATCATCGAGGCTCGTCTTTGCCTTCTATTGCTCAACACCTGGAGAAGATAGATTGTCAAGGTGGAACCCCATACTTTGAGAGCCAAAATTCTAATCCCAACGTGCTAACAGGGGCTGTTGTTGGAGGACCCGATATCAACGACACTTATGCTGATTCTCGAACTGAATTCGTCCAGTCAGAGCCCACCACTTACATCAATGCTCCTCTTGTTGGCCTTTTGGCTTACTTCAAGTCACCACCCTCCTCTTAGATATTCTTGCAATTGATTTTAATTCGACAGAAAATGTAATGTTTTAGTTATTTAAATATAAAATATTAGTGAACATCTAATTTGATGGTATTCTTAGACACTGTCCCGCAGAATTCTTAGTAATTAAGCATACTTGCAATACGGACTTGTGTAGCATTATTAAAAACTAATTATATTGTAGTTTTTTTAATTGAGATTCCTTAAAAATTAAAAATACATATTTTTTAAACATTTTAATTAATTGTGTTATATAACCTGATGTCATCTAAAATTATTATTGTAGACAAAAAAAATTTAAATTTAAACGTAACAAAGAATTTCAAGAGAGTTTTGGGTAGTTTCAAAAAAAAAAAAAGAAGGGACATTGGAATACGAAACTATAAATAAGGGGAAAACAGTGATTTTCTCGAAATATTAATCCAATCCAAAATAAATAAAAGTAAAAAATGGAAAGGAAGGATAAATTTAGTTTGAGATATTTAATCTCTTGATTTTCTTCCATCCATTATTGATTCTACAATTGTTCCTTTGATTCTTTCTAGATTTCTGTGATGTCCATCTTAAAAAATTGTCTTAATTTTCTACCCAGAATGTCAGGTTACCTTTAATTATTTTCCTTCTTTTTCTAGTTCTTCCAGGCGGTATGTTACTGTTGAAATTATGGAAAATGAACCAAGGAAGTATTGACAGAGTCATATTACTCTTGTTTCACCATTTGTTACCATAAACTGACTCTTTTTGTCTAGCCAAACAGTGATGACATTTATTATTGACCTTCCATAGGAATTACAATTAATTACTAAATACAATTCTTGCCCCTTTTTATGGTATAGCATTTACCTTAGAGATTTTAAGTAAAAAATTTATTTTTCTCCCTTTTTGAAATGCCATATATAGACTTGGAATTGCATAGACTTCACACAATTGCTTAGAAGTTTAAGTTTCAAGTAGGACAAGGTGGTGGGTTTAGAGGAATTAGAAACGCAGAGAGAAATAATGGATGGTAAATGTATGTGTATGCTACTGTTGCTATGGTTTGCGGGGATGATGATGTTGCTGGAAGTAGTGGCTTCGCACGATTATGGAGATGCCTTATCCAAGTGTATTTTGTTTTTTGAAGGCCAGAGGTCAGGGAGATTACCCTCTTCCCAAAGGATGACTTGGAGGAAGCATTCTGCTCTTCGTGATGGCTATGATGTTGGTGTAAGTCTCGCTTTATGATACGTAATGGGTCTGAAATTTCAATAAATTTGAATTTAGTCGTCCTAGTTTACTGAATCAATCGCATGCATTTTCAGGTTGATCTGGTTGGTGGTTATTATGACGCTGGTGACAACATAAAATTCAGTTTTCCCATGGCTTTCACAACGACGATGATGGCATGGAGCATATTAGAATTTGGTCATCTCATGGACTCAGAGCATAAACATGCACTGGAAGCTCTGAGGTGGGGAACAGACTATTTCCTGAAAGCAACAAGTGTCCCTGGAAAGGTTGTTGCTCAAGTTGGTGAACCAAATGGCGACCACAACTGCTGGGAGAGGCCTGAAGACATGGACACCCCGAGAAAATCGTATGTAGTTAATACAACAAAGCCTGGCTCAGAAGTTTCTGCTGAGATTGCAGCCGCATTAGCAGCTTCTTCCATAGTTTTCAAGTCAGTAGACGGCCAATACTCTAAAATTCTTCTCCGGAGAGCATTGGAGGTACTAGAAGTTTAGTTTTGTCATCTAAAATGTTTTTCTAATTGATATGTTTTTTATTTAATTTTTTCCTGGAACAGGTTTTTCAATTTGCAGATCAGTATCAAGGCTCTTATAATTTCAGTGTAGGGGACGGGGTCTGCCCTTTTTACTGTGATTATAGCGGCTTCATGGTATGGACAACCAAGTCATAAACTTGTTTCTTTGCAAAATTATTGCTCTCAAGTTTTAAATATAAAGACAAAAATTAAATTCGCTGGGTTCTGTCTTGCAGGATGAACTGATATGGGGAGCAGCTTGGATATTCAAAGCCACCAACACACAAAGTTACTGGAAATATGTTGTCGATAACATTCACTACCTGGATAATTCCGTCTTAAGAGAGTCCAACAATTCCGTATTTGTTGGTGGGAGTCTTTCAGAATTCGGATGGGATGCAAAGCATGCTGGCATCAACGTGCTTGTTTCCAGGGTAATCATATAACATCCTTTTGATCTTCCCATTAAAACACATCATAGCAAAATCTAGTATTCTTCTTGTTGTGTTAACAGTGGGTGATGAACACCTCCATATCGGATCCTTTTGTTCGTTGCGCCGACAATTTTATTTGTTCTCTACTGCCGGAATCACCAACCAAAAGTGTCACATACTCTCCAGGTAGTATTCTAGAGCTCAAACTTGCCTGAAAATAATATAAGTTTAGGCACGTTAATGTTGTAACAATTTAATGATGAGCATTTGTGATCAGGTGGTCTAATGTGCAGACCTGGAGGAAGCAACTCGCAACATGCTACGTCTTTCTCCTTTCTTCTTCTAGCTTATTCCCGCTATTTGGCTAGGTTCGATAGAAGCGTTCAGTGTGGCAATTTTGCTGTCACTCCATCTAGGCTTGTAGAAGTGGCAAAAAGCCAGGTATGCTTCTATATATATTCTCCTAGACTAATTCCCACAACGTTTACTCATGGACACTACTCGCTTTCAAGGACACATTTTCTATGCCTAACGTCTTAAAAAAAAATCTGTAATCTACTAAAATGATTACCTAAAACTCGTTTTCAAATCAATGCAGGTTGATTATTTACTGGGAAGCAATCCATTGAGCATGTCTTACATGGTAGGATATGGGAAAAATTTTCCTCGAAAAATACATCATCGTGGCTCTTCCCTACCTTCTATTGATAAATATCCAAGGCGCATAAAATGTAAAGATGGCGTCCCATTCTTTGAAAGCAAATACCCAAACTTAAACATGCTTACAGGTGCCATTGTAGGAGGACCTGATATAAATGATCAGTACAATGATAGTCGGGCTGATTATTCACGATCAGAACCAACCACATATATAAATGCCCCTTTTGTTGGAGTATTGGCTTACTTAAATGTACACCCAGATATTTAAAATCTTTCATCATTGATCCTATATAGATATGTATCCTTGGTATCTACAGAAACTGTGCAGTACCTGTCTGTTTTACCTGCCAAAAACTGCTGGTTTAATCCGGGGAGACGGAAAATTTAGCAGGAAATTTCGGAATGAATCTAACAACAATTTCGTTCAATACTAATTCTGGGACTCCAATGTGGACTGATTCTGGAACTAAAGCATGCAACAGGAAGAGAATGGATAGGCAGATAGAAAAATATACCAGTCAAAAATCTAAAAAGAAAAATCATTATGGGGTGAAACTCCAAAACATTAAACAGTAAGGACCGACATGTAAAAAACATTAAACATTAAGGATTACTTTGACATCAGAAGATCTTAATAATATGGCACAAATGAACTCAAACCCGAACAGGAAGGAAAGCCCACAAATGTACCTCAAGACAAAAAAAAAAAAAAAACTGACATCTTGCTTCAAAACTCAGTAACACTGTTGTTTCGGATGGATAAGTCCACTTGCTAGTCTTGCCTAATAATAGGGGCAATGAGTTAGAATAGAAACGAGGCTTGGAATTTGGCTCATTTTGGCTTCTAGTAAGCCTAATTCGAGTTCTTTTTAATAAACTTTTTTGAGTTAAATCTATTTCTACTCACTGTTAAACATTGACTGACTAGAATGTCTGTTGTTGAATGACGGCTTTTTCCGTTTTTTTTTTTTGGGGGCAAGTGTTATCATATGTGCAATTGCTAAGTAGTGATGTCAGGCTTGAACAGCTAAACGACTAGGATTGTTTAATACACTTTTCAGATTCGAATGGTTAAACTGAGTTGGATGAAGAAATGTTTTACTTCTGGATGTTTACAACTGTGAGAAATATGTCTCTTCATTGAAGTTAAATATGGATGCATGAGTTGGTTGAAATGGAGTCTGCAACAACTATATAGTGATCAAGGAGATTTAGCTGAAGTGCTGATGGTTATTGATTTTGTTGAAACATACAGGAAATAAGCGTGGCGTAGAGATCATTTTTCTAGAGAAATTTTGTGTTGTTCCATTTTTGAAACGACTGCACAAGATTAAATAGTTTTATGGCGAAAGGGAGGATTTTGAACATCTAACAATGACTTCAAAGACTTTAAGCGGAATTATATAGCGTGTCAATTTCAGTTGAACTTTTTCTGTGAAGGCAAGAGAGGCTAATAGGCCTGTGGGAAGAGTGAATACCTACTTTTAAGGGCACAATTAAAGTGAAAATTAGATTTAACTACTAAAAAATAATCAATAAAATTTAAAAAAAAATTATCAATCAACTTAAAAATTATTAAACAAATTCAAATTTAAAAATAAAAAAATAAAAATTTCAAACAAAAACTACTAATTTCTAATGATAATTCACTTTAATCATTAATCATGCATGTTTAATTTCTATAATAATTTACTTTGAAGTTACACACATGCAATCTGTTTGGTTTATTTATGAATATTCAAAAAATTTGTCTCCCACTTTAAAATTTTTAAAATAAAAAATTTAGTACTTATTTTTTAAGAAAATTTTAAATAAAATAATTTTATTATATCAATAAAATAACATGATAAAATCATCCAATTAAAAAAAGAGAGAAATTCTAAAATTTATTAAAAATGAAAAAAATTAAAGAAAATTTTTTTATTTTATTTATTTTACTCTTATTTATTGGCTAAAATGCTTTCTTTTTCTTCCGTGGCAGATGCTTTCTTTTCTAATACCAGAGATATGTGAATTACTTTCTGTCCTCATGGCTGTGTTATAATTTTCATAGAAACTAAACATTGTTATCTTGGTATCCTTATATTCACAAGATCATTGTTACAAATATTTCTAATCAGCACTATAATTTCTCTCATTCTCAACATGTCTCCTCCAAAGAAAGTTTCTTAATTAGCAGTTAAAGTTTCTTAATTAGCAGTTTCTTGTAACTTGGGTTTTTTTTTTTTTTTTTTGGGCCTGGGACTGTAACTTCGAGGTTAGATTTCTCTGACCGGATGGTAACTTGAAGTTAGATTTTAAGCTCTCTTTGGACAGTGAGAAAGGAAAAAAGAGAGCTGGGACCATGGGACCATGCCAATTGCCACAATTTCTTTTGCTCAAGTAGTTTGCAATTATGACTTTAAAGTAACTTACAGTTTGCAATTACTACACTGCAACCGGCAGTCAACAATTTTATCATTTCTGTGACGAAGTTACATGGGTAACTTGAAATACTCCTCAGCAACCAAAATGGTGGGATAAAGCCAAATATTCCTTAGATTTGCGATATGATATGACAGGTAGCCTGTCCATTAATCTTTACTCTGTTAGAGTACCAGTTAAGCGATAACTTCTTCATTTCTCGTAAGATCACATCACGGCTTCTCTTCCTCTGACAGAAATTAATTCAAGAATTGGACTAATTGCCCCGACAAAATCAACGAAACCCAGAAAGTCCCTCATGAAATTCTCATGAACTGACAGCAATCCACATTTCAAGGTAATTAGGCTTTTTTTCTTTTTTCATAAATGGCACGACATTTGAAAAATAGCCATTATTCGGTGGAGCATTTTCCTTTGATTGGTAGCTTTTTCATAATTGTCTGTCCAAAATTGTCTCGGTGCACATGTGATATCATCTTTGAGTTGTCTGAACAAAAAGATATGAAATGCTAGAAAACCATTTATTTAGAATTCAGAAAAACTCTGCCATAAATAGACAGCATGGAGAGAGCAAATTAAATTTCTATTCAATTACTGTATGGTACAAATTTACATCTACAAACAAAGCAAACTTCACCCTTCACCGACAAGAAAGTAGCCGGCGCTGGCTTGGCCGGAGACTGCCCCCGAGTTTTAAAAACAAGAAGAAAATACACGGAATAAGTCTTTTACCACATACCCAGCTCAGACAATTTAACTGGGATACAAATTCATAGACTGGAATTTCACACTAACACTACATATATATCACTTATGATGATGGATCTAATCATGGATCCCTATATGACTTCTAATTACCATTAAGAGAAGCAAAACTATTGATCAAAGCCAAGGCATTGCTAGTCATATGGGCAATCTTCAAAATCCGGCTCCTCACAACTTTCCCATTCACCGTACTTTTCGCAAATCCATCACTGCAAGTAGTGTCATTCGTCAAAGCGGCACTAACCCAAGTCTGTATATCATTCATCGTAAGCTGAAAATTAGATGCTTTTATGTGACCCATTTCACCAATCGATCTTCTGAGCTCATCAACTGAGTCACTCAGCTCCTCCAGGCAATCTTGCATGGCTCCCACCTCTCTAGGCTTCATTCCGGGGCTTTTCGACATCTTTAACATGACGGCCGATGTCGATTTAGCCGTGGAAAGGGTCACATTGAGGGCTGCATGGGCAAGGAGCTTGGGGCTTGTTTGGATTAAGCTTGCATGGCTAGCAAGGGATTTAAAGCAAAGTCTGGGATAAGTTGTGGAACGGCAGGATGTTCTGATAAACTCAGTGCTAGCAGCAATCTTAGAGGAGTCATGCCTCGATGCTGAGCTTGAGTTTACTTGGGAAATAATGGCTAAAAAACTGAGAAAGTATTTAAGAAAATGTTTTGAAGATGAACCTTCCATTTCTCCTCTCTGATCTCTGAAAATATGAGCTAATGAAGTGATAATCGGAAGTGATGAAAATGGAGAGGATGGGACGCCCAATTTATAAAGCCAAAAGTACCACATTCAAGAAATCAATCGGACCCAAAGATGACAACTGGGACCAACGTTCAAGAAAATGTGCTAATCCCTTAATGCCATATAGATTTTGGTGAAGGCAAGTGGTGACTAGGAACAAAATTCATCTACTGTTTAATATGTCACGGCTCAAACATTAATACATGAAAGCTAATATGATGATCAATTATTATCTGTACAAGATATTTGTGAGTTAATTTCTCTTCTCTAACACCCATGTTGAAATAAATCTAGTCCAACTCTTTTAGGGTTGTTCAAAATATAATTCATCAAGTTAAATTCAGGACTATACGATATATATAATGTAATTTTATATCTATTTTTTCAAGACTTGTAAATATTATTTCAAAATTTTTATTTATATTTCAAGTATAATTTATTATATATTTTAAATTTCTTTGACATATTTAAAAATTTTTATTGCGTATTTCAAATAATATTTGTCATTTATATTATATATTTTAATATTTTTTATTTCAAATTTTATAAAAACTGTTTCAAATCTTCAACATAATTTTTTTTTTGCTGCAATGGTACATGCATACGGCACAGCCAAGTCCATTAAATTCATTTAATTTTTCATTTAAACATTTCTATAGTGTAAGATTTGAGTAAATTATTCGATAATTTTAACTCATATTAAATTAAAATCTAATTAAATTATGACAAATTTAACAATTTAAATAGCCGAATACCCTTATTTTTTCTCATCTAAATGTAACGACATATAATTGAGATAATTATTAGGGATGTCGACCTTAAGCCCGAAGCATAGTCCGTTTACACGAGAAATGGACTTGAGATGAGAAGGAAAAGTTGGACTGAAAGAAAATAAGTTTGGAGATTTTAAAGAAAATATCTGAACTAGAATTTAGAAGCAAGCAATAATTCATTCAAGTCTATCCTTAACTCTCAAATTGCAGGTCAAGTTGAGGGAAAAGTTAAGAGCACATGTTTTTGAAAGCAAAACGTTTAAGTGATTAAGCTGGAGAGAAGCAGTGCACTAGGGTTCAATTGAGTTTGGCTTTGGTATTAATTCATTGCAACTGTGTAGCCCTACACTAGCAGTTGTTATGGGACCAAAGTTTGCATGCTGGTTGACGAAATTGATAGATAGCCGCCTAACTACACTGATGAGCATTATTGTCTTGAATTTTAAATGAATTCGATAGAGAACCGCCTGATTACACTGCTAAGCATTATTGTATTTGATTTTAAATGATGGTATGTATTTGGTTAGCTTTGCCTTCCAATTACAGCAATTGGTCTTCAAAATTCTACCAACAGTCCAATTGGCTTCCAGTGTTGGGTAATTGACTGCCTTCCAGTCGGAGAAAGTGTATAATTTCTCAGTTACACAGTACATTCTTCTAATGATTGTCCTTGCTTGATAGCTAAGTGTAACAAGTTTTTCTAATATTAGATAGTTTCTCCAGTGCCAGCTCTGAGTATTTTTGAAATTTTTTGATATTGTAAATGAGTTCTTAAAATATAATCCTTATCAAACTTAATATTAAATTAAAAAAGGAGTTAAATTTTAGATTTTAATTAACCATCTTCCTCTCAAATTTGAAAGTAGAAATCATGAATTCCTTCAATTCAGTCTATCCATTTTCGATGTATTAGATCACCCATACCCTATCTTCTTTTTCCCTAAAATAATGGATTCTTCTGATATCAATATCCAATAATTGAAGAAATTGTGCCCCTCTATTACCTCTAAATTTAAGGCAAGTTACCCTATATATAAAAGGGGAAACGATCCTTAATTTCTCACCATCCATACCATTTCATTCAACTCATATGATCATGGAATCTTTTGCATATTCAAAGCAATCCTCTTGCAATGGCCTTGCTACCATTATTATGCTTACTCTGTTATCCTTGTGTGCTACAACAACTTGCTTGCCAGCTGCAAGATTATTGCAACAACTACCACCATAAGCGAATTCCAATGCTGATTTGATTAAATCTTCATGTGGGGTAACGATGTGTCCTGATTTACGTTACAAGACACTCTCGTCTTATGCTAGCACCACGCAAACAAAGCCCTACAGAATTGGCCAATGCCACTCTCAATGTGAGCCTAAACGAAGGACAATCTACTTCAGCATCGGTATTGAAGTTATCGGAAGTCCACGAATTACGGCCAAGAGAAGCCGCGCCATAAAAGACTGCGGGGAAAACATGAGAGACTCGATCTATGGGTTCCAGCAATCTTTGCCAACCAATGAAGGACCCAAAAGACCCCGAACACAACGAATTTTCATTTATCCCAAATTAAAAATCGATGTTACTGATCCAAATTCGTTAAGCTTGATTATCCTTTAATTGATTTACACCCACTATGAGGTTGTATTGTATCCTCACGGAATCTCCTACGAACAGCCGCCTGCCATTAAGCAGCGTTTCCCGATATCCTCCAGTTTGTTTCGTTCGGACAACATGTTCAATGTCTTCGTAACGATCGAGATATTTGACTTCCCTTAACGGCTGATGTCAAATTATATCACGTGTAACGGCCTTATTGGGTGCTCACATGGTCTTCCGTAGGCCCCTATCTTTCTAATGGAAATACGTGTAAAATTCACCTAAAAAAAAATGCATTCCTAAATTCATCCACTGGATTGGAAAGGACAAGCGCGGGACCAACGCTAGCGAGCTAGCTTGCTTCACCTTGTAATTGTCAGGCTCGGGAACACCATGTGCATCTGATCCGTTGTCGTTTCTTTCATTTCCGTTTCAGACGTCATCTTTTTTCAGAAGAAGTAATAATAATTTTTAAATTTTGCTTTCCGCCATTAGTAAAAGAGACAAAAGCTTATCTCACGTGGTCAGAGTCATCCACTAGAGTCCTCTTTGTCTGCTCTTATCCTCCCACTTTCCGCACGCCCAATAATATCTCCTCTCTCTCTCTCTCTCTCTCTCTCTGTAATTTTAATATTTATTAAGTAATTTGATAGCGGAGGAAATAGAATTGTCTACTACATATATTGTTACATCCATTTATTTTAATTTTTTTTTATATTTTAAATATTATTTATTATTTATTTTATGTATTTTATTTTTTCTTTTTTGGTAAATTATAAAATTGAAAAAAATTTTGAGTGTAAAGATGGATGAATGAATGGTAGCCATTCCAAGAGAAAATAAGTTAATATTTATTGTCATCCATGTAGAAGTATTCATACAGACTTCGTTTGATTAAAACAATATCTTACGTTTCCCCTAAGATTAGTCAATCCCGGTAATCATGCCTAAGCTTTGAGACAAATGGGACCCCAATGAATATTAGATATGATATGCAGTCAATTCAATCCTATCATTCAAATCTTTTTTGGGCCGAGATTAACTAACCCTTCAATCAAGGGATTTCCTTTGAAACCATACCATCAATCTAATTGAAAGCAGAAAATTAAAGCTAGAACAATGTTAATTACTTAATTTTAACTTCAAACCATTTCATTTCAGCTCTTAGATTTCAGAGTAAACAGTAAATATAACAATACTGCTTAATTTGTACATTCAAAACCACACTATAGATCCAAAACTCTTAATAACTTCGTTTAACAACACTCTTTTACAACCACTCCACATTCACGGCAGCTCAGTATTTTGAAGCAAACTGGTTAATCAATGCTAGGGCATTGCTGGTGACCTGGGCGACAATGACAACCTGAGCCCTGACAGAACTCTTGACCTTACCATCCAAAGCCTTTCCTGAGAACCCATCCAGACAAGTGTTGTCATCAGTGAGAGCAGCACTAACCCAGGTTTGAACATTGCTCATGTGCCACAAAAATTCCTGTCCCTTGGTTTGACGCATGTGCTTCAGTTCCTGAACTGACCTGCTAAGACGGTCCACGGTATCACCCATCTCTTCCAAGCAGTCTGCAATTGCCTCGTACTCTCTGGATTTCAAGTTCCTAAATTTGTTCATTTTTGTCACAAATGTCTTCGCGGACTGCGCCCTCGTGAGGCTCACGGACAAGGCGGTGAGAGTCAATTGGCGCGGGCTTTGCTGGATTGCGCTGGCATAACCCGAGAGGGACTTCACGCAGAGTGCGGGATAAGTGGTAGATCTGCATGAATTTATGATGAAGCTTGCATCGCTAGATCTTTCTGTGGCTGCAGCCAAGCTAATGATGTGAAAAAGAGAGAGCAATAGCAAAAGAGAGGCAGTTCTCGCCATGTTTTTAGATACCAAAAGATTTTTTGCTTCTTAGAGAACTAGTTACTAGATTGGATTCTGTGAAATGAGACGGACAGGGTTATGTATTTATGCAGAAACTGTGAGTTTCCTGGCGGATATTCTTGGCTTTAAAATTTGACATGGGGGAAGTGCATTGGTCCCGAGAAACGGTTAATTTTAATTATTAAATAAAAAGTAGAGGACAATAAGGAAACGCATGGGGACAAGGTAGGAATCTATGTCAGTGTCATTACATTTATGCCCATGATACTGTGATTTTGTTCAGTATTCTATAATGTTAAATTACTGGCTTATTGGCTATTGCAACCGACATGGCTCCAACCCATTTCGGACCCACCCTCATTGGATTTTTGACTCCTTTGTGAGATGGAAAACGAAATGGGTACTACTCGGATTAAACACTATACGTAGGCAAATTGCTAACTTAATTAAATTTATGATTTCCGACCATGTGATGTGACGATGTGGCAATTAGCATGATTCCTGATTGTTGAGAATCATCGCATTGGTATGTATTTAATGGACTTAATTTGTGGATTTCTCTTTTTTTTTTTAATGCACACTAGGACTGGAGTCTACGTTGATTTTCAAAATCGGCTGCATCGAGAAGGAAATAAAACGGCAAGTTGACACATATTTGCCACGGTCACCTACATTTGCATATTATAATCGAAGAACATGGTGGATTCCAAGTACCACTGTTGCGATAACAGTTATAAGTGAAACTGAAGAAGTTACTGTTGAACAGAACCGGCTTATACGGAAAAGAAATCAACAAAATCCATGCAAGAGTGCTGCGAGTGCTGGGCTGCCACGAGAGTTCATTCAGCGCAAGGCATATAGCTAGCTCTATGAACTCCAAACATGACTTTAAGTCTGTAATCCTCTTGCGTTAAGGAAGAGGATTTGTAAACCATGACATGAATCGTTGATTTTGTAATGATAATATTACAGGTGGCAAGATGTGACCGGAAGAACAAATTCTGCAGTCTTTAGTTGGATCATTAACAAAGTTCCAAAACGTATGAATTCAAAGCAGTTAATGCATCGCAGGTGATGCCTATAATAGAAGCATTAAAAAAGCTTGTCTTCAACCATACATTGTCAACAAATCAGATTGCGAGACAGTTCATAACACACCAATGAACTGATATTGTGAAAGGATCCAAATATTCAAATAAAACAAACGCAAAAACTTTCAAAACTTCTGACATTGTATTGCAACCAGAACATTGTTTCTCATTGTCTTTTCGCAAACTGGTTAACCAGTGCCAGTGCATTGCTTGTAATCTTAACGACACCAACAACCTGAGCCTTAACCGAATCCTTGAACTTACCGTCCAAGGCCTTGTCCGCGAACCCATCAAGACAAGTGTTATGATCGGTCAGAGCAGCACTAACCCACGTCTGAACATTGCTCATGCGGAACGAGAAGTCCCGACGCTTAGGTTGACCAATGTTCTTCAGCTCCCTAACCGACCTTCTAAGACGGTACACAGAATCATCCATTAAATCCAAGCAGTCGGCAATTGCTCCATACTCCCTCCGCTTCAAGTTGTTGTGCTTTTTCATTTTTGACAAAAATGATTCAGTAGACTGAGCCCTAGACAGGCTCAGGGACAAGGCGATCTGTGCCATCTGCTGCGGACTTCGTAGGATTACAGTGGCATAAGATGAGAGTGACCGCAAACAGAGAGGAGGGTAAGTGGTGGATTTGCATGAGATCTTAACGAAGCTTGTGTCTTCACTAGTTGGCCGAGTGATGGCGGCCATGGCGATGCCAGCAACGTACAAAATAGAGAGCAGAAACAGGAGATCACTGGCTGTTTTTGCCATGACTTTAGATAGCAGAAAGCCAAAAGTCAACTATTTCTTAGGATCTGAAAACTGGATTGGATTTTGAGAAATGTGACCGACCATGTTCGTTGTTTATAGCTGGCTAATGAGCTTTTCCAGGATAATTTTTTTCCTACAAATATAATTTAAACTCCATTCCACGTGATTGGGGGACTTGGAAAGCAACATGTCCATCGAGGACAGCTTAAAACAAAATTACTTTGTAAATTACCGCTTGCGATGTTGTGATTTATTTTCTTTAAATGGTTAAGGGCCTATATCCTTCATGGATGAGTGATCTCTAAGCATAAACTAATGCAAATAAAGTGTATATAGATGAATTAACTAGGGCTCAATCTTGATTGTGATTTCCATTTCCTTGAGGTCCATGACTTTTTTATGCAATTATAGTGTAAACCAGTCACTAGAATTGAACATTTTTCAAACCCTTTTGTTATCTATTAATCACGTTTAGATGTATGATTACGAGTATTATTTAGATTCATTTGATAAACCATGCTTGAGATTGACTGTAAGCCTCTGACACCAAAATATAGAACTATAAATATAAAACATATGTACGAATTCAGGAATGGGAATCTCTGTTTTGGTATAATATGATTACTTAAAATCTCGTATTTGAAAATTTTTGTTTATTATAGATATTAAACAATGAATTACAATGAATACATATCGAGAGATCATTGAAAAGCTCAAATGAAATGAGATGAGGTTACAAATAAAGGGAAAACATTTACAGTTAATGAAGGCATTTGCATCAAAACGACACCCATTTCTCAATGAGTTTGATCAAGCTGGTTAATCAATGATAGTGCATTGCTGATGACCTGAACAACATTGACAACCTTGGCCCTAATCAAATCCTTGACCTTACTATCAATGGCCATTTCTTCGAACCCATCAAGACAAGTGTCCGCATTAGTCAGTGCACCACTAACCCAGGTTTTCACATTGCTCATGCCAAACCAATAGTTTCGACGCTTGGCTTTACGCAATTGCCTCAGCTCCTGAGCAGACTTGCTAAGACGGTCTACAGAATCACCCATTAAGACCAAACATGCTGCAATTGCTCCAGACTTGTTTGGCTTCATGTTTTCGAGTTCTTTCAGTTTTGACACAAATGATTTGGCAAAATTAGTCTTGGACAGGCACACGTACAAGGAGAGCATTGCCATCTGTCCTGGGCCTCGTAGGATTTTATTGGCAAAAATCCAGAGAGACTGGACACAAAGATCAGGATAAGTGGTGGAATTGCATGATGTTTTAATAAAGCTCGTAGCATCATGATATGACTCAGTAGTGGTGGCTGAGGCTCTGCTAGTAATGTACAAAACAGAGATCATCACTAGCAACACAAGATTGTCAGTTTTTGCCATACTTTTACATTGCAGAAAGACAGAAACTAGTTATCTATTGGATTGATAACTTCATTTGGTTATGGTTTACAAGAAATTAGACTGGCAAGGTTCTGTATTTAAAGTACTTGCATGCATACTTTAGTAATACAACGGTCTAGTCAAAAATAGTATGCTTAAATATGATAATACAGCTTCTAGTATTATTTTTCAATATTTTTTGTTTAATTAGATGTGTTTAAAGACTCAGGTTAGGTATAAAATGATAAAGACGAATGGTATAATATTTTGTGCAGGATCATTTAAGGTTAACAATTAAACCAACTGATGTCCATGATTCACTGTGCATTAACATTCCCCGGTGTAAGGCTCCAAGAATTCCCCTCCTTTCTTTGGCATCCTCCTATTTTGCCTTTCATCAAGATCAATACTGATAGTTTCTCAACTTGTAGTGGGGGTGCTTCGGGATTCTTGAGGCTGTCTTCTGGCTGCTTTCGCAATGAGCTTAGGTAAAATTGTTTCTGCTATACAGAGATCATGGCTATGGTGCATACTATTTTTAAAGCCTTTGCTGGGTTGGAGAGTGATTCATCCCCTGATATTTCCCGCTTTAGAAATTCTACTTACAAACTTCAGTGAAGTATATATTATCTTTGGCTCAATTGTCAGATGTCCTTTCATCGCACCCACGCTTATCGGGAGGGCTGATTTGCTAGCCAATTTGGGTTTGAATTTGTGAATGCCATCAAAATTTTAAGCCATGTTCTGTTAATTCTAGTAGTTAAAATTTAGTTAAGTTAGATTATCAATAATTGATAAAAGACAAAACTCGTTTAATAATTTATTTATTTATTTAAATTTTTTATTTTTTTAAATAAAAATAATTAAAATTATTTATAACAGTTACAGTGAATTATTAATTTATTTTAAATAACCATAATTTTATATTAAAAATAAAACAAAAATTTGAATAATTCATAAAATATTAAAAAAAAATTTCTCTTAAACTTTATTATTTTTTTATTTTAAAATTTAAAATTTACTTGATTTTTTTAATTGATTGATATTTTTAAAAATTTTATTAAATTTTTATTAGTTATTTTTTAATGATTAAATCGTAATTTTAATAGAATTTCTTCCTCTCACTTAGTTTGATGACCGTCCTTGTTTTCAGGAAGTTTTGTTTAAAGATTGGAGGTATTAAAACACGATGAACACTCATTTTCAAGACATGAAAACAGTACTGGAGTTGGATTTCTGATCCTACAAATCATCATTACTCATTGCTAACGATGACCACTTACTCGAATGAACTGATACAGATATCATGCAGGATCAATTAAAGTTCAAATACATTTCTTTATACATCAACTGGAAAACTCTCACAATCTTTTACCACCATTTCTCAATGAGTGGCAAACCGGTTAATCAGTGCTAGCGCATTGCTGGTGACCTGAGCAACATGGACAACCTTAGCCCTAACGAAATCCTTCACCTTACCATCCAAGGCCTTTTCAGCGAATCCATCAAGACAAGTGGAGTCATCAGTCAGAGCAGCACTGACCCAGGCTTGAACATTACTCGTGCCATAAAAAGTACTGACCTATGGCTCTACCGAAGTGCTTCAATTCCTGAACCGCCTGGCTTATACGGTCTACTGAAGTAGTCATTAAATTCAAGCAGTCCTCAGTAGGTTGATACTCCTTTGGCTTCAACTCTCAGTTCTTTCGGTTGATATTTTACAGTAAAATACATACCCAATACATATAACATTGTACTTTTAAAACTCACAACACTTTCGACAATACAATTAATCAGAACACTCGACTAACAATAAATTCAGAAATGCCAATAATTTATAACATAAATCATAAACTCTCACCAACTGTTTTCACTCTTTTTCAACAACAGCAGTTAATGCTAAATGTGTTTTAATAAACAAATTTGTTAACCAGAGCTAGGGCATTGCTTGTGTGTTTTGCAATATTGACAACCTTACCGCTAATCGAATCCTTTACTTCACCATCCATGGCTTTGTCTGCGAACCCATCAAGACAAGTTTCATCACCAGTCAAGGCAGCACTAACCCAAGCTTTGACAGTGCTCAGTCGCCTCAAATACTCCTTTTCACACTTGGCTTCACCACCCTTTTGCTTCAGTGCCAGGACTGACTTTCTAAGATAATAGAGAGACTCACTCATCTGGTTCAAGCACACTGCAATTGCTTCGTAATCTCTTGGCTTTAAGTTCTTTTCTTGTCTTACTTTTGAGACAAATGATTTAGCTGATTGAGTCTTGGATTTGCTCACGGACAAGGCGAATAACACCATCTGCCGTGGGCTTTGATGGATTTTGCTGGCATAAGGCAAGAGAGATTGCATGCAAGGTCTAGGATATGTGGTGGATTTGCAAGAGTTCTTAATGAAGGCAGTGTCATCACTGCTGGTGGCTGCGGCTATGCCATTGCCAGCAACGCATAGCACACAGAATAGCAGCAAAAGACTGGCTGCTCTTGCCATGTTTTCTACGACTTATCAAGCAGAAACCTGTTGTATCTTTAAACTGAAAACTGCAAGGGACAACCAGACTCAATTTATAGAGGATTTTGATTAGCTTTTCATTTGCAATTTTGCCTACATATTTATGTGACTCACCACTTAGATATAACATGCTTGTCACGTTAAAATCTTTCAGATTTTAAAATTCGGAATCGGTCAAATAAGTAAATAAAATAATATAAAAAGTAAGTGTCTGACAGTCTGATTCCCTTCAAAATTTTAGTTTAAAAAATAAACCCAGAAATTTGTTTTTTTAGTCAACGATTTCCTCATTATTAGTCGTTGACTTTCAAAACAATCGACTTATATCTGCCCGCACTGATTATCTCCAATTATCCCCACTTTAATATTATATAAATTATTAGACGGCAGAATAATTTTTGTCAACTTTCTAGTTTGAGATGTTAGTCGGCAGATCGAGAATTGGATTTGGGCTTAAAGAATTTGTCGAATGTCAACAATGCTGTATTACTAATTTCTCAGGCTGATCACTGCCAGTGTTCAGGGAAAAAGACTTGCCGTTTATGCAGTTTCTGGATGAACTTCAAGGTGTTCTTGTGAATTCAATGCGTGAGAGATTTGCTCCAGCCCTCATACAGTCATACTCAACAGGATGAATGAGATACTCATACTTGATATTTTGATTATTAGCAAAAGTTTACTAATATTACATTACACATGTACAAAATTTGTCCTGAATGTTAACTTTCATGAACTTCAGGTTCCTTTCACACATCATTAATCCTTCTAAGTTCTTGTATGTTGATGCTCACCAAACAATAGACTCTCTGCTGGTGAGATCTTGCACATCCATAACCATAACGCCTGATAGTATCCATAATCATGAACAGCACAGCAGACTTCTCAACATCTTACAGGAACAGCAGCTTGCCGCTTGGCGAACAATACAATAGCCAGACTTCCTCTTTGCCGAGTTAGAGTGGAAGGAACAGTATTATTTTCCTGTAACAAACTACAAAGATGTATGGCTGTATAACCGGTTACAATTCCAATCCTCTGTCTACCAACATTCGTTTTACTCTCTCTACATCTTCCAACCGACCTGCATTTTGATAAATCCTCATCAAAAGCTCAAAATTATGTTCATTATCTGGCTCCAACTCAAAAAGCTTTTGTGAAGCAATCTGTCCAATATCTACATTTCCATGAAGGTAGCATCCATACAATAATGCTCCCCACACAACTGGACTAGCCTGAAACTCCATTTTTTCTACTATCATCACATAAGCCTCTTCGATCATACCTGCTCTTCCATAAAGATTTGTCATACAAGCATAGTGTTCCACTCTTGGGGTAATTCTATACTTTTTTCTCATTGTGGAAAACAACCTCTCCCCATCCTTCACCAATCCTAAATGAGCACACGCTGATAATAATGACACAAATGTGATATGATCCGGTAAAACTCCATCCCTCTCCATCTGTTCAAAATAAATTAACACTTTAGGATCCTTAGAATGAGCAGAAATTATGGAATTCCACGACACAACATCCTTTTCAGGCATGTTATCAAATGCCCAACATGCTTTATCTAAATTTTCAGTATTTGAGTACACAACAATCAAAGAATTAGCAATGGACAAATTCCACTCAACTCCACGCCTAAGAACCCACCCATGAATTTGAGCACCAATTTTCAACAAAGTCACATTAGCAAGAATTGCTGATATAGCTACAGAATCAGGTTCAAATCCATTTTGAATCATCCCACGAAAAATATCCAATGCCCCTGCTGGAAGACCGTGACGAATGTAACCTGTCAACATTGAATTCCAAGAAATCAAGTCCTTGCAAGTAATCTTGTCAAAAACCCTTCTAGCCTTCACAATGTCACCACATTTTGCGTACATGTCAACGAGAGCATTAAGCACAAATCCGTCATAACCAAATCCAGAACGCACCGCATCACGGTGAACCTTCTCACCTACCCGAATTAACCCAAGTCCAGCGCAAGCTTTCAACAAGCGAGGGAACGTGAACTGGTCCGGTTCCACACCTTCTTCCTCCATTTGGAAATAAAGCGCTATGGCATCTTCATATTGGCCTAATTCAGCGTATCCTGATATAAGCGAATTCCAAGGAAAAGCGAATGTAGTTCGCTTAGGCATTTGATCAAATATTTGGTGCGCTTCATCGATAAGCCCGTACGACGCATATAACCGCACCAGTTTTGACGAAATGCCTTTGTTTTTGCGCAAAAGATTTGTGGGTATAAGACGATGAAGCTTAATACCGTGATCAATGGCTTTTAACTGGTAGCATGTTTCCAGGAGAGAAGCGAAGATTTCAGTGTCTATGGTGATGCCCTTTTGAATAGAGGATTCTAGGTCTTTAATAACGGACTCCAAGGCTTGGAATTTAGTTTGGGCGATGGGTTTGGGACTGCTCAGAAGTGGGGTTGGGGATGATTCTGGGTAAGAAGAGAAAGCGGTGTTCCTGTTTCGAGAAATTTGCTGTTTCTGTTTCTGCTGCCTTTGTTTTCTACTTCTCTTGCTTTCCGAAGCACAGTGGATGGTTAGACTTAGACAAGGGCTGAAGCTTGCTGGGTGTAGAATAGCAACCATTTTGCCTTGGATTTGTTTGGAGAAGACCACGGGCGGGAATTAACTTACTAGGTCGTTATAAATGCATTATTATATTACATTTATGATTAATAATATATTCTCTCAATAATTTTGGAGGGAAAATTAGTTGGTAAGGTTTGAGGCTGGATAACTCATCCTTCTCCAATCAATCTCGTAACAAGAACATTTGTGTGGCTCATTAAAAAAAGATGAATTTAGATTGAAACTAGTCGTGAGAGAAAGTCTGCAATTGTATTGGTGCTTCAGCTTCCATTATCTGTTCTTTTTCAATAAAAATTTGGCATGTATACACCAAGGGTAAATTTCACCCTCTTATGGACAATCATATCATGACGTCTGCAAATCATTCCAAGCAGAAGATCCATTAAATCAGAAGAGGCAGTTGAAGGACTATAACCTCGATTGATATCGAGAAACTAGTTTCGGGATTTTGTGATTTGCTCAAGGTAGATAAATTGTTGCTCTCATGGGTAACGAATTTTGGTTGCAAATGTCATTAGCAGAAATTTCTGATTACAAAACAAACTCCACAATGACTGACTGGAAAGAAAATTGTTCAAAATTGAAGATTTTTGGCTATTGTCTGTATGATACAGCTCAAACCCCTCAAAAGTTTCCATTTTCTTCATCTAAGATAGATTGTTGAACTTGAACTACTACAGTTCAATATTTTAATAGTGCATAGATCAGAGTTGGAGAAATTGCTACCCTCTGGTGACGTAAATGTTGGCCTCTACAAAATCTCAGATTCCTTGGCCAAGAATACTCACTCATTCAGAAGATATTTGTTATCCAATTAATCATTCCATCTCTGGGGAAAAGGCATAGGAACTTCCATGAAATACTGGGATTTTCCACCCTTTGTGCTACTGTTTATTCATGTAATCAAAAGCTTCATCCTGCCACAGGCTGCAGAATAAAATCAACTCTACCTGATGATCTTTAAAAATGTTTGCTAAAATGTGAAAGAAAGAAACAGGGGAGGGGAAGCATGAGCATACAGGTGATTAACGGATGTGGCGTAAACTTTTATGGCATAATCAGGTCATCAAATACAAAAGTAAGACACTCCATATCGATTACAAGGATGCAGTTGGTGTGATTTCAAAATGAAGCCAAATGTCAAAGAGCACAAAAAAACAAAGTGAAAATAAATGCGATGAACACTTGCCTCGCATGCAGCAAGAACTTTTCGAACTTGTTCAAAAATTTCATCCACTGTTCCGACTGCACTGATCTGCATGTAAAAGCTTCTGTTACTACACCTGAGTAATTCTCAATCTATGTAGAATACAAATAACCCTAGCTTTAAAACCGGGGAAAAAAAAAAAGGATCTCTTTGAACTCAGTCAGAGAGAGATAAATTTGAAAGCTGTGAGGTTCAACTTCACTATGAATAATAAGGCATTAAAAGAACAACCCAAGTGAAAGATTACTAAAAAAGTACTGTCTAAAGCTTCCCCTTTCTTGAATAGTAATTAATAACAAGAAGATTCAATGCTTTAAACACTTTGAGACGTTTCTTGACAGTATCTATCTCATCAACTCAACCCTGCAATTAAACATATTTTTTGTAAAAGCAGATAATAGTGATTCCAATATAATTTGACCATATTGAAAAGTAAAATAGGTAACCACAAGCACCTGATTACGATTCAGCACTCGTTTCACCATCTCTTCTTCAGGGCAATCAAAGAAAAGAACAATATCCGGTTCAGCTCCAACCTAATTTGAAGCAAGATGATTACACTTCATGCTAACATTGTCACAAAAAGAAATGAACAATCTTTTGGTATCATAATAGGTTTCTAACTGTTTTATTACTAATTTTGGACAAGATTTAATCCTGCTTTGAATCACCCTGACAGGACAGTCTTTACAATTTTCTCTCTCCCCGTTGTCTCTCCTCCTCAGGGAAAAACCACTCTTTTGCTTACTTTTTAATGATCGACACGTCTCATGGCTTTGCTGAGAGGCTCAATGGCCTTGAAAGATCTAACAAAGTTTGATTGCCGTGAAATCATACCCAAGACAGGTATTAGCCAAATCCTTTTGAAGAATCACTTTAAAAAATTTCAGAAAGAAAATTGCATAAATTTCTTTAACCATTTTCATAGATGAGGCGACAGAGAGGGAAACGCACAATTGGTTCAAATGCTACACGATTCTCCTCACTTCGCAGAAAACCATCAATTAGAAATTTATGGTTATCACTTTGATTCCATCTCCTTTTGAATTAGTTTAACTGTTATATCTGAAGGAACGATTTCCTTCTTTGATTGCGTTGAGTATCACGGTGCTGAAATCAAAGTTCCCATCATCAAGAGATGTCATAGTTTTGAAGGTATGTGCAATCGAACAATTTTCTAAAATGAGCATAAGACATCATTACCCATCCTCACTGCTAGAAGCTATTTCTCTTCTCGATAAGTCTCCCGCACTTAGATGTGTGAAACCATAATTCTCAACAATCTTTACACTTTGCGTACCTTTTCCACTACCGGGGCCACCCGAGAGCATGGTAAGTTGAGTCTATCATACATAAACATCACAAATTTACCATGTACATGCATTGAAAGTTTTTTGGAAGCAATATTTATCACAGAGGGTCTGACACGAACATGCATAGATGAAACCTTTTTTTTGTTTTACTACACATAATCAATTTTTTTTGAAGCTGGTCAGTCTCCAAAATCGATTATCATGATGTGGAAGATGCATAGAGACCTGGAACAAGAAACTGGGGAACATGTTATCAACATTAATACATCCTTAAATATATCCCCCTATAAGCCTTACTTGAGTTTTAGGAATTTCTTAACTTTGCTTTAATATATAGTATCTCAAAAGCATCCAAGTAATTTTGCATGACAACTAGCCTAAAAACATTTACGCAGATTCTTTAATGTGCCAGTAAATAGTAGTCAGTGATTACCTAAGACAAAACTTGTGAATGGAGCTTTCCGTTTGGGAAACAATCCACCTCTTTCCTGCATTAAAACAAGTAGCACAAAAGATTAGGACAATCAAGTTCAACAATTAAAGTTCCTTTACATATTCATCATTGCATGATAAGCATAAAATTGTCAGTACTTCCCAAATCTTCGAGTGATAATAAAATATGGTGAGATAAGCAAATAACACATAGAAACTAATATTCCTGAGGGTTCAACAGAATTTTTTAACTTTTCTGCAGATTGAAAATCTTTTCTACTGTTACAGACTTGCCTTTAGCAGATAAAATAACTATAGACTACAGCACACCATTTTATAAGTGCTAAAAACGGGAAACCAGCATAAGTTGAAGAACCCAGAGTGAATAGACTAGTGTCCAAACAACATTCGAGCACCAACCAGGTTCAAATGAGGTCCTAAGATAGCAAATAACTGCCATGCTGTGAATAAATATTATTGATCTCACAGATACCCACATTTTCCACTTGGCTCCAAAACTATGCAGTAGCAAGAAGGATGGCCCATATTGAGCCACGGAAATTTTATGTGTAGTACACACTTAGGCAATCGCAATTACTATAACCTTTATATACATCTCTGTGCTTTATAAATTTATGCAATTCTTGAAATAACAAAATGAGGAGCACAATTTGTTTAATCCAAATACTTGGCTCTATAGTGTAAAGTCTAATCCAATGAAGTAGTATAATAAAAATGATGAAACATTTTTGTGAGAAACAATTTCAGTTTTCTCCAACATCAGCTAACTGTAACCAGACATCTTCATCAATAAACCTTACCCAAAATAATAAACAAACCATTCAATACCTGAATGGGCATTTCAGTGGTAAATGATTTCCAAATCTTGAACTTATAAGCTGTCTGCATTGAATAGAATATAAATATAAGAAAAAAGTAGATTAATAGTTTGGATAAGAAAATTGAAGCAAAAAGTTATATCAATGTTGTAACAATATGCAGCCCCAAATTAGTAATCAGCTATGACTTTCTAAAACCAACAATAAAAAATGAAATGAGAAGCAGCCGGTAAATGTCCTTTCTAAACTGAATTTGCAGCAAGAGTTACATAATACCTCTCTTTAATCAATCATGCTGCCTTTGCATTCCAACATCAAAATAGTCTCTCTCAATATTCTCCGATTATTATCTAAAATATGATCGTTTCTTGGCCATGAACCACACAAACAACTCGCCAAGAGTTATCACGCTTTCTTAGAAAGCCACTAAAAACTTTCTAGCATAATAACAAATTTTGCTTCATTCCCGTTTCTCACATCCGGATTTCTCATATCAAAATTGCCAAGAGTAATCATTACTTTGTTTAGTTATAGTTGAAACATCCAAAAAAACTCAAGTGTTCTAATCCAGTACTTCTCTATTGACAACAACTTGATCAATCATGTTCATGTCTATAAAAAAAAAATGTAAATGAGGACCTAAAAGGGCTCCAACAAATCATCGTAAGAAAACAAATGTAGCAGGTACTTTCGTGATTGTACCTTATTTAGAGAGGACGAGCTTGAGGAAGAGGTCTGTCACACCCCGGCCCAAGAAGAAAAAAAGAAATCCAGCCCAACTTCCTTAAATTTTTGGCCATGGATCTTTATTTATATATATAAGTGTGTTGTGTGGATTTAATTAGAAGTGTGTAGAAGAAGGGGGAGAAGGAAAGAGGAGAGGAGAGGAGAGGAGAGAAAGTGAGAGGAAAAGAAAGAAGAAGAAAAAATAAAAGGGGGAAGGAAAGAGGAGACGAAGTAGGAGAAGAAGAAGAAGAAGAAGAAAAATAAAAGAAGAGAAGTAAAGAGTCAGAAAAAGTAGTTTTTTTTATTTTAAAAAAAAATTATTTATTTTAGTATAAAAATTATTAAAAATTAAAAAAATAAATAAACTTTATTCTGATAATTTTACAATTGAAATTATTACTATTTTAATTTTTTGAGTACTAAATTAATTAATTTTAAGTTTAATAAAATAGTTTAATCGGTAAATTTTTTAAAAATTATTAAAAATTAGATAAAAATTTGTAAAATTCTTTTAGTTGAGTAAAAATATAAATTGTAATAATTTTAAAGTTAAAATAAAAATTCTCATATTTTTAAGGTTAAAATAAAAATTTTTATAATGGTAAAGTAAATTAATAATTTTTAATAATTTTAAACTTTAAATGTAAATATTTTAGAGTATTTTTATAATTATTTATAATATAAAATTTTTTTGAAATTTTTTATCAATAATATTTTATTTTAAAAATTTAAAATTTTTAAATCAGATTTTAATTGAATTTTAGATTAAAATTTTATTTATATTTTCTAATAAATAGTACAAGTTAGTTGTTTATTTTAATGAATTGCGTCAATTCTTGTGAAATATTACTAGGTAGTGAAAGTAGTAAAGAGGAGGAATATTTAAAATTTTAGAAAGGGCACCTGCAAACTTAACCAGGTAAGTATTTCATATATAATTGAATATTTTAATATTTTAAAAATTAAAAAAATAAGGTGTTATATGAAATTTTTATGAAAAAAATATAATTATTTTTTAATGGAATGTTTATTATACTATCATGTTTTATACAAAATTTTTAATAATTTAAAAATATTATTATTATTATTATTCAATCATACTTTCAATATTTACAATACTGTAAAATAGTATGAATAAACTGTCTTATTATTACTGTATGTAATTAAATCATGAAATCATGTATGACCCTTTGTTTAGCACCGGTGACCATAAACTTTATTTTAGTCCTATAATAAAAATTTATAAACTTGAAATTATGAGCGACGGTTCTTAAGTATAGAGCCCCTAAAATGTACAGGTCTTACGTTTTTTGAACGGCAGTCTTTGAAAATAATATTCTAAAACTATACATTACATAGTGATAATTCAATTATATTATTAATAAATAATTATTATTTATACTTATTTACGATTAATTATGCCGTAATTAATTAAAAGTATAATCATTATTACGTTCACTTAAAAATTTCATTTATATATGAATATCTATTAGATTTTAACTTACTGGTTACTTTTTAAATTCATATAAAGTAAATGAAAAATAGGTAACGTAAAAAAAATTGTGCCTTTTTACTTAATATATTGTAGAGTAATAATTAACAATATAAGTTATGTTGTCAAAATATTGTAAAAAAATTATTTTATTTAATTAAATAAATAAATTAAATTTAATAAAATTGATATTGTATGGCAATAATTAAATTTTTATAAAAAAATATTAAGAATATTATATACTTTTGATATTTTATAAATTTTATTAATATTATTTGTATATATAATGAGAATTTTGTCAAAATATATTTATTTTTAAATTATTTTATTAAATTTTAATTTAACAATTTTAATTTTGGAGCGAGATAACATCGAAAGGAAAAAGTGAAGCCACGCGACTCCAAATGTCAATGTGTTCTCTCTGGCTCGCGCTCTTCGACTCTGACTCGGTTCATTTACGTGTTTTTGGGTTTCTACTTTCTCCGACGCATTTGCTCGAACAAGTAATATGCAAGGGATGTCGACGAACTAGTGACGCCTCCCTGGGACAAGTGCCAGTGAATATAATAAACCTTGGATTTCATGCAAGCATAGTTGAAGACACGTCAGCTTTTATTTTGTTGAGCTTTTAATCGGTGCGGGTTTCGTAACTCAGCCGCTTACCTTATTCAAATTACCCGGCCCGGACAGGGTCCTTCCGGATTTTTTCTTAGACCGGGTTTTTTGCAATCACGTACTGATATGAATTTGGGCTGAAATTATTAAGCCCAATTAAAGTGAATTGTCCTAAACTTCTGCCAGCAAATGAGGTCCAAGTTTAATCCATGCGAGATTTTGGATTAATGCTAAATCACCACCACTGATCTTCTAAAGTAGCCGCATTGAAGAATAAAAGGTGGACAAAAAATGGAACAAAAAACAAACATAAGCTTTGTTTGTTTGTTTGTTTGAGGTTTGTATTGATTCCTTGCTTAACTTTAAAAATAAAACTAAAAAAATGTTTAATAACACTAATTTTGAGTAAATTTTACTAATTGTTTTATTAACAATGGTTTAAAATAAAAAAAAAAAATTATGTCTAAAGTGACATGCATACGTAAGATTGACTATTTTTAACACAATTTATATTCTAATACAAACAGGACATATAATTTATGAGTATAAGTTAATTTGAGATAATACGACTATTAAACTGGTGATGTGATACAGTACGAATAGTAATAAATTTGAGTTTAAAGATTATGACATGAAAATATATTTATGACACGATTAATTATTCGAACAATTATATTATATTAATTTATTTACAGTTTGATAAATTTATTTTATAATTTTTATTTTTAAAAATATTTGAGTTATATTCATTATTTTTAAAAATATTTAATTATATTTAAAATAAAATTAATTAATATTTAAAAATTTATAATATATATTCTAAAAATGTATTAAAATATAAATAAAACATTAAATAAATGACGAAATATAAACTGCTTAATCATTTAATAACTATGATATGTAAAAATTTTTATTTTTTTTAATATAATTATTAAAAAAATTAAATTTAAATTAATATTTTTAATATAATATAATAATTTAAATTATATAAATAAGAAACAACTCCTCTACAAAACACATTTTAGCATCAAATTTTAGCAAAAGTCAAAACCCAATCAACTTAGAATTAGACCATTAATCAATCAAAATCAAGACTTCTTGGCCTCATAAGTACATGCCACATGGAATGCTCACTAATTGGAGCCTTTTTGTCAAATCAACCCATAAAGAAATTGTGGATTGTATGCCAAAGCAACGGGGGAAGATTGCCGCCGGCTTGATTTTTAAAATGCTGTTGCTCTCTTGACAAATTTCTACTCCTAAACTCAACTGACCAATCACAACAACTGGCATCCCCCACCCCCCTTTTTTTCTTGTTACATTAACAAATTAAATTTCATGTGTCTCAAGTATTTTAATTAATTATCTCATTTGAATTTTATGACGATGCGACTACTCAAAAATTACATCACTAATTGAATGCTAAATTAAGAAAATTTTACGTCAAAATTTAAGATAGTACATATAATCTATAATAAAAAGAGTAATACGATGAATAATAAAATATTTATCGATATATACTACTTAATTATACACATAAAAGTAATAACATAATAAATTTAATAGTTTAATTTACATAATAAAATATTCGTATAATTTAATTTCAACGTTATTATGTTTAATTCAAAATCAAAATTTTTAAAATTTATTTACTAAATAATTTTATATGTAAATTGTTATTGTATAAGTTTTTCGTAGGATCAAATTGGGACAAACCAATTTCTTCAATTTTGCATTAATTTTATTTTTAATTATTTAATTCGATTATTTAATACGTTAAATTTAATTAAAAAATAAATATTAATTGATACACGCAATATTAATTAATTTTTTAATGGTATGCAAAACGTGTGCAAAATAGTTGTGCTGAGGATTAGCTGACGCAATGCTTAAGTAAGGGTTCCTGGACAGCATAGAAAAATACGTGATAATTGGAACGTGAAAATTGCCGAGTAGAGGTGTAAGTCCGTGATTGGCCGACTCATCATGGGGCCTACATTAGTGAAGCCTAACACCTCGGAACATCAAAATTTAGGTACCCGGCTGCTTTCACAAACTGAGGGTGGGTCCTTCCGCTTTCTCAGCCGACTGATTGCCACGCCGGTGATGCATCACACTGAATCTTACGAATATTTGTTTAAATATTAATTATGTGTCATATTTATAAAATAGGAAGTTACAGTTTCTAGTGACCTACCGTCACAGTAGTACATTATTTACTTAGACATATTTTTATTAGATAAGATGATCGTAATGTAATCGCATTAACTAATTTTTATTTTTACAACTAATTTACTCACAATATTTTGAAAGAATATGTAAGCATGATGTCTTGGTTCTTACACTTGGGAAGTCTTTGCTAGTGTGACAAGAAGTAAAATTTCATTGGGGGAAGAGTTGTGTTACCCACTACCAGATGATCACAAGGGCAAGTGTGAGACAGTCAAAATTAACACATGATTTCCCCCAAAGAAAGGCAAACCAGATCACCCTACCAGTGTATATATATAGGTGGGTGAGCGGGGTTTTGTTCTTGGCGTTAGTTATCGTTGGTGAATTGCCGAGTAGTGTAGTGTTCTATTACATTATTTACTCGGATTACAACTGCCAGAAATTCTGAGAAATTGGAAGCCATGGGCAGGCAACCTTGTTGTGACAAATTAGGTGTGAAGAAAGGTCCTTGGACTGCGGAAGAGGACAAGAAATTGGTCACTTTTATTCTCGCACATGGCCATTGTTGCTGGCGTGCTGTGCCGAAGCTCGCCGGACTCCGCCGTTGCGGCAAGAGTTGTCGTCTCCGCTGGACTAATTATCTCCGCCCCGACTTGAAGCGGGGCCTGCTTAATGAAGCTGAAGAACAGCTTGTAATTGATCTCCATGCCCGCCTTGGCAATAGGTTTTTAATTTCTTCCCTTGTGTCTACGTTTATAAAACTTTTGCTGTTACTAAGTTAAGGTAATAATGTTATGCTCTCATTTTCTTTAGGTGGTCCAAAATTGCGGCAACACTGCCCGGTAGAACAGATAACGAGATCAAGAATCACTGGAATACCCACATCAAGAAAAAGCTTCTGAAGATGGGAATTGATCCCGTTACCCATGAGCCCCTCCGTAAAGATGAAGCAACTAGTCAGCCTGCTAAGTTTGATGCAAATAGTAGTCAGCAGGAAAAGCAAAAATTCTGCGAGCATGTCCTCTCCCATGATAGTTCCAGCTCTCAGGCTGAAAATTACTCAACAGATAAATCCAGGTCATTGGATGATGATGATCTGTTGATGAGTTACATGTGTTCTGCGGAGACATTTCTGGAAGATACATCCTGGGAATTCCCAGCTGCAATATCCAAGGAAGAATATGCTGAATTTGGGTTGTCTTCATCGGAGGAAAACTCTATTTCATGGTTGATGGATTATCAAGATTTTGGTGAAGGAGAATTCGGGCTTGGCTGTTTCAATGAAAATGACATTAATGCAGTCTTAGACATGGCAGACAAGCTATGATCATCATAGGATATCATATGCATGAATATAATGGAGTAAACAGTAAGCAAGCAACCGTGTAAAAAAGAAAAGAAACCACTACCAGTCACCAGGATTTCACAAGTGGACAATCTGTTTTCAATTTCTAGTCTTGACTACAAGCATTTACATTCTGTTTGGATCTTATACGAATGATGGGTTAAATGTTTAAGAAATATATAAAGATTTCTTAAGCAAATTAACTATCTTTCTTACTATTTTTATTATGCGTAGTATTATTTTTCCAATTTTTCCTTGTTCTTAAGACCAGATAGAGCTTCAAAACTCCAAGCAATTGGAAGTTCCCCCATTAGAGAACTTCTTCTAAGGTTAAAGCCATTCAGGCTGGTATGCTGTCAAGGTATAAAAACATTAGAGAAAACTTGGGATTTCAACCTGTTTATGGCTAACCGATTGATAACATTTATATATATGTAATTGCAAAATGGTAAAAAGAAAATGATGTGACACCAAGAAGTCACACCAATCGACAAGAATTGTGTCAACTCAGCTTACAATCAGAAACATTTTATGAGGAAAGAAATCATGATACATGCGGATTGTCTTTTCTTTCTTTTAACAAGATAATACAAAAAGCTAACAAGTTAGAAACTTGAAAGCCCTGAAGGGAATCATGGAACTAGAATTTTACCATCTACTCAGTGAATCTGCTTCTCCACTTGCATTCACTACATGTATAGTTTATTTTAATTACCATATTGATCTCAGAAAGTATATATACCAACATTTAGAACATTTCTCAATGTTTGAAAGTGTTTTTCTTAGCATTTCCAAACACATTATTTGATATTTCTTAAGATTACAGCACATATATGTACTATTGTATTTATCTTTTTAACTTTCATATTATCAATTTTAAAATTTTTATGCATATTTTAATTATTATTTATCACATATTTTAAATTTTATATTATATATTTTAAATACTATTTACAGTATGTTTTACATATTTTAACATTTTTTCTTTATGTCGAATTTTGCAAATGCCATTTCAAGTCCTCAACATACAAAAATATTTTAGCTACAATGATACATGTACGTAACATAGCCAAGTCCTTTAAGTAAATACTAAAATAAATAAATAATATTTACTTTCTTTCCCACATAACTTGAAAAATAAAAACTAAATGAAAAAAATGTGTCATTTTATATACAAGGAAATAGAAATGATTTTCCTGAAAAAAATTCTTTTCCGAGATAAAAGAAAATGATATTACAATACAAAGGACAGATATAACAATGTGAAAGTGGCATAAAGATTCAAAACAAATGCAGTAATATGTCATCAATGAAGAAATTAGGGAAGTCCAGCAAATGAATCTTCCATAAGCAATTATAAAACTCCATTAATTCGTTCCAATATCCAACAACAGGAAGATTTAATTCTTCCATCCATAGGTTCTTAATATCATATCAATAATATTTGAAAACACTTCTTCAACATCCTAAAGAAGCAACATGGACATACGAACTAAAACATCGATATCATATTATGAATCATTATTATCTTGATCATTCAAACCCTTCATCAATTTTTGCTCCATTCATATCCATATATTCTTGCATTCTTATCATCGACTTGCTTAGAGATCTTTATTGTACTTGTTTGCATGCGTGAGATGGAGAGGTTAGCATGTGAAGTAGGTCAAATGATAGCTTGATTTCTTGTCAAAAGAAAGAAGAAGACATGACACAGAAAGAAACTTTCTTTAATACCATATATTCGAAGAATCACAAAAAGCCTATATGGAGCCATTATTTTCCGGGAAAATCAAGCCTGGATAGAAAATTCCAAGCATGCAGCTGACAATCCCCACAATCCCATTAGGGTTTAAATCTTAGCTTAAACAAAACTGCAATATCGATCAAGTACTTGGGAATATCATGGTATTCCATTAACAAATCCTCAATCAAGAGAATTTTATTGGGTCTAGTTGCTTAATCAGTGTATTTTTTATGCTGCACGTTTGCAATTTACAGCTAATAAGCAACCTCAAATCAACCTAAGCACACCATGTAACCTAATCACTCTTTAAGTTAAGGTCCACCAATAAGGGATTTAGCTGATTAATCTAGCTTAATTGTTTAGTAATGGTGATTGAAGACAACCAATGTTCTTACAAATTTGGTCAGAGGGATATTTACCACGATGAATGTTAGATCCACGTATATTATGCACAATTTACAAGATTTAATGTAACTTTTGTTGACAACTACAAGATTTCTCTTTGTTAATTTTTATTGTTTTCATCCGATTTACGCTAATAGATTGGGGGATAAACTTCCTTAATATCTCAAGTTGTTCCGTTTACTCCATGGAATTTCATCTTTGAATATGATAGCAATAATATATAATTATAAAGTTGAGAAAGACCCTCAAAATTGCTTTCCCTTTAGGTCTGTCTATTTGTTTAAGAAAAATGATTTTTGTCCCAAGTCCATGTACCTCGAGTTCCAAAATAAGTAAATTATAAAATATTATTTATATTTTTAAAATTTTAAAAATTATTTAAAAATATCTAAATTTATTGTATGCATTAATATAAAATACTATCATTTCAGTGTTTAAATTATAGTGAATCTATTTGTGTATCATTATTATTTATTTAATATATATTATGTAATTAGTGTTGAGTAAGCATAGTGAAACCCCGAGTGATTTCAACAAAAGAAAGCTTTTAAGAAGGATTAGAATAAGTAAAAAGAATGTGAAGGCTTTAAAGAAGCATTAAAAAAAAAAAAAAAACCCAAAGACAGCACAAACAGATCGATTGTCTTATAATTCACATCTTATCATAATCTTTGCAAACTATGAAATTTGTAAAGATGAAAAGGACCACTCTTTGCCATTACAACATTATAAATCCAAGCAACTAATGGTTTGATGTGGATGATGATACATGAACCACCCTTACCTTACCTCATATAAATCCAAAACAACAAATTAAGATGTTCTACTGCCCTGGTTTAACTTATTATCATCAACTTCATCAATAATATATATATATATATATATATAATAGTATTATAGATTCTATAATAATACTTTATATAAAAATAATTTTTATGTAATTATAAAAAATTTTAATCCCAATTTGCATTAATTATAAATAAAAATAAATTTCATATTATAATAATAATACAACAAATCAAAATGTTCCGCCGTTCTAGTTTAACGTATTATCATCGTTATTACCGTCATTATCATCAATAAATATTACCTTATATATGCATGTATGCATGCATGTACTTTGCACAAATTAAGTTAATGATGTTAAGTTATAACATCTTTTATTTTCAAACTTTACTATTATACCATATATATATTCAAATTTTAAAAATAAAAAATAAATATTAGGATATATTTTATTATAAATAATAGGATTATATAACAGTGTTGAATTAACAATAGTTTCAAAGTAGCCCACTTAATTCATATGATAAAATTACAGGGTCGAAACATTATCAAAGCCTTTGATGATGGGAACGCATCGTAAACTCGGCCAGAAATGTTTCAAATGAATACAAAAGTAGGAGGAAGAAACTGGAATGCTGACTCACAAGAATTATAATAATATTGCTGGGATGTGAATTGGACGGTGGTCCTGTTTAATTTCTTAATCAAACAAAGCAGTGATATCATATCATGGCAACAAAGAAGAAAGTGATTGTCACATCTCTTTTATTTATGGGTCGCCAATGAGTTCAAAGAAGGCCAAGTTTGTAGCTACTCTAGTCTCTACCTACCATTGTCGTCTATGCTGTTGGACTAAAGTGCATTGCAAGAAATAATAATGATTTGTCACATTATTTTATATGAATATGACAATTATCATTTGTAAAAGGTGGAAAATCAGTACTATTGTTGTTGTTGTTATCATTGTTATGGGCTGTATACGGGCAGTTATCGATAGGCTTCCCTTTCCCTTCTTATTTATACATACATATACATAAATACATACATAAACATGTACACATATATGTATAGGAAGGCATAAAACCCAAGTTTGAGGTTATCTTCCGAGTCCTCTCCTCTCCTCTCCACAATCCTCCAATTATTATATGCATGGGAATACGCCAATTTAGAATTAATTGACAAATCTATCTAAAGTATAAGAAAAGGCCCAATATAACCATAATACCCTAAGCATTTTTCATGTAACAGGGAAGCATGAGAAGACAAGAACATAGCAGATTTTATGTCGATATTGTATTATGTACCTGTAGGCCAAGAAGATGATGATCAAAGAGATGGGTCCATGGAAAAACCACGACAAATGATGGCCTGGAATGAGAACTCAAATTTTTATCTATTATACAGATTTAAGTATTTTTATACATGTATATATTACCTTCAGTACCTTTGGGTACTGTTATAGCCAAAATTTTTGTGTATATAAAATTTAAAACAAAAAATATTAAAATACATAAAATAAATAATAAATAATACTTAAAATATATAATAAAAAAATTTAAAACTATTAAAAAAATTTGAATAATCTTTGAAAAACTTAAAAAATATTACTTGAAATATGTATAAAAAATTTTAAATAATCTTTGAAAGACTTAAAAAATATATTATCCCGTAAATGGAAGAAAAAGTGGTCAAAAGATTAAAATAAAAAAGAAAAAAATAAAAACCAATGACCTGGTGCAATGGGAGAACTTATGACGTTGGAAAGGCAAAACTATGGTTCACCAACTCCTGGTTCTTTTTTATTTATTTTTAATCATATGCTAACCCATCGGCATGGACAGCGAGCATTGCACAGGATTTCAACCTATATTTGTCAAATAAGAACCGCATCAAATCAGGTTGAAGGTTTTCTTCATACCTCGTAGGAAATTGATTGCGACACAGGTGGAATTTAGTAGGGAGCTATGCTAATAGATGGGTCATAAATGAGAATACATACACACGATTAAGTAACCATGGAAACTGATCAGGGAACAGATGGTTTGGAGCCTTCTACTGATTCCTGGGACTCATTGGCGCCAGTTCATAATTTATAGAAGCCAGCTGAGACAAGTTCTGTGAAAACGAGAAGAAAATTCTAAAATTTTATTGCAATTCACAAATTGATAATCAAATATTAGAAGCTTAAAAATGCAGTGATATCGAAAACTTTATTAACATTCTATTTTGGTCCACAAAGTTTGCTTTTAGTTTAAAATATAGTCTTTTCAATCTGAACAGACTTGGTTTTTGTAGTTAAAATTATGAAAATGATGCAATTTGGTCCATCACCCGAATTAGATGATGAAATTGAACCAAAAGCCAAATTGAGTTCAACGCAAGCTTGAAGAATTTAATGTAGATTGAAACAATTTCCAAGCCTAGTTTGTCGAACTTGATGATATGGTTAAACAGGGACAGTTCTATAACCAGTATTACGGTCTTGAGAAACTCTGAAGCAAACTACATAAACAGGCGATTATTTCATTTCCACCTAACATTTAAGAGTTTTCTAGCGGCAGTAGAAAATGTCAATCAAGGAGTGGCTGGTTTTACCTTAAATGGGAAATTAGTAAATGAGTAACGCACATGGAGAGCAGGAGCGTTAAATTCTGCAAAGCTACCACATTCATCCCCCTGCATCACAGAAAACAGAGTGTCAGGAAAATTGAATATTGATCATATACCGCTGCGTCAGTACTCCTGATCAATTCATGCTATAATTCTCATTATATTTTTGTTTAATTTTGTTCCCACATGTTTCCATATGGATCTGGATACTTGATTGGCATTTTAAAACAATCAGATTAAAGTCTTCATCAAAATGATATTCATGTCATGATCTAATCCACCGAGAGCTCCATGTGCACAGACATTGATAGCTGATAAAATAAAAAACATCTGCACATCTTCATCCAGTGTGTTGCTGTATGAATCGCTGCTGCATGTGTCGGTTATGTCGTCAAAGTCACTACCTCCCTGAACATTGTCATCTTCTGGATTCCATACATAACGGCTGGCAAAGTAGCTTGTGTCAAGTGTTTCTGCTACTGGTATAAATATTGCCTGCAGCGAAACAAGAAGCCAATAAGTATTGCAACTGTCAACTATGACATCAAAAAAGTTAATAAGCTCAAAGATTCTGAGTTGATATCCTTGAAAAACTGTCCCAGTTGATATCCTTGAAAAAGCCATGTTGCTTCGTCTGCCAGAAGATTCTGCTTAGTTCCCACAGCCATGCTAAAATTGTAAGTTAGTCTTTACTAATAACTATTAACAGTTTACCTCTCTTGCTCCAGTGGCTCCCAGTCTTTGAACTGAATTTTCAGTTAATAATCTGAAATAAAATGCAACATTGGTGATTCCGTTAATATGATGGTGAGCCAGTTCTCAGTTCTGAGTCAACAGGGGACCTCAGTCACCAAGACAATTTGCATATATGGCATTGGCAATAATGATTCTAACAGATGCAAGAATTTGCCATCAAGGAGAAGTATTCCCTTTAAAAATGGACATATAAAAGTTTTCATGGAAAGGCATCATTAAAAATAGCTCTGCAAGTTCAACAGACAGAAATTGCACAAATCTGTTTCATAAATCTTACTTGTCAATTAAATCATAAGCCTGAATGCTCATCTCCTCTGGTACCTTGGGCCAAGGTATATCCCTATTCATTATCTTGCCAAAAATTTGCTGCAGTCAACAATACTCACTGGTCAATGATGTAAGGCTGCAACCCAATAAAAATCAAATAGTACAAAAATAAATTCTACGTTAGCCACTTAAAACTTTAAAGTGGGTGAGAATATTATTGAGAATATGTAAAACAAGAAACCATGTTTGTTATCATATAAATTCAGTCATCTGGATGCCTACCTGAGGAGTTTCTGCATGGAATGGTGGAATACCTACCAGCAGCTCAAAGAGAATAACACCCACAGACCACCGGTCAGATGTTGCTCCTGCACAAAGAGAAAAGCGTGAAGGATAAAACAATATGTTAATAATGAAATACACTCATTTACATATGCTACCCTATTGGCAAATAATTTGCTACCATTTCCCATTCCAAGAAGTATCTCGGGTGCCAAATAATCAGGAGTGCCAACAACCGCATGCTTTTGGTGCTATTCTCTATTCATTGGAGGTCCAGCTTTAGGTTCATCATCTACAAGAAATCCTGCACTTCCAAGTGATGGAGCTGATAAGTCATCCGTGCTGTTCATATGACTAACCTTAGAGAGCCCAAAATCTGTCAACTGTAAGAAAAGGAAGTGAGAACTGGCAAGTAACATTATCATGGAAGTATAAACAAAAACAAAAGAGTCCAACAAGATTGCAAATAGTGGAAAGAAAGATGAAAGAAATACAGAAGTCACATAATCTTACTACAAATTAGAGGCAACCGAGTCAGATCCCTGACACAAACAGTAAAATATATGATGTCAAAGAAAAATGGTTTGTCTGCTGATGTCTCCAGTAGCATGAAAGTTTGAATGGTCATGGTCTTAGAACATGGATACGTTTGCTGGACACGCAGAAAGAAAAATATAAGAAATGCCAAATCCAAGACACATATCGATGTGGTATCCAGCTAAGCGCTCTTCCATTCTTGGCAAAAAATTCATTACATAAAGTCTTCTTAGAATAAGAGAATAAATCCAGTTACAGAGCTTTGACATACTTCCCAATTTCTGTTCAATATATCGTAAATAATGAAATCAACAAAGAAATATGCAACAAAAAATGAGAAATGTCCCCTATATTTGTTGGAAAATAATCTCCCTTAACTAAAAATTTAAAGTGAGGAACACATTCTCTTATTTGGCTTACCAAAAAAGCTATACAAATGAAACATTAAGTGCTTCATAACAAGACAACATAATTTGATATTAACAGAACTATCTTTTGTTGTCAAGCTTGATAAAAGGAACAATGAGCTAATATTTGCCAAACAATGGCCTTGATGTGACCATCCGGACCAATCAACAAGTTGTCTGGCTTCAGATGTCTATGAATCACATTCAATGAGTGCCAATACTCCAGAGCGAGAACCTGAGAAATATTAAACAAACTATTTGCACCATTGTGAGAAATTTTCATCAAGTTATCACAAACAGACAGATCTTCAAGGAATCAGAAATGTGAATATGTCCTTACAAGTTCTGCAATATAGATACGGGCGTATCTTCATCTAAGTAACCCAGGTTTCTCAATAAAGAATGGAGGTCTCCACCTTAAATACTCCATCACCAGATAAAGATTTTCTCCGCATGCGAACGAATAGAAAAGTCGGACCTTTTCTTCCTCAGTTCATATAAATATTAGAAAAATATTCACATTCAATGCATCCCTAAAATGATCGTAAATTGAGAGATCTGCTTACCACAAAAGGATTACAAAGAGATATTAGGATATCACACTCAGCCAAAACACTTTCAACTGCATTTTTTCAAATCATATCAGCCTTCTTTAAAACCTATAGGCAAACACTCATGTGTAAACAGTTACATGTAAGACAACCTCTGATTACATCATTGTGAAGATAATTGGACATAAAATAATGCAATTAATTAGACAAGTAAATATGATTCACAAAATTTGATCAGACAACCATTTCAATTTATCCCACATGTCAATGTGATTCAATGAACTGGAGAGAGGCACACAACCACTAGGAAGACCAGCCATACTCAGTCACCTTAATTAGAAATTTCACAGAATTTAACTCAAGCTAATATGGGCATATTAATGACCTTAAAATTAAGATGTCTAGTCTATTATATCAACCAAGGAGGAGTCTCTTTATTCGTCCCAACATCTTGAACTCCAAAGATAAATTAGGGGCTGTTCCGTTTTTCAAAGCCTGTTTTCATTTTTGTTTTCAAAAAATGGTCGTACTTAATTAAATTATTTGGTCTTTTGTTGCTCTTTTATTTTTATCATACTTAATTAACTTAATTGATTAGAATTATATGTTTAAAAATAGCTTTGAAGATTATATATCTTACTATTATTATTTATTTATTAAAAAAATAAAAAATAACATGAGTATAATTAGTGTGTAAGATTAATTAAATTACTTTATACGATCAAAATATTAACTATTACATGATACTTAATAAATGAAATAACTGAAATTCAATTCTTCAAAATATTTCTACTGAACATATTTTACAGTTCTTACTTTTATAATATAGTTTTAGATTAGAATCTTCTTTTAGTATTTTCAGAAGTTTTTTTTATTAATTTTTTAAATTTTAAAGGAGATATATGAAATAATAATATATAAAATATATAAACATAAAATTATTAGTCATTTTACTATTTTAGTTATTATTAAAGATTATTATCTGTTAATTTTTTTAAAAAATTTATATTTATAGATGATCTTGTAAAATTTCAAAGACAGTATTTAAAAATGTTCCTCCAAAGAATAAAAGAAAATGATTCTTGACCCAGCTCCAAATGGCAAGAGCTTTTGCCAGTTTGTACTCTTAAGTTACACGTTTGATTACCAATGCAATACTAAGCTCTAGGAAAGTGGATATACCTCCATGTGACCGATTGCACGAGACTTCCAAACGGGAAATGGCCGCACTCCTTTGGAATTGAGCTCATGTGAGAAGCACTTGATTTCTGGGGTTTTCATCTTCCGGCCACTTGTTACAAGCAATAACATAGCCTGAAAAAGCAGCCACTGCATTTCTTTGGCAAATGCGGCATAATTAACCTAGTAAATTCACCACAAAATTATTATTTAACTACATTTATACAACTAATTCAATTACTTAGTCAACAACTCCTTTCATTACGTCCAACTCTGGATTGAGAGACGATGCAAATTTTAACGATTTTGATTGACTCCATTGAACCTTTTTGCCTATAAACAATCACAGAATCCTGAATTAAACAATCAATTTTTCTAATCATCTGTAAGTACATCATAATTCAATTTATTTATCATATTAATCTTTAACAAATAAATATACAATATTCAGAAGCAAATAACAATCACCCAAAAAAAAAAAAAACCTGATTCCCCAGTCGACGTTTCGTTGCTTTGAGGAGCAACGAATTTAGGGTTGATATCAGCCCCAATTTTATCCCCCTTACTCTGATTGTCGACATTCCACGAATCACCAGCTTGCGAAGAAATACTTTGTTTTAATGTGGTTCAAAGCGAGAGATGAAGCTAGAAGTATTGACGAGTCGTCGTTTTCCGGCTGTTCCTTGTTGTTCTGACGTTCATCTTCCAAACTATCACTCTTCCTACGACGAATAGGGATCGGCGGAATTTTCATTAGCTTGGCACGTAGCGACAGCGGCGTGGACGCCGCTGGCGGCTCTTGATTCTCAGCGGGGCTCGACATTGATTTCTGCTCTCTTGTTCATTACATTATGATTAATAAAAAGAGCAGAGATACAAAATCATTTTCTGTTCATTTAATGCACAGATGCAAGAGAGAGACTAAGTGAGGTTTTCGCGGGAATGGAGGATTGAGGGTGACACGTACGGAAGGAAAGAAGAAACGATGAGTCGCTATTGAGGAGATTTTATTTGAATTCTGTTTTGAAACTTTCATCCATGCCGCGAGCCATGCTACGCCAGATGCAGTTAAAACTCACCTGCGGGTGATTTGATGATGCGGTCACAGCTCGGTGGCCTCCTTTACTGGGCCGCCCGGGCCCCTGGTCTGAAAACCATAAGGCTCAATATGAAACTGCCTTGTTTGGGTCTTCATTTTAGACGCGACCCAAACCTAGTCCGAAGTTTCAAAAGCTCTCCTCACGCGCTAACCATCCCAGCGCCAACCCCAATTGCAACTGCTGCGGCACGACGAAAACAAATGTGGACCCTAATGCGCAGAACTGCCGCAATCCTTCGTCGCAAATCATGGTATTCGGATCTTCAAACGAACCGCCGTCTATACACAGGTGCCGCAGACGGAGTCCCCACCGGTCTATACGGCATCGAGCACTTGAAGTCCCCAAAAGGCTTTCAACGCTTCGTCGATGAAGCGATCGAGAGGTTAAAAAAAAAAGTTTACGAATATGTAGGCATTTATCTATGGCTGAATTTTGAATCTTTTATACGGCGATGCAAATGAAAAATAAATTTTGAATTGGTTTCTTCACGCGTGATGCCTGGAAGCTTAATATCTGTGAGAAGAAAATTGAATAAAGTGCACTCCTTTGCAGCTGAAAACATGATGTTTATCTTCTTCTATTTTGTTGTCTGTTTGGTTGCTGAGAATATAAAACGTAAGGAAAGAGAAAACTGGAGTTCTTTTATTATTTGTTTACTTGATTTTCTTTAATTGAGCTTTATATACAAACATGGTTGCTTGTTCAATTAGATTTATTCGTACTTATTACAAAATTAAGAAAGGAAGAAATTTGAGCTCATTTAGTGAGCATTTCCGTGACAATTTCACCGACAACTGATTTATACGATTTTTATTGTTGCCTTCTAGTTCTCATTTTTGTTGCAATATTTTTACTTGAATTTACTATGTCAGGTCCGGGGAACTGGTTCGTTATATATCTGAGATGCCTTCGTCTGTGGAAATTATCCGAGCAATGGATGAGATTTCAGATACAGTCAGTCTCTTTTCTCACTTCTTTTTTCTTTTCCTTTTCCCTTTCCTGTATCCTTTTTTTGGTTAGTTAATTCCTCTGTTTAGACAGTCTAGATTAATTGCAGTGTTTATTTGGTAGGTCTGTTCGGTAGTTGATTCTGCAGAACTCTGTAGACAAACTCATCCTGAAAGGTTGTTCTTTAAGTTTTGCATTTTTTTTCTTGCCCTTGAAAGTGTGATTTCTTTTTTAAATACCAACATTGTTCTTACATGTATCTGTCATAATTTCCTTTTTGAGTGGATCAGAGAATTTGTTGAGGAGGCTAATAAGGCATCGATGAGAATCAATGAATATCTACATGTGAGGTGACCAGTGATCCATTTAGCTTCCAATTTTCTAATATAGCTATTATTACTTTTATGCTGCATTATGTGCTTGCATATATTCCTCCAAGGACAAAATGATAGATATTGCACTGTCAAAGGGGGTAAGAATGTGACCTTAAGTGCAAAACTAACTGCTACATGAATGATAGCTTGGCATACTTTGCTGCAAGAAAAGGGTAGTGTGTCATGACAACATTTCTTCTCATGAGTAGAAAATTGTTTCTTGATTTAGTAGAAAATTGCTGTGAAGTAGAATAGTATCAAATCTTGTATCAACGTTGCATTTTTGATCACATAACCAGTGATCATAAAGGCTAAGCATATCTTGATTTGGTATATGGTTGTTAAATTGTAAGAAAAGGCTAATTAAATTTTGGTAAATTTGTTGCTTATATAAATTTCTTTTAATTGATTACAATATGTGAGTTTAATCTGTGTGATATGGACATCCATGAAAATTCGTTAAACTCTGATGCAATCAGCTGTGGATCTGATCTAGAAATATAATATACATTTTTTATGAACCTCTATGAATTCATAAGCTGCTGTTTGTAATATTATTGGTGTTTTTGTTTGCTGGCATACAGTACCTCAATACAAATCATACATTGTATGAAGCGGTGAAGAAAGCAGAGCAAGATCATCATCTGCTTTCCAAGGAAGCTCATAGGGCTGCCAATCACCTACGCATTGATTTTGAGAAGGGGGGAATTCATCTCTGTCCTGGTATCTATTTTATCCTGTTAACTTTTGGTTCTGTCATGGACAGTTTTCCACTTTCAGATAGTAAGCGTCATCCTTTGCTCTGCAGAGAAACTAGACCAAGTAAATAATCTAAACATTGATATTTTTCACCTGTGCAGGAAGTAAGTATAATATCTCTTCGTCTGATATGTTCTCTCCTGCATTTAGTGACTTATGTTTGATAAATTATGTCTGAATAGTTAACTAATTGATTGAGGTTTGAATCAGGTTTGGTCAAAATATTGTAAATGATTCTGGTCATGTGGATATATTTCCTGCATCACGTATCCCAAAACATATACACCATCTTCTTAAGCCCATTTATCGATTGACATCTGGAACATCAAAGGAATCATTAAGATCAGGAGATAATGCAAAAGAAAAAGGATTTCGCATAACAACTGAGTCACGCATTTTACAGTCAATTCTGCAATGGACACCAGATGATGAGGTAGCTTTCAAACTTTTGTTTGCAAATATCCAGTACTATTGTTTCCACCATTCTAGTAAACTTGAGATTCGACAATAACTCTAAATAAACCGAGCAATATGTTGATCCTGGCTGCTAGAAATTGGCTATGAGCGTGATACGTTTGACTGTTGTTATTGTTGATCTCAAATGTCTTTGCTGAGTTTAGGCGCTTGGGTTTTGATTCAGGAAGGGAAGAGATATGAGACGTTTTAAATTGCTCACCACCAAAATTTATTTTTTATTGCAGTAATCTAGACTTCATTAACTTTTTCCCTCTCCTCTTTGTGCAGGTCAGAAAAATGGCATTTGTTCAAGGGAACACTGTCCCGCATGCTAATCACGAAGTTCTTGATAAGCTTATTGCTGCACGTCACGAACTTGCTCAGGTTTCTAATTATCATATAAGAGGGTGACATATATGTAATATGCTATGAGACATAATCAATATTAAAATTGTTGCTTGATCTAATAAACTTTTAGCACACGTCTGTATGCCTTCCATGTTGGATGTACATCTTTTAAATATTCTTATTTTCGTGACACTGGGGTATGCTCTCTAATTTACTTGGGGAGTTCATTTGCTGTACATATATAGGGGTGAAACAGTCCTAAGCCATTCATTTGCTGTGCATATGGTGAAACAGTCATAAGCCATAAATGATGATTCTCATTGGTGGATTATCCAGTGATACTTACTCATTTCTATTGCACTCTTTTTTCTTTTCTTTTTTTTTTCTTTTTTTATTGTAAAATTTTGGTGGAAGTTACAGAAATAACATATTGGTAAGGACAGATGTATGAATTGTGGATGGCTAACTGTTTTGGAGCTCTGCAATTTCTTCTTTTTTTGGTGTCTTACCAGAATATTGATACCAATGTGTGGACTGTTAGAGAAAGTGAAAAGAGAGGAGGATCATATGCTATTGTTAGACTGTATGCCTCCGCCAAATTATATGTCATATTTATACCATTCTTTTCTTTCTCCAAATTGTGGAATGCAGATAATGAGGTATAGATCTTACGCTGATTTTATGGTGAAGCCAAACATGGCTTCATCACCGGAAGTGGTGATGTTGTTTCTGCTTGAGATGAGTGACATGATCAAGCCAAAGGCTGATGAGGTATTATATTCTTTGAGAAAAATTTATTAGGTGTAAAAGTTTCTGCCATGTCATTTTGGTGTAAATTATATTGCAGTTTCTGAATATTATTAATATCTACTTACCTGTAGGAGTTTAAGGCAATTAGGGATTTTAAGAGGAAAAGATGTGGTCAAAGATGTGTAGATTTAGAACCATGGGATGAAGCATACTACACAGCAATGATGAAGTCTTCTACTTACAATTTGGACTCTTCTGTAAGTAAAATGATTTTATTCGCATTGTATGTTGAATGAAATCCAGAAGGATTTTTTTTTTCATAAAAAAAATTACTTTTATGATGACTACTAAGGGCTTTGTTTTCTGTTTTTCCACATTAGAAGGGTTTATCCATGCTGACATATGCAAATATATATATTTTTTGGGGCCTCTTTTAAATGCAACAATATATTTGCCAGGTTGTGGCATCATATTTTCCTTTACCACAATGCATCGATGGTTTGAAAGTGCTGGTGGAGTCATTATTTGGTGCAACATTGTGCAGTGTCCCCCTTGCACCAGGTGAATCGTGGCATCCCGATGTGCTTAAAATGTCTCTTCATCATCCCGAAGAGGTGCGTGCATGGATGATAGGAAATTTGGAAGAATAAATTTCTCATTATATTAAATTATTTTGGCTAAAATTTTAATCTCATTGGATTGGATTATATTGCAGAACGTTATCTACGTAGTCTGAGTTCTGATGTGAACTTCAATAATTTGTGTTATGCTTTTTGTATCACTGAAATTCCAATGATATGCATGACTTTCCTCTTTTCTAAATTTAAGACTTTCGGTTGTTATCATCACCAATTGCTTAAATTCTATTCACTATTTACTGTTCTTCTTTGTTTCAGGGTGAGATTGGGTATCTGTACCTTGATTTATACTTGAGGGCGGGCAAGTATCCAGGTTGTGCAAATTTTGCAATTAAAGGTGGACGTAGAATATCTGAGACAGAATACCAGCTTCCTGTATGTTTAGTAGATTCTACAAGTATTGTCAATTTGGTGTTTTTTGTCATGTGTTCCTATTAGAAAACAAGTTAAAATGGATTTAGTTTTCACTGTTTGATTTTCTTTTGGTAATTGAATGTTATCTTAATCAGATTTTGTACCGTGAGCATAACTAACTTTTGTAGTGACTTTTTATCCTGTTGCTTCACTCCTAACTGCTAACAAATCTTAAATCACCATAGCATCTTCTTTGAGAACATTTGCTGGATGGATCATTTGAGAACATTTGCAAAATTTCAAGCTTCCAAGCAACCAATGCCAGACTTGATGAATTTTTGTTAATAACAGTTATAGTAAATGCAAGAAGGACCATATACACATCTAATTTGGTCCTCTATTTGGTCTGTGGTACTTTTAGTCCAGTTGGTGAATTCTTATAGTAATTATTCAATAAATTTATACCGCTCATTTGTTTATCCATAAAGAAATCAGCATAAATATGAACATGTGTTGACGTCATTTTATGTTTGAACTTCTTTCCCGGAGCCAGTTGGTTAGTTTGTCATTCAATGGCCTCTTTTGAGGGAAATGCATGGTCCAAGGAGGATGACCTAGATATGATCACAACCTTCAGCATTTTTTTGCGTGAAATAGTCAGTAGGTTTGGAGCTTGTGAATAGATAGCCCAATGTCTCCTTTTGTTAGATCCATTTATGAGAGAATATTTGTGTAAAAGTATTTTCTCTGAGAATATTGATAATTCTAAAGAATGTTTCTGGGTGTAAAAGTTATTTCTTCTTAACCTAACTTTTGGTTTGGTAACGCCTGCAGGTTGTGGCCCTTGTTTGCAACTTTTCAGGCTCACATAATTCAACTGTAAGGCTTAACCATTATGAAGTGGAAACTCTATTTCATGAGTTTGGGCACGCTCTTCATTCCTTGTTCTCAAGAACGGTATTCTATTAATATCTTACTACTATGTGAAGAAAATGACATGCTCTGATTTATTTGTTGTAATTTATGTTTAACTATTCTGTAGGATTTCCAACATTTTTCGGGCACCAGGGTGGCTCTTGACTTTGCAGAGCTGCCTTCAAACCTCTTTGAGTGAGTGGAATGCTGCAATTCCTACATTATCATCTTTCTTCAAACTGTTTCTAATTAATTAACTACAAAAAAGATAAATATTTGGAATGCAATGTTGCTTAACAGTACTTGATTAATATATCATGGTCAAGTATCTTTAAAAGGTTTGTTTTGATTGGTAAATATGTCTGCCAATGCACTGGGGGAAAGGAAGTAAACAAGCATGTGAGAAGTCAACTGATCCATGCAAAGTCCCCTCAGTGACATCAGAGCAATGTATGTCTTTGCTTTCAAAAACTCTACACAAGATGAGATTACAAAATTGCTATTTTCTAGTCAGCCTTCTCGTGTCCCTGCATCTCCGATGCCAACCCTGAAATAGATCTCCAATAAACACTGGTTCACAGATTTCCCATCTGTTGTGCATAGACGGATTTCTTGTTGCAGCTATCCAGACAAATATTCTAGCTGGGAGGACCTTCTAGACCTAACTTGCATCCCCAGGAAAGAAAATATTGGAATCAAAAACCTGTATGGAATAGATCCAAGTAGCTACAAAACTGCTGAAAAGGGGAAAAGATTAATTCCACAATTACTTAACTCTCACCGTAACTGTCAATTTCTTACTGAAACAAGATTGAATTTTTCAACTATCATTCCCATCCTTAGCTCCCTTCATGAGCACCTGTTTCACCCTCTTACTGCTTTTCATGTCTTTAACAGTTGTATTGGTTTTTTATAAGAGAAAAAAAAATACTTGAATCTCTTGAATTCAATCAAGTAAATTTTGTAGAAATCAGTCAGATTTTAACATCTTTTCTTACTTACCTTTCTCTGGAAAATTCATTCAAAGTTCCAATCTACTTGACAAAAATCTTACCTGGAAAAGAACTACTTAAAAAGACTTGCACTCAGTATTTTCTACTTTCTCCTTTTTAAGTGTATGTTGTCTTTCATACATGCCAATAAAAAGTGAAGATGAATCCTGTGGTTGAAAGTCACCCTGGCAATGAGTTGATATCCCCAGGTACTATGCATGGGATTACCAAGTCTTGAGAAGATTTGCCAGACACTATTCAACTGGTGAAATAATTCCTGAGAAGTTGGTTATGTCCATGCAAGGTGCCAGAGACATGTTTGCAGCAACTGAATTGCAGCGTCAGGTTCATTGTTAAGGCCACTAATGAATCAACAGATGTTGTAAAGTTTACATAGGTAGGAAGAAGTATTGACCCATATTTGCTTGTTTGGTTTGTCAGATTTTTTATGCTTTAATCGACCAAACACTCTTTGGGGAACGGCTAGATCAAACAACGGATACAAGTTCTATTATTGCAGATTTGAAAAAGCAATATACCAGCTGGAAGCATGTGGAGGGCACTCATTGGCATATCCGGTTTAGTCACCTCATTAATTATGGTGCTGGTATGTCTTAGATAATGTATCATTATCCGATATTTGAAGGACATTTGTTTGTCTATGGTTGTCTGTGTGTGGCTTTAATAAACAAGGGCAAGTTTTCATAATCAAGCATTAGCCTGAGTTCCCATAAAAATTAATTCACTTGAATCTGGACGAGTGCCCCATAACTTTGGATGAACCTTTTCCCATTATGAATTGTACTTATTTTTCCTTTTTTCATGTAGGCTATTATAGCTACTTGTATGCCAAATGCTTTGCAGCAACAATTTGGCAAAAGCTATGCCAGGCAGATCCGCTATCATTAACCACAGGAACTGCTCTTAGGACAAAATTATTGCAGCATGGTGGAGCCAAAGAACCTGCTGATTTGTTGAATGATCTAGTAGGTGATGGGATTCTAAGATATTGCAATGGAGGGATAGTTCCCGATATCACAAGTTTTTCAGATGAACTGAAGCTGGCAGAAGATAAACAAGAACAACTTTTCCTGTAGCTGAATTGAAGAAAGAGAATCATAGGGTTAAAGGTCAAAAAATGGAAGCAGAGAGAAGACAAGAAATGGTACAGCTCTTCTTGTACTAGGTAGCAAAGCACCTTTGAGGAGGTGGTCACGGAGAAATATCTGGGAGTCCAGAGGTAATGTGAAGTTCTATGACTTCCAGGAAACTGAAAAATATGACGGAATTTCCAATCATTTATGGGAAATTTACACTCTCAATGTATGCAGGGCGACTCTGATTGACTCTCTATTTTACATTTAGCTCTTTTGCAGAAGAAATTGGATTTTTATGGTACCATACTGTTTTTTCTCTCTTGTCTTTTACTTAATTATTGTTAATTAACACAAATAATAAATCAATTAAATTTATTATTGCACGAAATTATTCACTTAAAATTTTTGTTAAACTCACTTGTAACGGAACTCGAATATTAACTAGTATTATATTATGTTAAAATAAAAATATAATTTATTTAAATATTTATTAATTTTAATTAACAGTGGAGGTAATTTTTAAATTAATATATGATTATATATTAATTAAAATAATATTTATAACATTTTTTGAATATAATTAATAATTTAATAACTTAAACATATTAAAACAAATAAACTTTTTTTGTACATTTTAATATTTTTTTTAACATCCTCAAATATTATAATAGTTTTTGTTTAACAATAACCAGACAGATTATCCATAACAGTTGGCTTCGGTTAAAAGACAAGACAAGACCAACGGATAAGCTGGCAACACACCATCAGAATAACCAACTAAACGAACAATGGCGCTACAAGTCCGCTCTCCGTCCACTTTGCCTACCACCAAACCCTATCATCTTCTGCACTCCAAACCCAAATCGAATCTCATAGTGATCAAATCTCAAAACACTCCGACCAACACTGAACCCACTCAAGAAAAAGCAGCAGCTAGCTCGTCCAAGAAACCCAAACCCAGTTCACCTGGGCAAGGCTTTGGCTCATCGTCTTCTTCTTCAACTTCTGGGAAATCTACTGTGGCTGCTCTGAGTAAGAAGAAGAAATCAAATAGTAAAAGAGAGAGGGCATCGGTTGTTAGGCGGAGACCCGTTGAGAAATTGAGTGTTATGAGCGAAGAAGAGGAGGCAAAAGCTAAGGAGATGATGAAAAATGAGAGTGCTTTTCTTCTTGCTTGGTTGGGAGTTGGTGGGATCATTCTTCTTCAAGGCATTGCTCTTGCCGCTTCAGGTATGATCAAGATTCTTTACTGTTATTTTCAATGTGTTGGCACCCTGTTGATACGATAATTGAAGATAAAAATTGGAGCCTTGTTGTTGACTGTTGTTGTATGTGTAGCTCTGCTAGTTGAAATTGCAGATCATTAATTTGCAATTTAGTTGAAATTTTGTGAAATTTTGGCTGGAATATTCCTTTAATTGAACAGTTAGTGTACATTGATGATATTCATTTGAGAGAATATTTAGAACTGTCAAATTTTTTAGAATATATATGGGTAGCCTTGCGTCTACAGTCTTATGTCATTGTTCAAATGCATGATGTGAAGAAAACTTTCGACCTAACAGCTTCACAAATGTGCAAACGTCGTTGGCTGTCAGTTGCTTTTACATGCTATAGAAGTTTAAGCCACTGATTGGAGGTTTGTGGTGCCAGAATTTACTAGAGTACAGGTGTCTTCCTTTTTGCCTGACCGCTGAAGTCCAGGCAACTGTCTACTATCCAGCATCATATTTCCTGCCAAAAGCATTAATTAACTACAACAGTGATGGATATTCCTTTCCTTGTGTATCCTTGGAAAATTTTAGTTGATCTTAGTTCAGTAAACCTGAGACTAACATCCAAAACCAGATGTTCCTTAAACTCGCAAACAGTTAACAGAAATATTTGACTGCATCCTGTCATTGTTAACTTTACCACCCACAAGCACATGCCCCAGCCACGTGCGCACTCGCTCATTATAATCATTTGGTTCAATTTAAAAAGAACTTATAACTAATCCAACTTTTAGGCACATGATGATATGGGTATTGTCAGGCTGTCCCAATGCTTAGAGTGAGATTCATTGTATATGTCTTAGGTACAATTTTGTTGCCCATGCAAAACAGATTACAGGATAGACAGAAAACAGATTGAACATTGAGCTCTTCAACAATGCATGTGTTCAAAACTTCTATATGTAGTCCTATTACTGGTGTTACTGGTTTTTTATTCGGTTGCTTCTTAAGGCTCTCCAACTGTAAATTCTTCAATCTAACAAACAGTTTTTGGTGGCATCTAAAGGCAACTGCTTGTTTTCGAGAAATATGTATTGCCTTCCCCTTTCAGATGCACCAAAAAATTGATGTCACTTATCAGAAGGCTGAGGGTGGGGGTGCATGTTCTAACAACTGCACGTACAACACATTACTAAACATGATAATGTGAGGCAGATTCCACAGAAAAATGAATTAGGAAAATTAGTTGACCTTAGATTTTGAAAGTTGTGATTTGGGTTGAGTTGACCTTAGCTTTTTGAAAGTTTTGATTTGTGCTTCTTCCATATTGTAACTCAGTTGTTCAACCTCTACAGGCTTCCTACCAGAAGAGTGGGATAAACTCTTTGTGAAGTATCTATATCCATCTTTTACTCCTACAGTCGCCTTGTTTGTTGCTGGAACAGTTGCATATGGAGTGTTGAAGTACCTGCAAAATGAGAAACTCAAAGAACAAAAATGATGTCATGGATTGAACTGGTAGTTTCAGTAGTAAGAGGTGACTACTGCTAGTTGTGAGCGCTATTCGCTTATAATTTGTGATAAGAAAAAAAAAATATGCATGCTTCTTACTTATTGGTAGTAACAAGAGCAGTTGATGAAGTACAGTTGACATTGGTAGTTTATTTGCAGTTCAATCAACAAGTGCGCCAGGACTAAGCATACGACTAAGCAATAAATATGATGGATGTTTCGGCAACTTTGTTTCTTAAAGTCTTATCCCATTGCATCATGTTGTAATTATTGGGTCCAATCTGATGAATGGAACGTTGTTTTGACAGAAATCCTTTTCATATATTAATACAATTGAACATGCGCTCTTTCTTCTTTTTTTTTTTTCCTGAAAATGGAAAGGAATAGACTCTCAGAGTTCCTGGAAATTTTTTTTTTTTCTGAGAATGATGATTTTCTGTTTTCATCATGCATCACTCTTAGCAGACACTTTTCCATCTCTTTATCTCCAAATAGGAGATGACAGAAGACTAAATTGCTTGAAATCTTAGACCTGTATCATTCCTCGTTTGCAGACTTGGTGAACAACTCTGGGAAAAGGATCATTTGATCGCCTTGTTGATGGTCCCCTTGAACATCATTTTAGATGTAATATGTTATGTATTGGACGGTAGCCAGTCTCAGTAATCCAATTAACAGGTCCAAATTTTCAAAATTTGACCAGGTAAAATATGGAAAGAAGCATCCATTCATTAATTATCTTGATGTATATGAGAACTATATCAATATAAGAAATTCAAAACATAGTTTCAAATCAAACAATCACTTCAGTGCATAAGAGCACAGTGCAGAATCGATAAACTTTTGCTTTTGTTTTTCTTGTGGGATGACTTATTTGTTTCTCTGGTGCCATGGCAGTGAAGAAGCAAGCATATCATACTTCTTCCCTTTTGAAAAAACTGTGAAGTTCTGGAAGCATGCAATAACAGGCNAAATATTTAATTTAAATAAATAATATTAAAATAAATTTAAATTTTTATTCGCGCATACGAAAACCTTAAATCCTTATACTTTATCCTAATTGTTTGTTACTCCGCTGTGTGAATCTCTAACCAAAAAAATAAATGATTCATAATAAATAAATTTTATCGTAATAAAAAAATTATATAATTAAAAAATTTAAGTAAAATAATTTTATCATATTAATATAAATAATGTGATAAGAATATATTATTAATAAAAAATTATTTATTAATAATAGATAAAAATAAAAAAATAAATTTTATTTTTAATTAATATAATAAAAAAAATTTATAATATTTAATTTTAATTTTTTTATCTAATATAATAAATAAAATTTTTTATTTATTGAATATTACCATTACATTATTTATATTTAGGTAATAAAATTATTTTATTTAAATTTTTTTATAATTGAATAAATAAAAAATTTTTATTTTATGATAATTAAAATATAAATAAAAAATTATTAAATAATATTATTTAATAAAATAATTTTTTTAAATAAATGATTCAACAGTCACATATAATTTTGAACCATGATGCCGTTTAATTAATAAAAATATTTTTTATTTATTATTGATTTACTATCGAATCTTTTCTCAATAATTGATATTTTCTCTCTATTATTGGGAAATTACGTTTTTACTAATTTAAAAAATACTATTAATAAAATGTCTGAAAGAAAGAGTACATGACAAGACTAGCAGTCCAGATCCCGATAAAGTTGTCTGAGTATGACTGATTTCCTAGCCATCACTGTTCAATAGCCTCCTTAACTCTTATTAATGTCTAACCATCATCCTTAAATCACCATTAATTAACCACTAAACACCCATCTATTGTCGTATACAAAAACAAGTATACTAATCATTAATTGATTTAATTAATTATTACAACATATTTAACTAACTAATCATCCTTCAACAACCATAATAAACATTCACAATGATCCATCCGTACATACCCAGAACACAAACAAACCAGGGAAAAAAAAAAAGAGGAAATTGCCCAGAAAAAAAGAAAAACCCATCGAATTTACTGATCAAGGGCATTGGGTCCACTACAGTAATTCACGACATGATTCCACACCCACTGAACCAAGTACCTCCGTCTCTTCCCGTTCATGTTGTACGTGGCACCGTCTTCTCCGTCCAGCATCTGTCCAGTGTACGACCCTCCACCTCCGGTTCCGTATATACCCTCGCACAAGTCAGCTATTTCCACCGGGGCAACCGGATCCGGGCCCGCATACCAAGCGTTCACCAATGGGTTCGTTGCCAGCTCAGCAATCTCGTGCCCTATCACGCTTATCATACCGTCTACCCCTACGTCGCCGTTTGGTGGCTTCACGGCTTTCAGTCCGGGCATGTACTGCGGTACGGCGAAGGGGTACGCGCACACTCCCGGGCACAACTTGGCTGAGTTCCCTACCCACGCGTACGGCAACGTGTACCCGACAATGGACGGGAATGTGAAGTAGTGAAACCCGCAGACTTGTCCACAGAAATCCTGGACGTACACGTCGTCTGATGTCAGCAGGAGGTATAGCCCGCTCTTCGGGTTTATCGGTAACGGCCTTGACTTAGCGGTGACGTGGCTTTTAATCACGGACTGAATCGAAAGACGCGTGAGGGACTTCCCGTGCGAGTAAAAACGATCGTTTTTCTCCTCGCCCAAACGCACCGTACGGGAGATGTTAGCCCCGGTTTGGTCCGTATACAACTGTACGATCTTCCACCACCCGGAGACGGAGGGGTGTTTCGAATTAGCGGCCGAGATTGAGTTGATGAATCCACGGATGATCTTCTTCTGGTTCTTCTGCCAGGTACCGTACCAGATTGTATGGACGGTGATGTTGGCGGTGAGGACCGGGCCCATGTGGTATTTTAAGTGGACGAACTCCGACGAGCCCTCGTATTTTTTAGAGTTGCCGTAGAGGTAATCAGAGGTGTTGTGTTTGAGATGGGGCCATGGGCGCCAAGCTGTCGACGGAGAGACGGCGAGGAGGAGGGCAAATAAGGTGAGGCTGAGGACCACCGCAACCGGCGGCATTTTTAGTGAGCGAGTGAGTGAGAAGCTTTGAATGAAACGTGTAGTGTTGCGTTTGTAAGGAAATTTATAGAGGGAATAAATAAATAATATATTTGAATTTTGGAATTTTCTTTTATTTTTTTTCAAATTTGGAGGTATTTTTAAATTTTCTTTTATTTTAGGGACATTGGTTTGCGGGTAATGGAGGACAGGTAGATTCTTAAAGCGCAGAGAGCATAGGAAACCAAATGGGACCCACTAGTCAGAGAGGAAGTCAGGGAGCACACATCATCATCATCACCATGTTGATGATCGTCGTCGTCTGATCTGATCTAATCTGATCTCAGCCGACTACATTTATGCGATGGAAAACGGTGCGAGGGTAGTTTCGGGATTTAATGTTTGTTAGTCCCATTCTTATTCATTTATCGAGTCATAGTCACCCTTTAAGGGATTTTATTGGGTGTGCCTTGAACTACTCGACAAATGTGGTTGCACCGTTGATGTTTGATTATCTTAATTCTTTAACCATATGATGATATTTAAAATCAAAATTTTGTTTGAAGAATGATTTATTATTTAAAAAATCATTATTAATTAACATAATTAATAAAATATTATTTAATTAACTACATCATTATTATTTAATTAACATAATTAATTTGATAATATTATTTAATTAATAAAATAAAAAATTTATCATTAATATTAAATAAAAATTTATTATTTAATTAATATAATAAAAATTATAATTTTTTATTTTTATTTATTATTAATAATAAATTTTTTTATTAATTAAATAATATTACTATATTAACTATTTTAAAACAGTAAATAATGCCTCTGTGAACTTTTTCGGTAAGTAACGACTTTCACTCTTCACATGATTATAAGAAGATCACTTACTATAATTGTACTATGGGTATCATTAATTTAGCATATTAGTCACAAATTCACTCGTCTTAATCTAATTTTACGATATGAACCTTCCTTTGGCTTTTTCTGTCACAGTACGAATGGTGCCTACAATGGGAGCTCTGTGCTGCCTTCATACGCGAGGACAGTCCTTGAAACCGGGGGCATTTCGGAATTTTCACAATTTATGTTTCCCAGTTCTGTTTGGGGTTAGAAAAGAAACAATGTCACAGTGGATGATGCAACTTCTTATTGAAGGATAACATAGTCCATGCTGTCCACATCATCTGTAATCTGAGCCGTCGATGTTTGCATGGGTCCCAAGATCAGCACAACATGTCAATCAAGTCCTATATTATCAAACTGATCAATCATTGCATGTTTTTGGTTTACCTTTACCTAGGGTCTTGCTATGGTGTATTAAGCTACACCATACACAATTGCACTTTATTTACTGTATCATTTGAATCTTTAATCCTTTTGTTATATTCCCTTTTTACAGAAAAACTTATCTTCAATTAATACTGTATATCAATTAAAACCAATTTTTAACCGTTTAATTTTCTCATCTTTTTTTCATAATATTTTTAAGATATTTTTTATTGATTTAAGTATAAAAAAATTATCATTGTCGTTGTCATTTATAATATTTTTTTTTTGTATTTAAAAGTGAAGTTGTTCATGAGGTTTCTGTCTTTGTAATCAATGAATGAGTTAATTTACAATGGAAAAGTTAAAATTTTTTAACTTTATTTTTCTTTTTCTTATATCTTTTGTAAAAAAAAAAAAAAAAAAAGGGCCAAAGCACAGTAAGAATGATAAAGTCGATAGCACAGGATCATCTATCCATAAGCAAAAAGTGATTGGGAAGGATGAGGCTCAGCGAGGGCTCAGGCGCAGGCACGGGCACCTGAGAGAGATGGGGGATGGTTGCTCCTAATCACGGAGTAAATTGCGCGGCTCCGAATCATACAGATAGCGCGGAGAGCCAGTAACAATCATACAGCCCCGACTGAGTGCGACTCCTCGCTGGACCCCGTTGTCCCCACCTCATCCAAGTTGGTCGCGCTTGCTCCGCGAGCACGGCAGAAACCAACTGTGAAAGTAAATTAAATTTTTTTTATCGCGGGCCCCACTGTTGAATGTAAGGTCACCCTTTCCGTCTTCGTGCTTACACAGGAATCCGTCTATAAAAGGTACTACACACGCGTGCCTCCACTGACATGTGTGTCTCACCCTCACGCGCGTTTTCGAGACAATTTCCCGTGAACTTTGGGGTGTATCGCGGTTTATCGGGATCCTCCATTACACGCCTTGCAGTTGATCAACAGTCTACTCTCGGGATAGGCACGTAAAACGCACGTCCCGGTTCAGTCAAATGAATAAAACAAAGACGTAGGGGAACCGGGGAGCAGTCGTACTCCTCGTTTTGTGTATCCAACTCATCGTCTCCACCGAATTGGCAATTATTTGTGTTGAATTTGAACGAATCTATTAACTGTGCAAATACCCAGTTTCAGTTTTCAATATGCAGCAAAGAAACAAGTCAAGTCGTTGCGGTGGGTGAGAAAAATCTATGAATGCAATCTTCTTCCAACCATAGTTCTGAAATTGACCTAACAAAGATATTTTTCTAATAATGGTGAGAGAGATAGTCTGGACTAATTGTATATAGGGATGGATTATGGGCACACAGTGCAGAGTAACTAGTTTCTCGGGTGAAAGAACTCCTCTCGTATTTGAACTCATAGACATTTGCTTAACCAGTTGACGTGAGACTCTAATTTGAGTTCGTCGAGCTCGAAAGGAGCAATCAGTGGTGTAGAACAACACAGAATTCCGGGTTAGAAAATTGTTGTGTTGAAATGTTGTCGAAGGTCTAAAGTTGCTGCTAGTGCAGAAGTCGTCTAGGTCCCAATGTTCCTGCCACTCTTTTTATTTGTAGATTAGGGACAACTCTACTACTACGAATTGTAGTATGGCTACATGCAGATTGGGATTAAAATCACCCACGTTGCTCTGGGACAGAGCTTTGTCTAGAGCCATCAATCAAGGTTTTTATGGCATAAAAACTGTAAACTTTATAGGAAAATGACTTTGATTATGACCCCCTTTTCCCCAAATCGCGAAATTCAACTTCCAACATTCATGAATTCGAACCAATTCCTTGGCACTTATGAAGGAAGCTGTGATGAAAAACAGAGGAAGCATAGGTGAAAGCAACAGCAAAGGATGAGTACTGCGTAAGTTTAGATTGTTGACAGCAACGGTAGTTGGAATTTCTTACTATGGCAATGAATTGTTGAAGGTGCATAATAATGGCAGCATGTGTAGACAAATGCAGCAAACTCCAAACTGGTGTACTGACTAGTGAAAATTGAATGGTTTTATTGAAATCATTTAGTTTTACTATGTCAAGGTAAATCTCAGCATGGGAAACAGATCCCGCTGTAGCAGGTAATAAAGCATCCGCTACCGAGATTCATGCATTAATTTTAGGGTTTTTCTTTTCTTTTTTTTGATGAATAAATCACATACGCATCTCAATTTTTTGAAGGCAGAGTAATGCTTGATATTTGTATGCTCTGTTATGGCAATTCTTAGTTGAAAACCATGGTGAATTTTATAGGGAACCACGCAGAGGAAAAGCCTAACAAAATTGTGGTCCTATGATTGAACAAAAAGCTGGCTGATCCACAGAATAATGTTGTTGTTGGAATGAATGAAATGAAATGGCCCATCTCCTTGCAAAGCAAAAAGAACCGAAAGCAGCCATAAATCATGGATATTATACATGGATAATCATAAAGAACACAAATCTTATCAGTCTAATAATGTTTTCAGACACTTATCATTAAAAAGATGCCATGAAATTTCAACATTCCAGGAAAATTATAGTGATTGGGAATGATGTCTGTTTTGTTGTATAGTAACCCACTTTGTTTTTGTTTTCTGTCATTTCAATAAACCGGCCTTTCACTCATTCAAAGGAAAGAAACAAAAGTTTAGTAGTACGTTGTTTCTCAATCACCATATGCCTACAAATTGTACCTTGGACTATTATTTATTGTGTACGAGTACTTGACTAATTATTCGACTGTGTAATCACTGCCTGAATTCAATCTGGAATTGGCTTATCATCTTTTGCTAACTCTGTATGGAAGTCATTTGAGGCCAATTGGGCTTATTATTGTTGCAATCAGAAAACTTTCTGAGCTGTTTTTGACACTCCATTGGAAATGGTAATGTGCATAAACGTGCAGGAGGAACCCAATATGACATCTCTTCTGCTCTTTAGCACAAGGCACTTGTTTGGGCTTGCTTTCACCTGAAATCAGGATTTGGGAACTTGGCTGGATCGGTAGTCATCAGGAAAGTCTCACTACTTATCATGAAAATCTTGTCTATCAATATTTTGACCCCTTTGATTTGGCTACAAACTGATTTCATTGTACTAAACAAATACCAATAGTTTTCTAAACCACACTGAATGCAAATCCATTGCAAACGTGGACTCTGCCAGAAAATTGACAGTCCTGTTGCAGTTGAAGGTAACGCATGCACTACGAAATAAGAGCAGAAAATACGAAGTCTAGATCATGGCCAAAGCTCCTCTTCTGCTAATCACGTTTCTTTTGTCTTCGACAAGAAGAATTTGCTCTCTTCGATGTACTCTTTCCCAGATGCCTAATTTAGTGAAATCTTCAATAAACAAATAGCAAGTTGACGAACAACCAGAGCCTGCTGTTGTCTCTGTGATTTTCCGAATAAAAAAATATAATCTTCAATAAACTAACCGCAAGTTGGGTAAGAAAACCAGGAATAACAGAGAACTGCAGTATTACATTGCCTGGAAAGTATATTATTCGCAGTTAATATCATCAGTTTCTGTGTTCTCGTGATTTCACTACTTGGTGAGCTGATGAAATATTTGAGATATTGTTATGATAAAAAATGAAACAAGAAAAAGCCCATAGCAAGTCCGATGAGCAGGGTCACGTGCAAGCAAAACTCTACTGGGTTTGACTCGGGTGTTAAGCTTGTTTCATACTCAGGTCCTTATGTTCTGTTTATCTCTCACTCATCCGGCAATAGAAATCTTTTAACTTCTTTACCCAAACCCAAATCTTCAACTTCCTTTGACTTATTATCTCTCTGCAGTCTTCACTCGATAATCATCGACCCACAACCACAACAATAACTGCACGGAAACCAGTAAATCACCGAAAAATAAGTGCAGAAACTGGCTTAAACAGAAGACATTAGTTCAATCCCACTCACATTTTGATCTCTTCTTCCCCAAATCATAACAAACCCGCATTCCTACAATCCCCAATTTTCCCCAAAAATGCTTAACTGACGTTTTCCATTGTTTAGAAAACCCACCGAAACATGGACAAACCTTTCTTCATTCACCGGTTTCGTTGCCACGTTTCGGTTACTAAACTCTTCTTCTGGGCATTTCTTTTTCTTTCCCTTATTTACTTATTTTTCTTCCACTCACCCACTTCTCCATCAGACTCCTCTCGCCGCGTTTTGTGGGGGGGGGGTGGGCGCCGACGGGGAATACCGCGTCCTTCAATCGGCTCGGCCCCGCTCCCGAGCGGGTGGCCATGTAGTACTCGTTACTGGCGCCGCTGGCTTCGTCGGGACCCACGTTTCAGCCGCGTTACGTCGGCGGGGAGACGGGGTAGTAGGACTTGACAATTTCAACGATTATTATGACCCATCATTGAAACGCGGCCGCGCTGCGCTACTTGAACGAGCCGGCGTATTTGTTGTTGAAGGTGATATTAATGATACTATGTTGTTAGAAAAGCTGTCTAATTTAGTGAAATTTAGCCATGTAATGCATTTAGCCGCTCAGGCTGGCGTGCGTTATGCAATGAAGCATCCAGGGTCTTATGTTAATAGTAACATTGCTGGGTTTGTTAATTTGCTTGAAGTTTGTAAAAACGCGAATCCACAGCCTGCTATTATATGGGCATCTTCTAGTTCGGTTTATGGACTTAATAAAAAGACACCATTTTCGGAAAAAGATAGAACCGATCAGCCTTCCAGTTTGTATGCCGCTCCTAAGAAGGCTGGTGAAGAGATTACACATACTCATAATCATATTTATGGATTGTCAATTACTGGTTTGCGGTTTTTCACTGTTTATGGACCACGGGGTAGGCCTGATATGGCTTATTTCTTTTTCACAAAGAATATTTTGAAAAGAAAGCCTGTGATGATATTTGAGGGTCCTAATCATGCTACTGTAGCGAGAGATTTTACCTACACTGATGATATAGTGAAGGGTTGCTTGGCTGCTTTGGATACTGCCAAGAAGAGTACAGGGAGCAGTGGAAAGAAGAGGGGAGCAGCGCAATTGAGAGTGTTTAATCTTGGGAATACATCGCCAGAGCCTGTTGGGAAGCTTGTGAGTATATTGGAGAAGTTGTTGAAGGTGAAGGCTAAGAAAATTGTGCTCCCAATGACAGTGAATGGGGATGTGTTATTTACTCATGCTAATGTAAGCTTGGCGAGGAGGGAGCTCGGGTACAAACCCACAACGGATTTGCAGACATGGTTAAAGAAGTTTGTGCGGTGGTACCTAGATTACTATTCACCTTCTGGGAAGAAGAGTGCTGTATAAATGAATCTTTTTTTGTGGATCTGTGGTAGGATCATACAAATCTCTATTAATTTGATTCTTAATTCTTGAACCACTATAGGGAGGTTTCATGGTTGATGTGTATTCTTTGCTGGGCTTACCTGAATTGCACCGAGAAACCAGAAGCATCGCCTCTTGTTTTCCACATCTGTTTTTTTTTATATAATCTGTAGTTTAATTGTTATAATTACTACTTGTTGATTTGGGACATATTCTATAACCATAATTTGGAGTTTTAATAATATCTTGTGCCCATCTTTGGTTCCTACTTGATGTTTTACTAACTATTGTCTTCAATACATTGTTCTGAAGAAAGGATGCTGAATGTTGTCTTTGGTTTACTTGGTCATTTTCAGTGTCAAACTTTGATGGGTTGTTTGGAGCTTATGCTGAGATTTTTCATATTCCATGAATTAGCTTATCTGTGCTTAATTTAATTTGAAAATGCTCATAAGGGTCTTATGAACAATTCTATCTTTCTGATTTACCAGGGAAAAAAGAAAACTAAAGTGACTCTAATCTGAAATAAATTAAAGGTTGAATGTTTTCTATGTTTTGTTTTATAATCTTAACTACTTAATTATAGAGGATTAGTTCTGTGATTCTAATTTAATCTGTTTTGAACTGTTCTCAAACCTTAATATGCATACCGAAGAGTTCTCTTCTTTCTTTTTCTTTTCAACCAATACTTCCTAAAATAACTAATGATATTAACTTTGTTGTTGCATTAATGGTAGCACTGCATTTTTGTAGGGGCCATTAAAAAACGTAAATTTAAAAATTTTAATTGCAAATTCTTTTGTTGATGTGAGAATGTGTAGAATCACATTTACTTAGGATGATCCTTCTGGCACTTCTATCGGGTTACACTGCATCTTTATAGAGGCTGGACAACCTTGGAAAATGATGGGAGAAAAAGAATAGTAACACTCGTGAGAAATTTTAAATGGTAAATATACAAAGGTGAGAGGCAGAGTATAACAAAATGGAAGTGTTGGAGGGAGACAGGAAAACATACACACTCTCAGAGGTTAGACTCTACAAAATGTAGTAGTTTGGTCCATTATGATCTTCTTGGGCATACTGTGCCTTTTTTAGAATCTGCATGGGTAGTTCTCAAAGGGCAGCTTAAACCGAAAGTTGGACACGCTTGTGTTATTTATTTGGTGTGCTTATGTGTGATTGTGGGGATTTGTAATTCGGAAATTCTATAAGTAGTTCTGAATTTAATTTCAAGAGAAGGAATTTTTTATTCTTCATGCTCCATCTTGCAAAGGTTTGTTAGAAAAGTTATAATGAATTTAAAATAAATAGATTTTAAACAACACAGTTTAGGCTACTAGCAGTTTAACATCGCAACCAATTTATATCTCATTTTTTTCGGACTTTAATCCATTTCCCAGTGACAATGATACCAAACTTTTCCAGTAAGATTTTTAGCTTAGTTTTTGATGGCTGGTCACGGTGCTTCCGGGATAGAGTCACCGAGGAGTTAAAAATCAGAGTGTCAACTACTATTGCAGCTACCATTATTGCTATACTTTGGTGTGCATGGCTGATCAAGAAACCAAGAATCACGTCACCGGCGCCCGGGCCTCCGGGATTGCCAATATTGGGAAGTCTTCCCTTTTCCTTGAACCTGATTTTTGGCCAAATTGTCTAAGATTTATGGACGGATATTCAAGTTTAAACTAGGCAGCAACATTTGCCTCTAGATAAGCTCTCTTTTATTAGACAGATAAGTTCTCTAAAATTATAATTTTTATAAATACACTAAAAAACTACTCAGCATCCTTTTATAAATTTAAAATAAATTCATATTTTATTTAATACAAAATATAATATCATTACTTATTCAATTACGTGATATTTTTATTATGATTAAATTCATTTATTATAAATTTATTTAATATCGTATTATCTAATTTTAAATAGAAATAAATATATATTTTATATAGTAATTTCTTATTAAAATACAAGATATAAGTGTTTAGTAACTCACGTGTGAATAAAAATTAAAATTTATTTTGATATCACGTATTACAAATTAAACACTTAATTATGAACTCAAAAGATTAATTTTATTAAGTGATATTACTTATTCCCACCTATAAATCAAAATCATTCCATGGAATAAAAAAATTACTAATAAGATATTAAAAGACAATAATTTTTTTTGAAAATTTTTAATAAAATAAAAATAATAAATCTCAATAAATTTTATATCGTACTGTTTTATATAGATGATAGTAAAATTAGAAATTAGGTAGTAATCCACATCATATAATATGAACTATGGAAACGGAAACGATAATTTAAAGTTGACATATCATCCAATAATCTCTTTGAAGTGGGATTTTTATTTTCAATAAAATTTCTATAATCACCAAATAAAGGGGGAAGATTAAAGGACTCCCCTGTAATGGAGGTTTTTCAATATGGGCTAGGCTCAAATCTGAATGATCAGAATATACGAACCGGATCGGCCCATTTAGCGAAGCAATTAAGATTGAAACAAAAACAAAAACAAAAACAAAAACCCTAATCTTGCACATATATAAGGCTGGGAAATTTTTCTTGACCCTGGCCATTGTTTCGTATTAGGGGCAGCACAAGCAGCAGCAGCAGCAGCTCCAACCGGAGACCTCGAGGTTCCGTTTCCTTCTGTTTCTGTATGTGTATTGTGGATAACAGAGTATTGAATCGTTTTGTTTTGGCCATGTGCTGTGTATGATGTTAATCTTGTTGCTTTTATCCCATTTATGTTCAAGCTTGAGTTTAAGTGCCTGATATCTGACTCATTCAGCAAGTTCGTTTATAAGTTAGGAAACCCATTTGTTTAAATTTCTGGTGCTTCCGAGTTCATGCCTGTAAGATATTGAAATCGAGATTTTTTCTGGCTGATGAATGATGCTATTGGAACCCGTATGCGGTACATATTTTGGATGTGTTTTTGATGGATTTATTTGGTTATTTTATTTTCAGAAAACCGCATAAGCAAGAAGCAATGGCTTACGCAGCTATGAAGCCTACCAAACCCGGCTTAGAGGAGCCCCAGGAGCAGATTCATAAGATCAGGATCACTCTTTCCTCCAAGAACGTCAAAAATCTTGAGAAAGGTCTGTTTTCTTTTTTCTAGTTCATCTACAGGATTACCCATGTGACTTTTTTCCTCGTTTTGCAGTACTTAATTACTGATTATATGTTAAATATGTTTTCTTTATTAACTCCTTAATAACTTGTTGCTCATTTGTTACTAATTGAGTTTTGAACTAATAAGATTTTCGAACTATTAAGATATTTACTGTCCTCCTCGAGAAATAAACTTTGTTTTAATCATTTTTAGAAGTTGAGTTTGGAAAAAGGGTTAGAAGAAGTATCTCTTTAATTTCTGCTTTATGATTAATGTTTATGTCTGAGTTATAGTTGATTCACTTTCATTTTTAAGCTCTTCTATGATTTTGTTCTGATTGCGGTTAAGTTTTTGTTTAATTAGTCTGTGCGGATTTAGTGCGTGGTGCCAAGGACAAGAGACTTAGGGTCAAGGGTCCAGTGAGGATGCCAACCAAGGTTCTTCACATCACCACAAGGAAGTCCCCATGTGGAGAAGGTATTGTGCTCAAGACCAATTAACTATTCCTTCATTTAATTACATCGTTTGAATTTCTCATAAACTTTACTCATGTCAGAAATTATTCTATAAACACTATTTATATAATGATCATCTTCATGTTTGCTTTCTCTGGTATGGTTTTGTTGTTTGCAATAAAAGAAATTTCCTGAAATGGAGATGAAAAATCAGGCTTTGATCATTCTCTCTTTTATGTGCAGTTGTATTCAGTCTTAAGTATGCAGTACTTGATTGATAGGGTTATGTATTGCTGTCATTTTTTGGAGGCTCTAAATTTTTTTTTCTTGGCTGTATAGCTAAAGGTTTTTAATTTATGCAAAGCATTCATGGCTCTCCCATTTGCAGGAACAAACACTTGGGACAGATTTGAGCTGAGGGTTCATAAGAGAGTTATTGATCTCTTCAGCTCCCCTGATGTGGTGAAGCAGATCACTTCCATTACGATTGAACCAGGTGTGGAAGTGGAGGTTACAATTGCTGACTCTTAAATGCCCGGCACTCTATTTTTGGCTCTGGCTCTATTTAGTTTCTAGTGAATCAGAAGTAAACTTCCCTCATGATACTGATTACTTGGAAGAATGTCTTGAGAATTTAAGAAGACTGAACAATGGTTGTTGTAGGGTTGATGTTAGTTTGCTTTTTTCATACTATTTTTGAATTTAAAGATTATGTTTCATGTTATGTGGAGAGGGATTTTGTTTATTGTTCATTTTCTATTCAAAGTGATGTTTTGATATTTATTCTGAACCTTTTATCTCGAATTAAACATTACATGCATTCAATATAATCCTTCCTGGTAATAAAATGGAACCTAAATTGAAAATTTAGAACCATCTAGGAGGATCCGGCAGATGGCATAAGAAATACCTGATTGATTTTAAGTGCCTGACTTGTGTAATTTTCTGTTTGCAGTTGTGGTTGCCTTTTTGATTAATCAATAAACTCTAAGCAAACTTTACTGTAGTAGCAGGGTGTGCAGCAAAATGTAGGAATTCAGTGTCCTCTCCGTGCAATTAAGCACACCGTAACATGCTCATCTCAGCATTGGGTATAATCAGAAAATACTTGCTCACGGTCACTAACAGTTGACTGTACCTTTCCGTGCACATCCATGAATCTTGTACAAGAACTGGAGTCGCTGCGGTGTACTTATAATAGACCGCACAAGGGAGCAAATGAATTTTTTCGATGAGAACCAAATGTAATCCCAATCGGGTGACGTAAGCAAAATTTGTGAGAATTAGTCCGGCGCTTGGGTTCAAGGGCGGGATTTGCTAAAACCTCTGAGAGGTGGAATTGGGCAAATATGAACACCTACATTTGGGATAACTGTTTTATTTTGTTGTCCAAGTAAGAACTAGGAATCTCTGATAATAGGAGCTTTATCTGAGGCAGGCGCTGGATGATTACTTCGAATCCAATGTCACATATATTTTCAGCAAATTGATTCGTGAGGAGAAAATTGATGGAACATGTAACTGCAGCTAGCTTGGCAACTGCCTATTTCTACGGAAACAGAAGGTTTCTTTGGGATTTTTCTGGGAGGAGCATTTTTGTTTTAAGACATCATTAACAAAAATCTAGGTAGTTTTGAGGCCTCAACAGTGGAAGGAACTGATTAATAACGGCGGAACAATGTTTTTGACTGGAAGCGGTTTTAATTTTCAGCTTCACTTTTTTTCTCCCTCTGATTACATTCCAAATTAGGGATTACTGGGCAGAGCAAATCTCTCAGGTTTGATGAGTTCAGTCAGGTAGATATCCTCGGATGGTACTGCACAAAACATCGACAGCGAAACAAGGTAAAGCCACTGTAACACAAGGAATAGAAACTGCAAAACTGATTCTGCAAATGAAGCTTAGTTCCTTCTGGCAAATTCCACTCGAAATGATGCAGTAGATTAGATAACACATAAAGTATCATCCTTTCTGCCAGAATAATTCCAGCACAAATCCTCCTACCCGAACCAAATGGAAGAAAATTGAAATTGTTTCCTAGATAATCAACTTTTCCACCATCTTTCAGGAACCTGTCAGGTTGAAATTCCAATGGGTTTTCCCATGCCTGAGGATTTCTATGCATTGCCCACACATTAAGAAAAATTTTTGAGCCCTTAGGGATGGTATATCCAGACAAGTTGCAAGTTATACTCGGGCTGTGAGGAATTAGGAGGGGCAATGGTGGATGCAATCGCAATGTCTCTTTTAGTATTGCATCCAAATAATGCAATTTGGCAAGATGGAATTCTTCCACAATGTTGTCATTGCCTACCACTTCTTCTTATTCTTTGCAGGGTTTCCTCATTATCTCTGGATGTGGTAACAATTCTGTCGTTGCCCACTCTACAGTGGGTGATGTTGTATCTGTGCTTCCTACAACAAGATCCTGTTTCCAGTTCAAAATCAAAGAAGAAAATTACACTTAGAACAGAGAGAAATATCTTAAATTTGTAATTCGACAATTTCTCATTGCTTGAAAGCAAATAGATACTAAGTTGAATCCGAATAACAAAGGGAAAAAGCACAAAAATTATGGAAGAGATATGTACCATAAACAAAGCCTTAATTTGGTTTATGAATGAGGAGGTGTTATCATCTCCTTGCTGCTCAAGCTCCAACAAGAACTGTAGAAAATCCTTGCGCCCTTTTTTTCCCTTTCTTGTCCTCTTCAGAGGCTAGACCAACTTCCATCCGAGTATCTATCAAAGAACCAAAAAGCTCATCAAACCGCACAACAAGCTTCTTGATTTTAAATCCAATTCCTTGTAAATCAAACCAGGCAAGGACAGGGAAAAGATCAGAAATATTTGATGCTCCAAACAATTTAACAATCTCTCCCACTACTAGCCTAAATTGAACCCCCAATTTTCCCTATCCTCTCCACGCAATGAACCACTCCATAGCATGCTCATTGTCACATTCAGTGTAGTTAAGAACATTTTCTCACCAATATTGATGGGTGAACCAACCTTTCCATACACTTCCTTCATCGTTTCTAGTACTTCTTTTCGACGAATTGCATAACAAGCATCAAGGCTTCTGTTACTCATCATTTCACAAACACAATCTTTACGCAACTTGCGCCACTCAGGGCCATGATGGCTCCATGCTATGTCAAGTTCACCATATGTGGAGCATAACACTGCTGCAGGTAGGTCACGATTAGAAAAAATGGCATCACGGTCTTTGAGGACCTGTTTTGCTAATGTAGGCGAGCTTATCACAATGCAAATTTTTCTACCTAGTTGAAGTTTGAAGATTGGACCATATATTAGACACAATTTGGTAAAATAACAATGAATATCATGTTCAACAAAAGGAAGGTTTCCCACTAAGGGCAAGCCTGGTGGACCTGGTGGCATTGGTGGAATTTTTCTAATTGATTTCTTAATCAACCATGCATACCAAGAAACAGCAAATATTTCAGCCCAAATAGTTGGTATCTCTTTGCTGCTAATGGTAATGTGCTCACTGATTACATCCCGGCACCAAAACCAGATTTCAAAGACTAAACCAGCAAACTTGTTAATAAATTTTAATATCATGTTTGATACCAAGAGCAAGAAGCTTGTTAAGATCTGAAGCTGAAGCAATGTGTTTATAGACTGTGAAAGGTAACTATTCAGGGAGACAAACAACTAAATGCAACTGACTCTACCAACTAAATTTTATCAATTATTTTCACAAGTTTCAGACATTTGGCATAGAATGTATAAGTTTCTTATAGTAACCAATTAAAGTTGATAACATAATTTGAGGTTTCTAAACTATCTCAGGATTGTGCTGTATACCATTCTGAAAAAAATATAGATGCTATGAGGCAAAGACAATGACATGGGTCATAGTAAGGAATCTTAGCACATGGGATGGAAGGTGGGACTTGCCAAATTCTTTCAGTTTCGTAATCCAATATCAGCAGAGATAATGAATTTTAATTTGCCAAATTTCTAAGAGACGTTGATGAAAATGACTTAATAACATCCTATACGAGCTAGTTAGCCGTATCGGGATATAATCAAGCTCAACAAGTTAAAAGAATCCAACATTATTTGTGTTGTCCTCAACTTATTATGATAAAACTGTTCAATGCAACTTCACTACCAGGAAACATTCTGAAAGTTGTAAAATGTCCATTGAAACTTCTGAAACTGAAAGGAAGCAACAAATCAAGAAATTACGTGAGAAACATATATGTGTTTAAAGAAAGTGAATGGACCTGTGACTTGCCACTGATTGTCGGTACTCCCCAACTGCATCTTCAAAATAATTTTTATTCTTGTATTCTTGTCTGGGAGGAAGTTTCGGTTGTCACCATCATGAGTTACAGTAATGCGGGGCCAGATTCACTATTTATTTTTGGGAGTTTTCCAGTAAACTGTTAAAAGAAGATAATTTTTTGGGTTGGTACAGCAATAAGTGGTTTTTACTTCTTTTTCCCTCTCGACAATTTCCATACGAAAGTGGCAGAGGTTGACACAAAAAAGTAGTAGCATTAGATGAAACTGTTGCACAATGTTGCCACTGCCCGGCACTTCCACCAATTGTTTGCAGCTTTTCGAAGTAGAGTTGCACCATCTTCTTATTTTTCTTGTGTATGAACCGGCAGCGTTCATGATCTTCTCTGTTAGAGATGAAGAGCATTGTTTGAACTTTGGGTGCTAGTGTTATACAAACAGAGAGTCCTCTTCAAAACCAAATTCAAGTCTCACATCATGGCTTCCAGGAGTCTCTTGGATTTCAATTTAGTTTGTTCTGGGGTAATAAAACTGAGAGTTTCAATTGTGCGATCAGCCCAGAGAATTTACGGGGTCCTGAAGTGGGTTTTAAAATGGCTTAGTTATGCCATTTCCATTTACTTAAAAGCTATCAATTTCCACTCCTTCTAGCAGCCATCTTCCTGACTAACATCCTCCAAATATTTTACAAAGGCGAGTAACACATTATATAAAGCGTAACATACATCCCACTCCTCTTAGGAATTATAAATATTAAAAAAAAAACATATACAGTGGGACAATTAGCATGGGACTAATCATCCTGGCAATGAATAAATTTATGGTAACCTGTAACCTTTCTCTTCCCTGTATTTCTTTTCCAAACATGAACTATTGCACGCTTCTTTTCCTTTCTCCCTAGAAAAGGTAGAAAGTTCACAGTAAATACTTGGTGAAAATGCCATCTCATTAACTGCATATTCCAAGCTTCTGGTATTCCGCATAAATAGTTTGATAACACAAGCAAATGAAAGGTTAAAGGACAAGTTACTCGAAGTGGTGACTGTTTTCATCTCATGCTACTCATGAAGTTTATACAAGAAATTGTCCGCATATACAGAAATCCTCTCAGTATAGGGCAAGAGATTGAACACGGGTTAAAAGGGAGCACCTAACTCAACTTTTCCACACTATGAATTCATTTGTTTATGGATCACTGATGGCGACTGTCATTGTTCTGCTCCATCTCCTCCGCATCCTCAAAACGTTGATCATTAATTTGAAGCTGCAAAGCATAAAAAGGTGAGATCAATGCACATGACATCTAATGTGTAAAATAAGCCATAAGCTTCAACCAAGCACAAGGCATAGTTGAGGTCCAATATAAACTCAGATAAATCCAATCTGCAGTGTAGGTTATAGATAAACAAGTAAAAACCAGTGATAAATAGGAATTCATAACATAAAAACATAAGACATTTTATCTGAGAAAGCCAAGCATGAAGCACCAACTAAGATGGACGTGCATGCCTACCTGAAGCACAGTGTTGGCTAGGTCATGATCACCATTTGAATGACCAATTGAGTTTGTCGGATTCTGGAAAAATTGCAATCCGGGATCTTCCCCTAACAGACATACCGATTTTTAAGAAAACGAAATATTGGACATTAATAAAAGCAAAAAAAGAAAAAAATGTCAGAAGGAAACAATATTGGTCCATCCATACCTATACCCTCATTTTCCAACTGATCAGCACTAAAAACCCAATTGTGCCCTTCTTCTTCCTCTAATAAAGGCATCAGAAGATATAGGAAATTAGCATTCAACAAATGAAGCAGACATAGTAACAGAATATCAGCACATAAATTAGCAATTTAACCCATTCCATCACATATAGGAGAGTAACTCACCTTCTATAGGTTCAGGATTCAGCTCAGCACACTCACAGAACATCTCAAACAGATTATCCACTACCAGATGTGAAATCAAGACAATGGTTAATATTTACCATCAAAAAGAAGCAAGATCACTCATAAAATTTTGCAAAAAAAAACACAGCATGAAAAGTAACAAAAAGAATTAATCTGTCGTGGACAAGATTGAAAACTTACATTCACTAGCATCCGAAGGAACAAACCTCATCTCTGAGACCCTCGATAAGTCTAAAACTTCACTAGCTTCTGAATCTGACTCTTCATCCCCGTCTTCATCACAAGCATCAGTCTCAATCTAAAAAATATATATACATAAATAAACAAAAATCATTGATCATAAAAACAAATCATGAAATTGAATATTCTCAGCTAGATTGACACAAAAAATAAAGATAAAATAAAATATTAAAAAAATTAACAAGATTACCTGAGTGTAAATACATGGAGAAGGATAGGCCTCTGGATCCGTCGACACCGCATGAAGCGAAATAGACAAGAAATCAACCGCATAACCTTTAGCTCTATCAACATCACTCAACCATACGACCTGCCTGCAAAATCCAACACCACGATTAGGGGCTGGGTATTGTTTAACAAACCAATCTCTTGTTATATAAATTTAAATAGGTACTGGAAGTGAGAAACACGATTTGAGAAACCCAAAATCGTTAAGTCAAAAATGATTTCGAGGTCCTTTTTAAGTAACGGGATTGAGAAAAACAAAGAACATTCTTCCTTTACTTCTCCGAAGTACGAATACCAGCCGTATTTTCTATTACAACTTTCAAAAATGCAAAACCTTATAAAACTTTACTGCACGCACCCAAAATTGCAAATTCAATTTTCTCCATAACTAGAAGCTAAAGACGACATAGCAAATTCGGACATTTGAACTAGAGAGAACTAAAGTTGAGGTTTTAGTCTCTTAAGCCAGAATAATGAACCTAAAAAACTTAAATTTTCATTAAGAACACAAAGAGAGAATAGAGAGAGTACTTGGAAGTGATGTAGAGAGTGCCAGGGGAGTCCGGAGCCCGATTTCCAAGGACGATGGAGACGGAAGGCTGAACATGCATAAGTTCCTCACCATTATCCGCGTCGAGAATGGGCTCACCTACGCCTTCAGCGGTTCTATGTGTGAATTGTCTAAGACCTACCGCCATTTTCTCCTAAACCCTAATTTCACCTCACTTCCGGTGCTTCAAGTTCTACTGGTTTTTTCAGCTCAAGTGAGAATGCGCGCGCCTGCGTTTTGTCACAAAATAAAAAATTAGTTGGGCTTTGAGAAGGCCCAACCGCTTTAATCTTCTAACCACCGCCGCCAAATCCATCAATCATTTAGGGCTATATATATATATTATAATTTTATTATATCATAATTATTCATATTATATTTAATTCGCTAAATATAATATTATTTATTCAATATTTTTTATTTTAAATTAAAAAATATAATAGTAAAGCGAATTTGCATTGTTTTTTTATTTTAAAAAATATATATAAACCAGTTCTGATAATTTTGGTAGTCAAACCTCAAAAATTATCAATTTTAAGCAAATAGTTCTATTAGTATAGTTTAATTTATGCTGCCAAACATGCCCTTAGTTACGGTGGATATATAACCATGAACAAATTAATGACATTGTCACATTGCAACATTTGACTAATTCATAATTTCCTTTCCATTCGCGAGTAGCACGCCCAACCACAGAACATCCTTGAGTTATGATATATTGAACCAGTGAGCACTACAGTTCATACAAAACTACATTCAACTTTCTTGGTTAATTGTAACGATGAGCAATTGCAAAATTCGTATCATCCGTTAGCTTTATATAAGCTTCAAGCAGAGCAAAACAGGAGTTTTATGCACTAATCCTTCGTTAAAATATTGCATTCTCTTACTTGATGGGTTCGCAAAATATTCTTCATCAAACATGGCACCCCAAGTCCAAATTAGTTTGCAAGTTTTAATTTGTCTCACGAATTATATACAAAAGGATGAAGCGCTTGAAATGATGATCTGTTCTCTCAAGTCTTTGGATCAAGTCCACGAAAGTAACGAAATGTGTGCCAGCAGAGATATAGCTCATAATCAAAACATCTACTGCAAAATTTGGTGCTTCAAAACACAAAATACTCGAAAAGAAACAAGACATTCAGCAGCATAACCAAGTCCTCCACAATCCCTCCCAAGACAAAATCTTTAAAAATGCTATAAATAAAAAGTCTTACATCCGAACTTGTACTAAACCACCATATAAGCATCTTTCCTCATTTGGGTGTTGCTGCCAATACTGGATTATCCCAATTCTCATTTGGGTATTGTTTCCAGTACTGGATTATCCCAAATGCTGCCTAGCACCTTGCCAATCCTAAGCGACAAGAGTGCTGGCAGTTGTAGACTCGCTGCAAAACAAAGTAGTTGAATCAGTAAATTATAATAAAATCTCAAATAAATATAGTTCGCATGCAATATTACTTATCGAAGTTGAAGGAGTCGTCTAGCTTAGTATACATTTGTGAAAGGTAACAAAGAATTTAATGCTACCAGTTTATGAATATAGTTACCATTAGCAGGGCATTACTTTGCTCATCAAACCAAATTACTGATTTATTAAACATATTAAACCAACTTATGAAAAATATGGCACAAACTATAGGAAAATTTCATTAAGATGATTTTGTTTTCCAACAGTAGTTTTAACTGCAAAGATAATCAACAAGGCATTACAATTCATGTCATATTTCAAGTTGGACAGCAAGAATGTTGATTTCACAGAGTCAACATCAAAGCAAAGAAGATCTTACAATAAATATACTACAAACAAAGTTCTACCTCTTTTCAACTAACCATAATAATTTCGTATAGAACCTAAGAGGGTGTTCGTTACATATGCATATCCAGGAGACCACCCTTAACTATAAGTGTCAGGATAAGTATTTGTGCATAGACATGTGCACTAATGAAATGCAAGTTCCACATAGTAATAACACAAACACACAAAGTACCGTGCTACCCAAAACACATACGACTTCGAACACAGAAAACAGGCCAAAGCAATACAGTGAACAAGTATAAGATGCAGTTGAACTAACAGCAAAGCAAAAATCCTCTTGCAGCAAACTGATAGATAATAAGTTCCACTGCATAACAGATTTATCATAAGCTTTAGCATCCTTACCCCACACATGGGCACATAACATGCTCCAATGCTCTCAATTATATACTCACAAGCAAAACTAAAAGTAGCATGATGGAGAAAAAACCCTATACTTCCAAGCATATCACTTTACAGAAATTTGAATATGCAATGTAGAGGAGGCTTACTATTTCCAGACAGGAGGAAGCTTCTTGGTTTTTTTGTAATAGCGAGCAAGCCTGTGAATCCTGCTCTCAACAAGAATCAAGCGGAACTTGGAATCCTTGTCCTTTCTGTTCCTTTCTAAATGCTTCCTAATTGCAACAGCCTTCTTGATGAGGTGGTACAGATCCTCAGGAATTTCAGGCGCAAGTCCTGGGCAAGAAACATAGCCAATGAGAAAAACGTACACAAATGCAAATGAAAATCCCCAATAGAACAACAATGCAGAAAATATTTAACAGAATTTTGAAATTTTAAAATTTTATGACAGAAAAAGCCTGGCCTCAAAATACCGATGGCCTCGAATAAAATGGCATTTACATAACACCAAACACATAACAAACAATAGACCAATAGCAACTTAGCTAAATAATATAAAATAGCACATTCAAGCATAACACCAAACACATAACAAATAATAGACCAATAGCAACTCAGCCAACCAATATAAAGTAGCAAATCCAAGCATAACCCCAAACACATAACAGCTAACTCAAGCACAACACCAGATAGTAGAAGGCATGGTAGCAGCGTTCTCTGCAATAAAACTGAACAAAGATTCATTAATAAGTAGACTTTTTATTTACCATGAGCCTTGAGGATACGCAATATCTTGCTTCCGGTAACACTCTTAACCTGAGCAATACCGTGAGAGTCACGAAGAATGACACCAATCTGGGACGGGGTCAGACCCTTCTTTGCAAACTTACAGATATTCTCCTCAACCTAAAATCAACAACAAGCAACATCATCTGAAATCTCACAAACAAGAAATTTTAAAAAAAATCCCATTTCAATCGAGTCTAAATAAAACCAATTGATTTTGCTAGTCAAAGTTAATCAATTCGGTTATGCAGAAAGTGAAATCTCATCTTCTTTGTCATCGGCAATCAAACAGAGTATTGAAAAGCTTCTAATCCAGTTATAAACATAGAGAAGATATCAGTTGATATACTCACATCTTGGCTTGAAATCTTGAGCCAACTTGGTGGAGTTCTCTTGTAAGGAAGAGCTGAAGCGGAAATACCCTTACTACAACCAAACAACAATCACAACATTATACACGGCAAATAACTACATAAACACATATAAATACATTGTGAACGTAAAGAAAGACAGAGACAGAGACAGACCCTCTGCTGTGCATACGACCCATGGTGACGGCGATGAAGGTGAAGCAGGAGCTCTGAGTTCACACGTTTCAATCTGCCTCTGCAACGAGCCGCACCAAACCCTAGCTTCCTTATATACCAGATGATCTGTTTAGGGTTCATATATCCTCGGTCTAGCGCAAGCCCATGTTCTATTTAAATGGATCGGATAGAATTTTCCTAGGCCCATCTTGCAACCCGAACAAATTCTTTTCTGATCGATATTTACGGCCCATTATCCTTGCACGAAAGAGAAGTGCTATTCAGCCCCCCATTTTATCTGACAGACTTCACTTCAAGGTGGTCCAATTGATGTATACTTGTGGAAACTGAAACCAATTTTAATCAATTTGACCCTTAATTAGAGTTATGCTATGCACATCACATAAAAACACAAACTGTGAATGTTAAAATTGGGAGAGTTCTCGGCAGTGCATACTGCCTGTGGGAATTCTTACAAGGTGAGGAAGGGATAGGGACGGCTCTGAGTTTTAAGAGCCTTAACATAGGTCAAAATTTTAAAACCCTAATCAGTTACTGTTATCTATAACTATCACTAGACTAAAACTAATTGTTTAAACACAGCATTGAATTTTAATTTACCTATTCTACCTAAAACCTTAACATTAGTAAAAAATATGAACAATCAAATCAATTGATAATCACATGTGTTTCTTTTATAATTGAATTAAAATGCTTCTTTGATCGGATGAAAACAATACACACACGTTTGGGAGCTAAAAAATGAAGGAGGTTTGATTGGTGAGGGATGTCATCATAATATTGGAAGCCAATATCAAATTTGCTTAGAAATTTATGCATGATTGTCAATGTTAGTCATAAAAGAGAGACCTTCTACTTGGAAAATCTGGAAAGTATGCATGATTGTCAATAGCAAAGTCTCGTTCAACACGCAAACCGTGAAAGTTGGGAAGAAAAAGCAAAAGAAAAGCGAGGGAATATGACAAGAAATATGCTATAATATTGCTCAATGAGAGACACCTTTGCTATAATTCTGCCAACTTAAATATGGAGGAGAGCATCGACTCACTACACTCATACTCAGCTGCTTTTTTCTGCATCTCATCCCCACAAAACCTTCTCCTCTAAAGCATGGGACAGAGAAAGCAAGAGAATCTTACTTTCTCAGCTTGATTTTTCGGCCATTTGATATTGGAAGGGATAAAGAAGAGATCTAGCGTCGAAATGGAGCCAAGGGACAGACTATATATAAATTAGAAAGCAGCTTCTCAGAATATCCCTGGCATATGCCAATTCTTCAATGGTTTATTCTTCCTGCACAGACCCGATTGCAGCGTTTATAAAGCTCGTTGAACAGCTGACGATAAGACTCAGAAGCAGGCAGTTCTAGGCATGAAGCAGAAGCAGAAAGTTGTTTCTGATAAGCAAACCAGTTGTAGGGCATCTCTCACTTGGCAGGCAATGGTGATTACTAATATATTTGGCTAGCTTTATATATATGTGCAGCATTCAGTATCCCATGGATTTGCCAAAGGAGAGTTGCCCTGCGACTGCTTTCGCTTAATTCAATCTCTTACGCCAATTATTCCATGCAAAAACTATGGTGGACGATGACATCCAGAGTTGAAGGAGATGCATTTCACATATTTCTACCGAGTTTTTACAATACAAATCCTATCGGAAGGGCATATAATACAGACTTTTCCAAATATGATGCTTCAGGTAATTGACTACCTTATATTTTCCTGGATTAGTGCTTAAATGAGTTTCTCCATTTAGCATTAATAAATTGTAAAATCTGAAAGCGGAAAAATCGCAGTTTTCTCCATCTTTATCTGTTGTTTTACCCACTGACATTTCCATATAATGGTGGTTACTGCATCGGATTAACTTTGGCAAATTCTTTAATTCCGGTGGTGAAAAATCAGTAAGCGAGACTCCAGCACGTTGAATGTTGATGTTGTTTAATGCTTATGCCAAAGATCTATACAAGATGAGACATACATCAATTATACAACATCTTTTGATCTTCTTCTTCAATACAGCTATATAACAAGACCAGTCTGCATTTGCTTTAACAATTGTAAGATCCACAACAATCGACAATTTCTATTGCAGGAAAAACTACTACAGTTGATTTTAATAATCTGATATAAATGCAAGCTGTAACCCGTAAAGAACACTAATTGTATTTCATGTGTGCAAATTTTAGTTGCTTTTGGTGTAGTTTAAGACATATGGATTACCCTTAGAGAGTACTTTTTGGTTTCTAATTCAGAAAATAACATACAGATGCAAGCACAGGCACAGGCACAGGCACAGGCACATGCATAGGCATAGAAAGCACTACAACAATAAGCTTTTCATTAGCCTGCTTGAAGATTTTGTTACTCTCTCTCTGTGTAAATGCAGGTTGTATCATGTTGACATTTGTGGAAATTACCAGTTAATGGATGAAATGGATAGGGTCGGACGGCTTAAACCCTGTCAGTTTCCAACCAACTAGTCACCAGATTGTTACAAACATCTAAATATACCTAAAAAACTGTAAACTATTTTTTTAAAATTAACAATTTCTAAAATATTACAAAAATTATATGTATAACAATACTTTTTAAAATATTGGAGGAAATTAACCATAATTGGGATCATCTTGAGAATTTATTTGAGTTTGGAAGAACGATATATTTGTCAAAGAAGCAGCTTTCTAATTGAGTTATAGTGGATTTACTTGTCATTTTGTTAGATTTTATTTGATTTTGTTCTGATGGTTGTAATGTTTTTGTTTAATTAGTCTGCGGATTTAGTACGTGGTGCCAAGGACAAGAGATTTAGAGGGTCAAGGGTCCAGTAAGATGCCAACCAAGGTTCTTCGCATCACCACTAGGAAGGTGAAGGCCAATTGAGCTCAAGACCATTGACTATTCCTGCATTTAATTGCATCATTTGAATTTATCATAAATTTTAACCATGTCATAAATTATTCTGCAAACGCTATATATGTGATGGTCATCTTCATGTTTGCTTTCTCTGGTATGGTTGTGTTGTTTGCAATCCTGCTTTGATAATTCCCTCTCTTACGTGCAGTCGTATTCACTCTTAAGTATGCTGCTGTTGATTGATAGGGTTATGTACTGCCGTCACATGCGCTATGGATGCTTGATTTTTTCGGATGAATAGCTAAAGGTGTTTAATTTTCACAAAGCATTCATGGCTCTCTCGAACGAACACTTGGGACAGATTTGAGCTGAGCGTTCATGAGGGAGTTATTGATCTCTTCAGCTCCCCCGACGAGCTGAGGCTTTGATAATTCCCTCTCTTATGTGCAGTCGTATTCACGCTTAAGTATGCTGTTGTTGATTAATAGGGTTATGTACTGCCGTCACATGCGCTATGGATGCTTGAATGGTTTTTTTGGATGAATAGCTAAAGGTGTATAATTCACACAAAGCATTCATGGCTCTCTCGAACGAACACTTGGGACAGATTTGAGCTGAGGGTTCATGAGGGAGTTATTGATCTCCTCAGCTCCCCTGATGAGGTGGAGCAGATCACTTCCATTTCAATTGAACCTGGTGTGGAAGTGGAGGCTACCATTGCTGACTCTTAGATGCTTGGCACTCTATTTTTGTCTCCGTTTAGTTTCTAGTGAATCAGAAGTAAACTTCCTTCATGACATTGTTTTCTTGGAAGAATGTGCTAAGAAGTTAGTAAGACTGAACAATGGTTGTTGCAGAGTTGACACTAGTTTTTGTTTTTCATACTATTTTGGAATTTAAAGATTATGTTTCATGTTATGTGAAGAGGGATTTTGTTTATTGTCCATTTTCTATTAATATTTTGATTCTTTTCTCTCATTTTAAACATAATGTGCTTCTCAGATGATGCTTCCTGGTAATAAAATGGATGGTACATGCAACTGCTGTTGGGTAGGCAAGGTTCATTCCTATTGGAACAAATGATTTTCGCTTGGTACATATTTTCAATTCCCATTACTTCCACCAATTGTTTGCAGCTTTCTAAGTGGAGTTGCACTGATAATAAAAGTAGCATTAGATGAAACTCTTGCACAATGTTGTCAGCTTCCACCAACTCCTCACCAGGTTGCTACAAACATCTAAATATAGCCGAGAAACTTTGGCCCATCTCAGTTCAAGGTGGGTTTGTAGTCATAGTTGGGCACAAGTTTTGCAGGTATATTTAGATGTTTGTGATTGTGACCATGAACAGTTGAATCGAGCAACGAGAGAAAATCATGGATGAACCAAAACAATGCATAAAAGAGTTCACTTAGAATGAATAATAGTCGAGATAGGTTGGGAATCAGAGTTGGGCCAACCAGCCTAACAACAAAAAAAAATAAAAATTGGTAAGTGACTTGAAATAATGTATTCAACAAAAGCCTTGGACTATGACCAATGTTTGGTGGCCATGGACTGTATGAAAACAAGATATCAGGATGTAGCTCCCTTTTTTGTTGCCTTTACCTCACAACCGAAAATCATGAGTTTCATGATTTTGTTTTCAGTAGTTTCCTCATGCCCGATCACCTTCTAGCTGTCTCGACGTTTTTGCTTTACAATCAGATGCCAAAACTACACCAACCATTGCTTTTCTCAAGTGGCCACCTTACAACCCCAGCTGCTCATCTTACTCATGCATCAAAGCAAAGGAGATAACTGTTAAACTCTAGTTAATTAACTAACACAAATTAAACTGGAACTAAATTAATGCATTATTCATTTGGGAATGAGTGCATGGTTAATTTGAAAGGAGAGCTAGGCAATAGTAATATTGCTAAATATTGAATCATTTTAATGGAAATCTAGAACACGTTGTGAGAAAATTAAAGGGTAGGGAAGTCCCCAAAAAGCGTGGGCACAACCTAGTTTTATACATGGTTTTCTGATTGGCATCATTAATAACTTTGTGCTTCATGACGGATATATAGCGATATGATCAATCCCTTTATCAAATTCATCTCCTTTGCTAGTATTCCATCCACCCCATCTGCTTTTATAAGCTGCTCTTTAATGCTCTTATAACAAAAGAGATGCCATGTTGACTCACAGATACCATAAAGAAAGAGTCCCCCGCTCCTTCTTTATACATTACACAAAAACGTACTTCTCAATTAAATTATTTACAAGTAACAGTCAAAACAGCTAGATAATTTCTCGTTGCATATAAATTCTAAGTCAAATTTCGACCATAAAATACAAAAACAATGACAGTGTCCCTGGCTGTAAATGAACTCATTATCATTGCATTTTCCTGCAACATCTTGGTGCAAGAGAGACATTTCAATAACGAAGACATCAAAGAATAAAAAAATTCGTTTGTGTTTTGAAAAGGGAAGTGATGCTCGTGCTCGTGCATGGCTTTTTTCAAAGAAGAGAGATGCCTTGTCCATCTGCAAAGTAACAGCTGTAAAAAAGTTCGGGTCAGAAAGGATATAAGCATGCAAGAGCAGATCCTCCAAAGCACTTCCAAGTTTAAAATAATCTGAAGATAACAAGCAAGTCTTTGTTGGCCAAGAAATTTTTGCACAACCCCACTGAGATAGAATACTGCTAGCCAGCTATCTGGCCTCGAGCGGATAGGACGGACTGACTTATGACTTATTAGCAGACCAAGATCTACAAACACCTAAAAAGCAGCACAAGTGCTGTAGATATTGTAAATAAAACTGTTTGCACCAATAATCAAACCTTCTTTTTGGGTGATTGAATCTGCTTGGTTTTTTTCCTTTCTCCCGAAATGGGGTTGTGAGTTACAAGCAGACAGTTGTGAGACCCTAGACATTCTCAAGTCTTAAAAAGCACTTTTTAACTGTAATCTAAAAGCTGAGACTTGTCTTTGCAGAGGAATCTATCCCTCTATGTTAAGATATCATAATTAATTATTGCCCAATTAAGGATTCAATGACAAAATCATTCATTAATTATTCGTGGCATGGAATGATAATTAGCCATGGAGATATTGACATATTAGTAACCACTGAAACTAATGGTCAGTTAGCACCGTGAGTTCCATTAATTCATTATTTCATGGGAATGTTAAGAAGGGTTGGCCCCTTGTCGTTTGGTAATTTAATTTTAGCCATATTGTTTGGTTGCTATCTCAAATCTAGAACACAATCAAGTAGGACAAATCTACCAACCATTAATGCAACTATAATCTTTATATTGTCCTAAGGTGTATAGATTCAATTCAAAATACACATGCTATAAGATATATTTAAATTTTTTTAAAAAAATTTATATTATTTATTTTAAATTTTATATTTATAATTAAGTTGATTATATTTATTTTTTATTCTTGTTCCTTAAAATTAACTTTACATTTTCTTACAATCTTAACCATTATATTTTAATAAGGTTATATATTAAAATTTGTTTAAAAAATAAGACAAATAAAAAAATTATGTATTTTTTAAATTTTATATTAATTATTTTATTTTATATAAAAAGAGTAATATAAACGAGTGTATTTTGATCAATTTTTTTAATTAATTTATTATTTAATAATAAATATTTAAAAAATTAAGATAATTGTGAAGATAAATATTAATTTGAAAAAAAAATATTAGAATTAATGAAAAAGTACATTAGGGCAAGGACACCAAGCAGAGTGGAGGCAGCGGTGTCAGTAGTTCTGACACAGTACAAGCTTGGGCCCCTCAATCCAAGGCCCAGTCAAAGAAGCCAAGCCATAAACAGTATGCTTGACTCCAACTGTTCACCAATCACAAATCAATCCACATTAATTTCCATTTTATTTGAGTTTCTTTCCATTCCATGAACTCTCGTCCACGCTAAGCTATGATTCCTAAAAAATCAACGGCTGGAGTTCCTCATTTTTCGAATTTCGAATGAGATTGTTTGCATAGGATCCTACCTTGTTTGAATTCGGCCATTTCTCCAAGGGACGGATAGAACCACGCGCCTCGATGTTTTCGTAACTGACTGCCGTTAATTAACGACGTGGCAACAGTTGTTACCATTAACGGATTTATTGAACCGCTTTTATTAATATTATCAGAAAAGAATATTCTTACGTGGAGGAAGCAAACGCAACTGGTCAACCACGGTCTTGACTTGATTACCTGAACTAAGAAAGAAAACACTAACACACAGCTTTGCCTCCATCAAGTTCCATGCTCGTTCAATAAAGTCAGCAAATCCAACGGCCAGCAAGCGTAATTATTCATTCCAAAAAATAAAAATCGAAATCAGTTCTCTTTTTGAGTTTTCGCATGCAGTTAGTTAGTACAACACTCCCGCTGAGAAGAGAGTAAGTATGGACGTCCCTGTGCCTTTGTCTCTTCATAGCCATCTCCCCTTTGTCCTGGACAGAGAAGGAAATAACACTGAACAGTGAGAAAGAGAGAAGGAGAAAGCGAAACAAGGATACTTCTGCTTGTCTGCCTGGCAAAAAACAGAGAAACACCAGTTACCACAGTGGGAAAGATAAAGAAAGAATCGTCTTCTACCATTTTTGAGACGAAACCAGACATGGTTTTTAAACTATTTCTCTTCTCTTTGCTTGTATTTTTCACTTGGGTTGGTGCAAACACAGAGCTACGAGCACTCATGGACATGAAAGCAGCTTTGGACCCGGAAGAGAGATATCTCTCTTCATGGACTGTCAATGGTGAGCCATGTGATGGTTCATTTGAAGGAGTAGCATGCAATGAGAAGGGGCAAGTGTCTAACATTTCTTTGCAAGGAAAGGGTCTGTATGGCAAGGTCTCTCCAGCCATTGCTGGGCTCAACCACTTGACTGGGCTGTACTTGCACTACAATTCTTTGTATGGAGAGATACCGAGGGAAATAGCTAACTTGACCGAGCTTAGTGATTTGTACTTAAATGTGAATAATCTCTCCGGGGACATACCTCCTGAGATCGGTAACATAGGTAGCTTGCAAGGTTAGTAGATGATGTAGTGAACAATAAATTTTCTTTTCCGTTCCAAAAGAAACCCATTTATACACAAAGCTAGAAGCGGATTCTGTTGAAAGTTTTGAATCTGGTTAGATATTCTTGTCTTGATGAAGTTTTTTGTTTTACAATTTTCTTTGTCTCAAATAGATGCTCTTTCATTTTTGCTCAAAATTTGATCTTTAAGGTTTGATTTACAGTTTCATGAACTTGAAAACAGTCTTAAAATTTGATCTGTGTGGATTCGGAGAAAATGTTTGAAGGGACCGAAGTACTTAACCAGTCTGCGTAATACGAAAGTGCTTGTTTTGAATCAGTGTTTAAGATTAGCTCCAGTGAGTCTTTTCTCTGTGTTTTGATTTTTTTCTTTCTTCTATGCACGCTGTGGCTGCTTGTCATGATTGGGTGTGGAAGTGAAGGAAATGAGATATTCATTCATTTTTGGGCTACTGCAGATTTGCTCACATGCTTTTTCTCTGAAAACCTTGAAAACTTGCTTAGCACTATTGATTTCTTATCTCAATGGATTTCATTTCTATCTTTCGTACTAGGGGTTCGACCTGTGTCTTATTTGGCTTTTGCATATGATTTGCAGTGTTGCAGCTGTGTTATAACAAGTTAACAGGAAGCATACCCACAGAGCTGGGTTCTTTAAAGAAGCTTAGCGTTCTTGCTCTCCAATCTAATCAACTAACTGGTGCCATCCCTGCAAGTTTAGGGGATTTGGGTTTGTTAATGAGGATAGATTTGAGCTTTAATCACTTCTTTGGTTCAATCCCAAGAAAGTTAGCTGATGCTCCTCTGCTGGAAGTTCTAGATATTCGAAATAATACTCTGTCCGGCAACGTGCCTCCTGGTAATCATGTTTCTACAACTCACATTCTTGTCTTTTAATTCTATTTTGAGTATAGTCATTTTGATATGTTGAACAGTGTTAAATGCAACTTGTTTGATTTGTTAATATGTTTAATGAAGCTTTGAAGAGACTGAATGAGGGATTCCTGTACGAAAACAATCTTGAGTTATGTGGAGTTAGATTTTCCTCTTTGAAAGCTTGCAATGCTTCAAAAAAGATCAATCCTAGTAGACCAGAGCCGTATGGAGCAGGCTCCACTCTTTCCACAAGAAACATCCCCGAGACAGCAAATGTGCAATTGCCTTGCAACCAAAGTCAGTGCTCAAGTTCATCAAGATCCCATCAAGCATCTGTTGTTGTTGGCATAATTGTTGTAAGCTTAGCATTGTCAGCTATAGGAATTCTGACATTCACTCAATATCGTCGCCGGAAGCAGAGACTTGGGAACTCGTTCAATGTTGCTGATAGCCGACTCTGTACTGACCAGGCAAAGCCGGTTTATAGGAAGAATGGCTCTCCTCTCATTAGCCTTGAGTATGCCAGTGGCTGGGATCCATTGGCTGATGGTCGGAATCTCAATGTGTTCACGCAAGAAGTCTTCCAGAGCTTTAGGTTCAATCTCGAAGAGGTCGAGACAGCCACTCACTATTTCTCAGAGGTAAATTTGTTGGGGAAGAGTAACTTCTCAGCTACCTATAAAGGGATATTAAGAGATGGGTCTTATGTTGCAATAAAGAGCCTCAGTAAAACTAGTTGCAAGTCAGATGAATCAGAGTTTTTAAAGGGATTAAATACTTTAACCTCTTTGATGCATGAGAACATAGTCAGGTTGAGAGGATTTTGCTGTTCAAAGGGCAGGGGCGAGTGCTTCTTTGTTTATGATTTTGTCCCCAATGGAAATTTGTATCGCTATCTTGATGTAAAGGATGGTGAGGGCCACGTCCTTGAGTGGTCCGGCAGAGTTTCTATTGTGAAGGGAATTGCAAAAGGTCAGTTAAGCTTGTCACTTGAGATTTCTACTTTCTGTTTAGGTTTGAGATGGTATGGACATTTTATGTATTTGAACCATAGTAATCTATCCTTGGGTTAGGTTCAATAATGCCTTTGTACGAGGTTTATTTTTCTTTATTTCTGGTGCCTAATTCTTTTGTCTGACGAGCAGGTATAGCATATCTACACAAGCACAAAGCGGACAAACCAGCACTGGTTCACCAGAACATTTCAGCTGAGAAGGTGCTCATTGACCAACGATACAACCCATTGCTCTCAGATTCTGGTCTGCACAACCTTCTTACCAATGACAATGTCTTCTCAGCGCTGAAGTGCAGTGCTGCCATGGGTTACCTAGCTCCTGAATACGCTACCACTGGCCGATTCACAGAGAAAAGTGACGTCTATGCATTTGGAGTGCTTGTTTTACAAGTCCTGTCAGGAAAGCGTAAAGTCACTAACTTGGTCGGACTTGGAGCTGAGTCATGCAGATTCGAAGATTTTATTGACCCAAACCTGCATGGCAGGTTCTTTGAATACGAGGCAGCTAAACTTGCTAGAATTGCTTTGCTTTGTACTCACGAGTCTCCTGCTGGGAGACCATTTATGGAAGCAATTGTTCAAGAGCTTAGTAACTGTAGTAGCTGTCTCTAATTTCCAGTACTTCGTCCATCATTGCCTGAACAATTTTCAAGTGGGTAATGGCAAGCCGGGGTTGAATGTGGCATTGACTACTCACTGATGATGGAATTTCTAGCAGTTATTGTTGTAAACTTACGTGCTTGTGTCCTGTGACTGAGGACTAGGCTTTCTAGTTAAATGTCATTGAACACAGGTTTGTTGTATCCTTAACATGGGATCTTATGGGGGGTTGTCATCTGTAATCGCGTCTATTCCTTGAAATTTTCCTGCAGAAAATTGAGAGATCGATAAACATTAGTTAATGTTTATCAAATAAAATTAGAGGTTTATCAAACATTTGAACTCATGTACTTTCAATGAAAGCAGCAAACATAACTTACCAAATACTGAAAGTAGAGGTCACCTACCTACAATGCAGGAGGTCAAGTATTTAAACAATCATCTTCCGATTTCATGTTGGCATATAGTATTCTGCAACAATATGATGGAAAATCAATAGATTATCCTTGTTATGTAAGATGCTTTAGGCCTGCATTGATCACATCACAAATTGAAAGGAATACGAAGATTTGAGTTAGTTGCACTTGACCTAAGCCAGTCAAGAGACACAATTATGAGAAAATAAATCAAAATTATCTTTTTGCTAATCATCCATTCTGTCATATTGAGTACATGATTAAGCTTCTAATCACTGGTATCTCTGAAGCCGTTGTGCGTTCATTGCTATACCTTGGATTCCGTCCTAATTTCATGTGGCCCCTGTTGCCCGTTGCAGTATAATGATTATAATTAATTTCCCCAGCTGGCAGCTGGCAGGTCTTTTCTTCTCTGATAGGCCATCAAGTCATAGAGTCAGGTTTCAGAGTCCAGGTTGGAGATTAATTAGTATGAAAATGACAACGTTGGAATAAGCCTGTGGCTATCAGCTTTTTGCCACATATTCTTATTGTGTGTGTTTTGTTTGGCATTTCTTTTATTTTATAAATCAAATTAGCTGACTGTCGAGGAGGGAATGAACCGTTACTCCCTCTTTAATCGTTACCTCCTCTTAAAAAAAACATATTGATTAGGTATACAAAATTTTTTTTATAAATTTTAAAAATAATTTATTATTATCTAAAGCGAAATTCTGTCACATTCTTACCCACTTAATTCTGTTACGCTTTTATTATAATAAAACTCCCTACATACTCGTTTCGCTCTACTTCAAGATTTTTAATTCCTTTATAGATGTATTGGTTATGTTTAGCGATTGACTGAAATATTAGAATTGAAATAATTTAGCTCTGATACCACTTTGTCACATGCTAAACTATTATTTTCTTCTCAAAAGACATATCTATTAAAATGCACAGAATTCCTCTTATAAACTTTAAAAATAACCCATTCATGTCCAGCGTGAGATTCTGTCCCATGCTGCTCATCTCATCAATGATTTCTGGAATGAGGTTCTCAACCTACCCAACATGGTTCAGGGCCTGGCGGGCACTCGGATTTTCTACTTGGTAATGGTCTAGGTTTCATTTGAAGCCCATATTAAACAAGATGGAATTCCATCTTTTTGTGGTAGTGCTTGCAGAACAGAAGCCTAATGGATTTTGGTTTTTGTAAGAGAACTAGAATAAATTTTCATGTCTGTCCAATGACAAGTGAAGATTGTGATACATCAAAATATATAAACTCACACGAGTTGCCTCTGCAAATTTCCAAGTAGTTAAAATATTTAAGGGTTTTTCTTTCAGTTAGCCATAAAATCATCAAAAAATGCTTCCATAGGAATTGCTTCGAGCAATACCATTTCTTACAAGTTAGCAAAACACTTTTGCTATATCTGGAATGCTTCAGGGTATATAATCGTTTTACACATGCCGAACCATTAGCTGTAGTGTTATTGCTGACCGTCCAAACGATATCTTAAGAATTATTGAAAGATTTCTCAGTTAAATCTAATACCATCTTGCTAAGAAATCTGATATATCCAGGCTTTTATGCCATTTCCTCAATATTCATCAATTAGCTGTTCTGTCCTCAATTCGAAGGACAATAGCCTGTGGAAAAAAGAAGACTAATTCTGCAACAGCCGTTTCATCTCTGTTAACTCCATGTTCTTACAGGACACAAACTCCACAAAAATATAATAATATCTGTCTTAAGAGAAATATTTCCAGTACTGGAAGTTAACATAAATCTGCAGATTGTTGAAATTTATGGCCATGTTCTCATAATCCGGGGACCCAAATGGATTTGCAATTGCTCATGTACTTCTTTACACAATCCATATAATCCTTTCAAAAATCTAAATCATTACAATAATATTACACAGATATATAGCTTGCTATTTACATTTAAGACTCTCAAAATTAAGCTTCTAAATCATAATACTCTAATTATGATCTAATGTTGAAAACTAATCCCATTTGCTCTTTCCAGCCAGCAAGAAAATGCAGGAAAAGGAAAGAAAATTCAGGCTTCTCCTAGCCAGCCAGGCAGGTAGCCAAAACCTATGCTTGAATTTCTTTCCCTTCTGGAAATCTGACCCTGAATACATGCTCTTCACCAGTGCATTTATCTACCTTAACAATCCAATGACTTCTCTTAGTACTTGCTGAAATTCTAGTCACTAGCAGCCCTTCTCCTATTGGCAACAGCTGAGTTTTTGATCCGCTGGACCGCCACGATTCTTTGCGAAATGCGTTATAGCCAACAACAACAGCACCGTTTCGCTTGCTGCCCGCTTGCACTGCTCTTAGAATTCCTTCATGGTTCTCAAGATTACAGTCAATAAGCACAAAATCTGCTTCCCTGTAGTGGCCCAACAGTAAACTTTGAGCATCACCAATGACAAAATCAACGCGGCATGCATCCAGGCCTTAGATTTGTTGGGATGATTCGTATTCTTCCACGCAGCGAAGAATGCAAACAACACGGCCACCAGTTTGATGCGCAGCAGCAACAAGTGCTAGAGTTGTAGAATTTGCTGCGTTGGCACATGCCACAACAATTAACTGGGCATTATTTCCAGCACCTAATGCTGATATGAACTCTGCGACATTTGGCTCATTTGGCTTTTGACCCTGAATAAGAATCACACAAAACGAGTCAGAAAAAAAATTATCTATAAAACAAAATGTTGATTAGAAACTGGGATTGATTATCAAATATTCAATGCTTACCATTTTGAGGCTTTTGAGGTAAGCTTTTGTGGCATGTTCAGCAGACCAGCAAGCCATTCTTGTTCTTCTGTTGAACCTTAATTTAGGATAAGAAGAAAAGAGATTGCTTTTCAAGCTTCGGCAGAATGTTGATGATGCTTTTGGTTACTGGCAGATGGAGTTTATATACAGGAACACCATGGGGAAGTTGAATAATACATCATTTAAAAAAATAATACCATATGCTAGATTGAATTTTATAATTCATTATTTTACACACATCCTTTATACATAATTATATTTTATTCCAAGACCCATATTTCAAGTGATTAAAGGCAAGATTTTCTCATATAAATAAGCTAATAATCTACCTAATGACTCATGAAAGATCTTAAGTTTCCTGGATACCTGCTTAATAATCATTAAACATTTTTAAATAGATGATTAATTATATAATTCAAGTTGGCTAAGCTAGCATGATTCCATTAAGGCTCCGCACCATTTCCCAAATATTCATCAATGAATTAGCTGTGGCTCCATGTTTTTCACCAGGATTAGCCAACCTAACACCATTATCATCATATATCAAAGTTGTTGTCTTGCTTGCAGAAATTAACATGGAGCCATGTTTGGTTTTGTCTCTAAGATACCAGTATAATTTAATCATCTGCCCTAAGAATCTTATAATTTCTTTTTAATATTTTCTACTGTCCCTTCGTGGTAAGGGGCGGGCAGATACAGACATGGCAGGAGATGCTGATTCCTTCGCAACAAATGGCAATAAAATATGAACAATTTGTGTACTGTCCTCTTATGTACGGGCTGTTTTAATGGTCTCCTATTTGTTACATTCTAAGCTTTCGAATGAACATGATTAAGCTTTAAATGAAGCGTGAATTGAAGAACTATTAGGTTAATTAATCTTTAATATTCAAGCTATATTTATATAAATATAGAAAATGCTCTCTAGCAAAATCAAAATGAGCTGGCTGCAATACAAAAGTCTTATTCGTGCTCTCCAAAGACAAGACAGAGATCTAAATCAAGCATCATTCAAAATATTTTCTGTCTTCCTGGCTCTCAGTCTGCGTTAAATAACATGTCCCATTTGTCTGATTCTGCGGAGGAGATGGAAAATTTTAAATCTCATAGTTGTGGTCTTTCCTGCACCTGCATGATCGATGTGATATGATATGATATGATCCAGTATTTTCTCCACTATTCTATGAACTTATAATTATAATTTTCATATTTCTTGGCTGCAACTGGATTTTCCGAGAAACCCAGTAAGAAAATAAAGAGAACGTGCATGGGGATCAGAAAATAAAGCAAAGGCGACGAGAAATGGGGAGTGTTAAGTGTATAATATAAGAACAAGTAGTGGTCTCAAGATTCTGCAGAAATTTTGTAATGCTTCCTGCCAAGAAACATGTCTGCTGCGGGTTTCGATTGCATGAATACGTGTGCGCGGGCGTGTATGTACGTGTAGAGATCTATACTATCGTTGACAAGAGCTGTCCTGTTAGCTGATGACCTCTCAAGTGGATAAGCAAATTACAAATGGCACATGTATGCATATTGACTTCCTGTGTAAGTATTTTGCACTTCACAGCTACATCGCGGCAACAAATATTATCTAATTCTTGCTAGAAAGAAACTGACGGGAGCAGGAGAGGTAAAAGAAACCAGAAGCACTACAAGGAAAACAGGATAAGAGAACAAGAATTTGACAAGGTATATACATCACAAATGTTACAGGATTCATCATTTTACAACTCACTAAAGTGTGCTCATCGTTAAAGAATAACTCTTACATAATTTACTTGCAGGTAAAGATGGCAAAGAGGATGTTGAGGACGAGGAAAAGGCAGCAGAAGGAGGGCAGGAAGAGGAGGGAGAGGACGAGGAAGATGAAGCTAAAGGCGGCAATGAGAAGGATGCAGTGGTTGATGAGGAGGAGTTTGTACTTCTGAGGTGGCTTGAGACAGCGAAGGAAGATAGGTGAATGTGGGAATGTAAATAGTAGTCCTACATGCAAGTAAACAATCTTTTTAAAATTTAACCTAAAATTAAGACAGAAGTTTAAGGTTTAGATTTCATTCTTCTATTTTATACTAAAATTCTTAGGTAGACTTTCACATCTTTGTACCTGAGTTTTTAATTTGTAATTGGATAAGTTTGTGGTCAATGTAATTATTAATTAATAGAGATAAAAATTTAAAATTAAATAATTTTATCGAATTAACGTAATAATCTAATTAAATCGTCTTATTTATAATTATTTTTTAAAAAATTTTTAATTTATAACATATAAAATATTCCAACTTAACCCAATTAATTTTGGTATGCAAATTTATGAGTAAATATAAAAGAAAAAACATTCTACTTTTTTTTTTTAAGATTTATAAAAAAAATTATATTTTTTTATTTTTTTATTTTTGATTTAAATATATATTAATATATAATATAATTAATAATAAATTATTTAAATAATATTTTAAAATTTAAGTACTTGAATTTTTTTCAAGTCAAATCACTTTGCAAGTAGGAGTAGTTTTGTGTATTTGTACAAGGATATTTAAGTCAATCCATTAATAACTTTGGCTATAATTATAAAAAAGGGCTAAAATAAAAAAAATTGGAAACGACAAGACAATAACCATACGTGAAATGGTCTTGTCAAATTTTATAGTTAATTGATAGAAAAGAAACTGGATTGACGATGAACAATGAAGCACAGTACACGCGTAGTTCTCACAAGATGAAACGCGTTAATCAAACAATGTGATTACGTATTATTTATCTAACGGTAAATCCTGTGCGATCGTACTGTCTCAATCTTCACCCAATCGGCTCTCTTTTTCTTCAGTGTATGCGAAACGAGGGAGAGGAAGTGGCCAGGGAAAACAAAACGACTGAGGAAAAATATGGGGAATGCGCTCTGCATATTTTGTGGGTGCATAGACCAGGCGAGTATTGGCGTGATCGAGAGATGGGGCCGGTTCGAGAAGTTGGCTGAGCCAGGGCTCCACTTTTTCAACCCTTTCGCCGGTCAATGGCTCGCCGGAGTTCTCTCCACCAGGATCAACTCTCTTGACGTCCGTATCGAAACCAAAACCAAGGTATAGTTGTACTTTTTATTTGGCTTTTTTTTTTATTTTATTTTTTTACATATTTTCGTTTGCTTAACCTCTAAGTTTGATTTCTTTTTCCTTGGTTTATGATCTTCCTTGGTATTAGGTTGATTTATTTTGATTATGAATTCAGAGAGTAAATCTGTTTCCTTTATGTCTGTGGCGCATTTTTACTGATGAATTCTCTACTGTGTTAGTTGAATTCTGTATGATAGTTTGGTTAGAAGGGTATATCTGTATGATCACAAGCACGGTTATAAACAACAAAGAGAGAAAGGGTTTGTGAGAATTGTATTGGAACAACGGTGACAAGTAATTGTTAAGGTTTGCTAATTCATGTGGTTGTGTCTTGTGTGCTTAAAACGAGACGAATTTAAAGATTTACGAAAGGGTGTGGACTGAAATTTGCATTTGGTTAACGGATTTTGGAATGTGGAAAAAAACAGGTGCGGTAGTGGTATCGACATGATAATAATGCCAAGTATTTACATCTTTCATTACGTAGGCTTATTATTCCATTCTAAATTGTTAGCTGAATAGAATTTGGAATGGAGTAACAGAAAAAAATTTTAATTTCAAGGCTGGCTTTCTAAATTATCAAATCACCATGGGAAGAGGTATTTGGGCTTTGGTGGTGGTGGGAAGGTAGGGCTGTCTGAAAATAGAGATTTATATGTAACTTAGTTGGAATAGGTTTAGAATTTTTGTATTAAGTGGTTAAATTGGTGGTGTAATCCATAAAAGGCTAGCTTCTTTCATATCTTGTTCTTTGACCTGAATAGCATTATATCACTAATTGTATTAGAAGAAACAAAAATAACTTATGTGCCCCTATCTAGCTTGCTATTTATAAATTGTGAAAAATAAAGATCCATCCCAATAATGAGTGCCTCTTTGATTTTCAATTCACATAGAATGCAAAAAAATGAATACAGAAAATAAGAGGAAAATTCATTTGGCTGGGAGTTTTTCAGAAACAATTTCTGGGTGCAATTCTAAATATTACTTGGAAATCTGAATAGAAATATATTTTTGCTGTTTTTATGAATTATAATCAAATTATAGCCAAAAACCTCCACATTATATCCGAATTTTAGAAAACTATTTGTTGATCCTGAACCAAATGAACCCTAAGTTACTTCTTTTGATGGTTGTAGCTGAGAGAGAGTACGAGCAGTGCTCATTCCAATGGGTTATTTGGTGCCAATTTGGATAAAACACGCACCGGATATGTTTGTTTTTGATATTCTACATGGGAGTTGTCTTGTAAGGGCTAAACCCGAGAGTTATCAGTTTCATAGAATTGGTTCCTCTTCCACTCCACTGCTTTTTCAGCGTGCACGATTTGAAATATTTTTAGTTACTTGAGATATTGTGACTTATTGAGTACAATAATTTGCCTTGAATTTTATAGGACAATGTCTTTGTGCAACTGCTTTGCTCAATTCAATACCGGATTGTCAGAGTAAACGCAGATGATGCATTTTATGAGTTGCAGAACCCCAAAGAGCAGATCCAGGCTTATGTGTTTGATGGTATATTTCACAGTACCCTTAGGCCATTATATTATAGTTCTGTTTGCTTCTTGCTTTCTAACATGTTCCAAATATGCATATTGTTTGTCTTCTTAGTGGTCCGTGCTCTTGTTCCTAGAATGACATTGGATAAGCTATTTGAACAAAAAGGTGAAGTTGCTAAAGCTGTTTTGGAGGAACTTGAGAAGGTGAGTACATTTTACTGATGTATATTGTTTGCTGTTCAACATCACCTATATAGAATAAGAGTTGCAAGCCTGTTGCTTCTTTTGCCTACTGTTTTACCTTTCCTTTTCCCATGATTAAAAAATTGCTTTTCTCTTCATTCAATTGCTTCCTTCTAAAGGCTGAATTTCTAGTCATGTTAGAACATTTGACATCACATGTTTGTGCTTATTTGGTCAGATATGAGGTTGGTGTGCAGTGAATGGAATTGTAGAACCTTCATGTATTGCAAACAACTTCTTTTGATTTCTTTTCTTTTCGTATTTTGCTTTTTACATTTTGTGCAACTTTTGGATATTGCAATTATGCGATATATATATATATATATAATAAATATGGGAGAAGAGGAAGTATGTGTACAATGTTTATTTCAGGTATTTGGCAATAGGAAAGAGTGCCTAAAAAGATTTTGTAGGACAAATATTGCTTGATCCGGTTTTTGCAATTTTAAATTTCATGGTTCATGATTTACTTTCAAGGATAACAGAAGGTAAAGAATTTTTTTTCCCTGCAAAATTTTGTAACTAGAGCTACTCGTTTGGTCTGGATTGCAAAGGTAATGGTCTTTGTTATGTGGTTGATCTTAGGTTTTTGCATTAAGGTTGTTGAATTTCAACGGTGACTCTTTTGATGGATTGATTTTTAACAGGATTGCAAGACTTTTGTTCCATATGATAGACATAATACTATACCCCTTCTTTACACTAGCATGCGTTTTGACCCTGAGTTATTGAAACCGGCTTCTGATGAACTATGTTGAAATCATGGTTCAGGTAATGGGAGCATATGGCTATAGCATTGAGCATATATTAATGGTTGACATTATACCTGATGCCGCTGTGCGCAAGGCAATGAATGAGATCAATGCAGGTTATTAACTTGTCCATCCCACTGTAGGTAAACTTGAATTGTAAAGGAAAATTGAGCGGTTTGAGCTAAAACTTGTGGTTTTTGGCGGAAATTTCATTCATATTCCTACATCCAATTTCACAAACCATATACTGCAAAAGCATACACTTAGAGATACAGGCATATGTATACTTAATTAGCCAATGATTTTTCAGCCACCACTTGGAATATGTTGTCTTAATGTCCTCGTTCAGTCAAACATAATATCTCTAAAAACATTTCTTGCTAATGATCGGCAATAAAAGGAGGATTTGGTACTCATCCAATGACAAAACTTTTATTGATTTATGATTACAGCTCAAAGGCTTCAGCTTGCCAGTGTATACAAAGGAGAAGCTGAGAAGGTGCTCCAAGTTAAAAGAGCAGAAGCTGAAGCCGAATCCAAGTACCTTGGCGGGGTAGGTGTGGCCAGGCAACGTCAGGCAATAACAGATGGTTTGAGAGAGAACATCTTGAACTTCTCTCACAAGGTGGAAGGCACCTCAGCCAAGGAAATTATGGATCTCATGATGATCACTCAATACTTTGACACAATCAAGGATCTTGGTAACTCATCTAAGAACACAACTGTTTTTATACCCCATGGTCCTGGTCACGTGAGGGATGTTGGCGACCAGATTCGCAATGGGCTGATGTAGGCATCCAGTGCTCAAGTAAATGTCTGAGTGATTTTACGTTTACCCATTATATTACACCATTCTTGCCCTTGTTTTTACAGTACACAATGGTTAAGTCCGTTGATAAATAGGACGGTGTTCATACTTTGCAGTTGAGTACAGTATATAGTCCTTTTTCCCACTGCTCTGCAGAGGTCACCTAAAATGAAAAATTATAATGTTTTAGTTTGAAAATATATTTAAATATGTTGCATGGCAAGGTTTGCTTCTGCCATTTTATTATTTGCATGGCTGATTTGCATTTCATAACTTATCTCCTCTGTCGGCAACACCACGAAAAAGAAGATTAAGTGTTGGTTTTAGTATCGAGGTGTGGTGATTTTTAAAGCATAATTGGAATGATGCAGGTGTTTCCGATTAGTAATAAATGACAATAATAATAATAACGATGATGATGATAAGGTGGCAACCCCAGCGATGTAGACAAAAAGCAGTATAGTTAGATTCTTCGTGACTCGGAAGCATTTCTCAACTTTGAAATCTCATGCTCAACAAAATCCAAATGCAATACAAGTTCTGTTATATAACATAATGCTTTTCAAACCTCAATTTGACCTGTTCAACGGAGTTACAAAAAGTTGTGAGCCTTACAATGCATTTTCTGTTGCTTCATAGAAAAAATTATTATGTATTTTAGCACTCTGGTTGCACCAAATCATTCCATTTTGAACGTTTGAAAGACACTCGATGCCCAAACAACTAGATAAAAGAGAGAAAAGCAACAAACTAAAACAAAGAAATGAGAACTACATGTGAGGCTAGAGCACAAAAGAAGTTGAGTATAATAAAGATGAAATGAGATAAAGAAGCATGTGAGTGTAATCAAAACCATAATCACCTAGCAAGCAGCAATATTCAACAGATCATTTGTACTCATATATCAGCACAATTCATAATTTTTCTGAGAAAGTAAACAAATTTTGTCGATTTTGAATCAATCATTAGATTCATTATCGGCGTGAAATTATCTACAGTTGTAAGTCAAAGACTTGCTATGTTGTGACTCCGGTATTCTAATTGTCATAGATATGCATTATGTTCTTGTTCATTACTTGATCTACTTTTTGTAACTTTGAATTCCCTGATGCAAATGATCTAGGTACATGATCTGACATATCATTAACATTAAAGGAATGGGTTAGATTTAAAGGAAACAGTTAGATTTCTGGTTAATTCAATAGGGATGGCCAGAAGCAGTAAATAAAGCAATTAATTGCAAGTTTGTCCCACATACCTCACATGTAAGACTGCAAAGTTCAAATACTATCAGGAGTGGTATAAGTGGAAGTAAAAATAGAGATGATGAAAAGAATAATCATGGAGCATCATTGAAAGTGGGAAAGATTCTTGTAGAAAGAGTCATATCTTGTACTAATAATCATGCTTCCTTCCCATTAACAATAACATGAGTGGAGCGAGAAACCAAGCCATACCATACGAGTAAAAAGAGCTTCCCTTTCTAGTTGGTGAGCAGTCAGCATTACTATCCTTGCTGACAGAATCCTGCGTATCTCCACCAAATTGACTAGCAAAGGTAAAGCCAGCGACAAATACATTTACTCTACCGACTACAGACCTAACCAATAAAAAGTGAGGGCCCCCATGATTTTCAGATTTAACTCAAATACACTAGGTAATTCATTTTTACTGATCACAAAGTTGGATGGGCAAATCTAAGCCTATGATCAGAAGAAATGATAAGGTATGGTTTTTTTTTCCAAACGATCTAGTAAATCATATTCAAATATGACATGAATCATGATGAGGATCGGAAAACTAGAGCACTGTTTTGCAAATATGGGAAAAGGATGCAGTAACCCGCAAAATATTCCATATGCATTTTTGTCAAGCATTTCAACTTTTCACTTCACATTTCTTTTCTTCCCATTACTTTAAACTGTCGTGCAGTGCATCTGCATGGATTATTTGTGTAACATGTACGGTAGTACATTTGAATGTTTTACCTGCCAGAGCTGGACCTCCTGCATTCCAGCTCCAAAGTTCTGCAAGTACAAGGAAAAGAAAAGAGATAGTAATTCTATGTACTATTTTCAGGCTTTTTTTTTTTTAATATATTCTTACTATTTTGAATCTTTTAGGGACGGCAGGGTAGAGAGTGCATATCCCTTATCAACTATTTGCATGTGCTTCCTCATAACAACAAGCCGCGTAGCTTCTGCTTTGCTCGCTCAACACATCTTTAGCAATCATAGCTACTCCCACCAATAGCCCTCCAAGACTTAAAATTTCAACCTTGACATCAAAAGTTTGAAAAAGGTCCGATCAAGTGAGCAAGAAAGTCCTGAGAATTTGCAATATCTGAAAAATATAAACTGAGGTGAGGATAGAAATGAGGGGTAAGAAGGCCCCCTTGTCCTCACTTTTCTTTGACTATGACAATAAAAGCACTAAGATGGACATCCATTCCCTATGGTGGTACTCCACATATTCCAGCAAAAGACACCATAGGTGATTCAGCGGAGTTAAATCACAGAGACGTGCTGCTTCTTCAACAAAGATCTGCTCTTGAGTTATTCCCAGGTTGACCCACGTCATGATTAAATCTGATTTGCCATTTATCCTACCAGTTCAAGCAAACCCAACTCTGCAGCAAAAAGATATTTTCAGATATTTGAGATGAATACCATTTTGGTGTCCTTTTGCCACTTCTTTCAAGAATCTTACAATAGTGGCCACGCCAGTCCAAACATTTAGCGGTCTATTGTCACATCCTCAATATGCAACATGACATACTTCAGCAGATTCTATTGTATTCAACATGGTAGTTAGTAATTCCCCAAATATTTAGAGGTTCTGTTTCATTTCTTAGTCGATGCTGGAATAAGATTGATTGTCAAGGAAACAATACGTTCAACATAATCCCAAATGTTATGTGAAATGGTTGCATGTACTCTTGGTGGATATTATCGTAAAGGAAAAAGCAAAAGAGAAAAGAAGAGAAGAAGGACAGGCGAAGCAAAAAATGAGTTAAGTTGCACAGTAGAAGACTGAATTTGACTTCTATGACCATGAACTGCTAGAAATGGATTTGCTGGATTTATTTGAGTGCCAATTACATGCACCAAGAGCCTTCCTAGGCATCAGCTAGAGAGATAATGTGGAACCACTACCATACAAGCACTAATTTTTTGGAAAGGTCTATGGTATAGCTACTGTATCATACATCCGTCAATGCGAAATTTAAAACTACAATGCAAATTTTAAAATGCTTCACAGAAAACTTAAAACATCTAAAACAAAACTTAAAATACATAATAAACAGTAATTGTAATACAAACAAAAAACTTATAATAACAACGCAACAGTTGAAAAAAATAGCTATAAAGGTACAGTCGCTGTACCATAACTAATCTCTGATGTCTTAGTCAGGGATGTTAGAACGTGAATTTTGAACTTCCTGTTAATATTCAATTGTTTAATCTAACATTTGGATCTAATTCATTTGACATATAGGGGTGTGTCCACAGGTACTGGATTCTTCTAATGCTCATTCGAAGGACATCAAGACATGGCTAAACAGGTGAAAGCAACCCGTACAGAGAATCTAAGAGAAGAATTAGAAATAAATGCCTTCTATATAGTCTGGCAAGCCAATTGGACGGTGAATCTGTGCCGAGAAAAGTACTTGATGTATTTTAAGAGTTAACACGGCATCAGATGAATATAGAACATATTCTCAACCCAGAAATTCAAGTTGTTTTAAAGTGGACAGTTTCAAGCAAATAAGTTAGTCCTGTCTTCTGGTCATCTCAATATATAGATATGATTGAAGTAAAACTCGGCATTCGAGCAACAAATGAGGGCCTAAAGTAAATCATATGCAATTGGCAGCAAAACAGTTAATTTTTCTTCTTTGGCTAAGATTCAGAAAAAGATGGCAAGGGAAGAAGAAAAAGATGATTGTTCTCATGACATGCCTTTATAACTTAGGTCAGAGTACATGAAGGTCATAAATATCAATATTGGGTTAAGTATCATGAAACTCTGAATATATTCCACTGATGAAGAATATCAATCTTCACTTTCTTGCATCATGTCTTAATCTAGTATAACTAAAGGATAAAAATAGCATTCCAACAGCTAAATTAGATTTTGCTTTGTGAGATCAAATGATTTAAAAGGCATCCTATCCACATTGTCACAATAAAAAATTTGCCATTTCTTTAGTAACAGGCATATTACTTTTGAATTTCCAGTCCGTGTTATGGCTGCATCATCCAATCATTTATTGCTCCTGTTTTAGTTAGTTATATTTTTTGGTTAATACCATTCATCCTCCTTTTCTCTTTCCATTTATTCAGGTAATTAGACAGATCTTTCTTCCAGGCACGATTTTGGACAACAGAACTTCTAATATTAGTCCCCTTTTTCTTTTTCTTTTTTCAATAATCTATGTTTACCAATTACATCCTTGCACGATTTTACCTCCATGATAGATGCTTGAGTTATTTTTTTGGTTGACAGTTTCAACAAAGAAAAAATTACTCATCAATTTAAAAGCCATAATCAGTGAAATTTCTGAGGAAGGCATCCACCAGCAGACCATAAAAGCAGCAATTATGTCGGACAAAATCAATAACTGATTCATTCTTGTCACTTTTCAAATAAATATTAATTTTGAACTCATAAACACAACATCATGATACAATACATCTCTGAGTTATTCTAGAAAGAAGTTAACACGTTCTTCACCTTACGTTCAGTGCCTTTTAGTGTTTCTGCTATTGACAAGAAAGGGTTTCTTCGCTATGAACCATGCTGCAGGAGATCAATTAATTTGACTCATGCAGTTCTTCGATTCCATAGAATATTTGAATCCCTTCCCTGTATGTGTGTGTGTGTGTGTGTGTGTGTGTAAAGGGTTTCTTCGCTATGAACCATGCTGCAGGAGATCAATTAATTTGACTCATGCAGTTCTTCGATTCCATAGAATATTTGAATCCCTTCCCTGTGTGTGTGTGTGTGTGTGTGTGAACCATGCTGCAGGAGATCAATTAATTTGACTCATGCAGTTCTTCGATTCCATAGAATATTTGAATCCCTTCCCTGTATGTGTGTGTGTGTGTGTGTGTACACACACACACACACACACATCTGTCCCAGAATGCCTTTCTAAATCTTGGAGTATGCAAAGACGGACAATGAGAAATGGGTAGTGGAAAAAAAGAATTCAATAAATCCTACAGTCTCAGAAATTTACAGGAGTTAAAAAAGAAAAACATTACATTGATGACGCATCGGCAAAGACTGGATGGAGCATGTCATCCTCGCAGCCTGATGTAGCAAACAGCTCAGCATCCTTTTCTTCCTCATTAGAGAAATCCCGTTTTTCAAGCTTAGCATGAGCTGCAACAAATATCATCTTCTGAGCCCTTTCAAGGCCTGCCGGTGATTGTTTATGCACACAAAACCATTTCGTGAAGGACCAACTACATTTAAACCCACAGGAGGTTGCATGAAGGAAAATTAACCTCACTGCAACTTTCCCCAATGACTTGTATTCACTGAGGCGAGTTTCCCAGACAAGCCTCCTGCTCTGGGGATTTGCAATTCTCATCTTTCCAGTTATAGGATCTCTCTGCTTGACCTGAACAGCCTGAGCATAGAGTGGGTCAAGCCCTTCTGATCTCCATTTCATGAGCTCCATCAGTGCAAAATGAGCTTCTTCCCTTGAAACGAGCCGGGTTATAAGCTTATCCACATCCTTTTCCTGTTCTTCTGTCAAGCATTTGAATGGGGGAAGGTATTTTCCATTGTCGGCGGGAAACAAGTAAAGAGGATCGAGAATAAAAGCAGCTGACCATGCTGGATGATAGTGTTTCCCAAATCTCTCTCCAACTATTTTCTCAACGGTTTCTTCAGGAATACAGAATTTGGCACACCAATTCTTCACTTTTGATCGCAGCTCCTCCCAAAGAGGGAGGCATTGTCCAATCAATGGTCTCTCGGCTTCAATATCTTGAGTCATCCCTTTGATAAGCTTCACAAGAGAATAAACTGCTTCCAACTCATTCCAAAACACCTCACTTTGAATCATCCCAGCAACTTCCCTAGCGATTGCATCATCCATGCAACTTACCTTAAACGAGTCATCCAATACAACCATTTGGAGCCAACGGGCAGAGCTCCATATATCCTCCAACATTGCAAAAAGAGGCACAAGGTTACTTTTGCAGTCACATTTGTTTGAAGGAACCCGAATCAACTCAATATACTCAAGGTCTAGCATCTTGTGCTTTCTTAAACTATTCCTAATATGTGGTTTATTATTTACAAAATTTGCAATCTTCGAGCAATTCTCTGTAACGGTCCTAAACACAGGAAGCTCTTTGCTAAAATCCTTGAGCAAACTAAAAAACCCTTGAAGCTGACAAGAGAGATTAACCATCCACTGATTCTCAATTTCTAAATTTCTCAAGGCCTTAGCTTTATATTTATCAGCAACTATCCCTACACATCTTTGAACACCAGTCCCACAGATTCCCATCACAGTTTCCCACAAAATATCCTCCACGAACTTAGAGGAAACTGACCCTCCGGTAATCACTGCCTTTTGATACAAACTAGTTCCATTAGGCAAATTAACCGTAAACTTAACTAAACTATCTTCACCACAAGTTCTAATCTTCCATCCATCAGAAGCAACTTGAAAAAACATTGCCTCTCTGATTCTAGCTTCTGACTCAGTCTTGGCCTCAAGAAACTTGTTGTCAAGTTTAGCATCTAAAACCTCCCTACGTGACAGAACCGGCAACCCCACTTGATTAAGAAAGGTTTTGAACTTTGGATGGTCGAGACTTGAAAACGAGACCGACCCATATGAGTCATAGAACCAATCAGCCAATAACTCAACAGCTGAATCAATCTGATCCTTGCTTAACTCTGGACCAGGCCTAGTTTTAGGACTCTTAAGCTTCTTGACACTATTTTCTAACATTGCTAGCGCCCCCAAGTCTTCTTTTCCACCAGACAAAACCAAATGTGATTGAGTCTGCTCATAACAGACACGAGTTGCCTCGACAATGGCTAGTGAGTTGCTGTTGTCAACATGATGATGAGAAGAGTTACCTTCATGGTTCTTACTTCGCTTTCTGTTACTGTTACTGTAATTATTATCAATAAAACAATTGTTATTAACATGAACGGAAGGCGAGGGCAACGAAGATAACGGCAACGGACAGAGTGAATGACCGGGTGGTCTCAGAACGGCGGTGAAATTGGGACAAGTGCCGCGTTTAAGATGTTCGGAGGCAGTTCTCGAAGGGTTAGAAGCGGAGAAAACAGCGTCGCACAAGGAACACCTGAGTTTGACCGCTTTAGAGAGATTGGTGTCTGGGTTTTTAACGAGGATTGGCTCTAAATGCGCCCAGTACCAGGCTCCTTTCCCTTTAATGGCCTTGTTTCGAACCATCATCAGACCTTCGTATCGCCTGTTCACAGCCACTGATGCGACGTCGTCTGTCGTCGTAGCAGCCACAGAAGATGACAGGTCAATTGGTGGCAGTACCGGTGACGGTGTCGTATTTGCTGAAGCCATATATCTGACCGAAGACCAAAAAAATAAGGGAAACTAGGCCGCTTTTGGATGTGACAGAATCGGTTTCAACCGCAGCTTAAGCGACTCTTCTTCTCCATGAGATCAACCAAACGCGACGTAGTAAAACCGAAAGGGCAGCAGCAGAGAGAGTAAGGACATGAGACTGAGAGCGGCGTGTGTACTAGGCGTTTGTGGAATTGTTTGGCCCAACAAGTTGACGTTGAAAAAGACACAGACACAGACACAGACTGGGAAGAAGAAAGAGAGAGAGAGACAGAGGGAGCGAGAAGCACAAATGAAGTGTTGTGCTTTGTTTGATAGATTTGTAATTTGCAACTCGTGACTAATTATTATATAACAAAAAAAGTAAGTAACAGCTATTCTTTTACCGTTTCCAAGGTCCTTCGTCTCCTTGTAATAAATTATATGGTTAATAATATGATTATTAATTTAATTAATATACTATTATTATTTAAAAAAATTATAATAAAATTTAAATTTAATTTTTTATATTATTTATTTTAAATTTTAAATTTTTATATTTTATTAAATAAATTATATCAAAAACATGGTTACTTAAGTAGACTGCCTGGTAAACTCCCAAAAGTCAATATATTGAGGTCTGCTGCCGTGATTATTGCCGATAATAATATTGAAAATGCTACCGTAACTCTTTTCCTTTTGCTGTATTTTATTACATTGCGTTAAAATATTTGCCTAAAATCCTTTATTTCTTTAGAAAAATATAATATTTTTTATATATTAATCAAATTATTTAGCAATACAAATTATGTCAAATAATAAGAAATAAATTTTTTAAAATAATAATAATAATAATAATAATAATTCTAACAAATTCCAAGGAAAGAGGACAAAGATTGGGACACTATAATGACATAATAATTTTTTTTTTGAATTCCGTAAATTTTTCATTGGATATAGAAACCCATTTTGGTGGATTGTCACTAGCCATATGATACAAATTTTTTTTTTTTTTTTTTGGCATTTAGATGATGATTAGACCTATAATATAGAGAGACATGATGAGCACAAATGAGCTTATTATTATTATTGTTGTTGTTGTTATGTGTAACTATAAGGAATTTAAAAAGCACAACAACATCAACAAGTTCTTAAAGCTTAACTATTTGATTTGTGAACTTGGCAGGGCCTAAAGCGTTTGGTGAAAGTGGTTACAACATAATATTATTGTAACATCTTTTTTTTTTTTTTTTTGTGTGTAGACAATATTTTTCGATCTACATATGCACATTTTTATCTTTAAATTTAAGTTAATATTTGATCTTTTTTTTTTATATATCATTTGTGATATTTATATTTTAATGTTTTAATTCGAATACAACTCTTAATTTTTTTTAATATATATAATTAAACATCTTAAATAATACTCGTAATTTTTTCAAAAATTAATTCTTTTGTTTCTATTCTTAATTTAATGGGTGCAACTATTTTTTTTTTTAAAAAAAAGAAACAAGAACCCATGAATGAATCTTAACTAAGCATTGAGAATGATACAAAAATACAAATTGCAGGGAGGTGGTATGTGGGTGAGAACAAAGTCAAAAAAGTATGTATGGGTGCGTTGAGAGGATGAGAATTGAGAGGTGATTGGCAATTTTGCACCCAATTACAAAACTTTTAGAAAATATTAGAATTGGGGTAAGGCCCTTCTCTCACTCTCATTGGGAGTGAGAATTTGGGTAATGATTTTCAAGTTTGAAAAGGAATTAGAATTGGACCCATTGAGCTTTATGTTTTCATTATAGTGACAAAGATTCCCCAACTTTCTTATCAAGTAAATTTCTATTTACCCACCACCCTCTCACATTTGTCAAATACAATGTATGGGTGAAAATTTATATCAAATCCGTCATCATTCGAAACACGATCTTTAGATCCCCTATTGAATTAACCTAAAATTAAAATTTTTAATTTTATTTTTTATTCCGAATCATTGATAAATTACCTACCCCAACCTAATGTATTTGATTAAAGTAAAATGGTTATTGTCCATGTCTTAAATCTATCATTATTGATAATACGCATTGAATTAGTTACATGTTTTAAAAAATTACACGACTAATTTTGTTATTGAATTAATTTTAATTTTAAAATATAAATCATAATTATTAGATTAATTTTTGAATTGGGCACCATTCAAATTAAATTTGTTCATTTGTAATAGTTGTATAAAATATATGAATTAAAATAATTAATATAAAATTAAAAATAATTAATATATTATATATATTTTTATAATTTTACGAAACAAAAACATGTGATTAGGAGTGCGCCGTAATTAATAGATGGTGGGTTGTTGCCACTAATTTATCCCAAGGAGAGGAGCTAGCTTTGATTCTGCAGCTGTGAAATTGTGTGGGGCAAAAGTTACAAGATTCCGTCGCAAGGCAGGCGAGGACATAGGGAATCATTGTTACGTTGCTTACGTATGTATTACGTGCACGTGTTTAAATTGTGAGCTGTATAAATATTATTTGTTTATGCGGTGCAGGTGCAGCAGGTATGGTGGAATCCAACAACACAGCCTTCAGATTCAAATTTATGACACATCAAGTATACTTTGATTACGTCCTACTCCACCTATTTCTACCCAATCTTTATAATAAATATTATATATTATTACCAAAATCAAAGCACAGCTTCTAACAGTTTCAAATATTCAAAGAGGGAAAGAGGAGAGAGGTCTTGTCATGATGGGCCAGCCTGGCCCATCCAAACTTTTGACCAAAAGCCCATACGAGCCCAAATTTTACAAATAATAATAATAATAATACAAATATATCACAAATTTGCCTATATTATGTGCACCACGTTAGCAAACTCGAATACTTTTAAATTATTATAAATTCATCAAAAATCAATTATTTATTTTTACACAAGATATAAAGTATTGGCATAGAAATATATTTTTTAAAAAACATAAGATATCAAAGAGGTGTATTAAAATTTTACAAATGGTCGAAAGTATGACTCTTATTTGTAAATATGCATTTACACTTTATTTAATTTTGCTATTGGATCAAATTTTATATCAAATTAATAGTTTAAAATGAGCGTAATATAATTTTAAAAAATATTTTGCTATTATTAAACATATTTGATTAACGTCTTTTTTTAGTTTAATTAATTTTTGCACATTTATTTTGAAAATATTTTAATTTTTCATCTGTTGATATGAATTTTTATAGGCATTATATTATGTGAATTTGTAAATTTTTTAATTAGAAATATTTATAGTAAAATTCAATATTCGGCAGACACTTTTGAAGGGAAAAATTATTAGCATGAAAGAAAGGAAAATACCCAAGGGATGAACTGTCTGGGAACTTCACACGAGGCTATTACCAACTGGAAGTTCCACGTGTCAGGACCTTCAGAGTTGTGACACATGTTGTCCATTGACAACGGTAACATGCGATTTCCATGCTACGAAAAGCACCAAAATAAAACCGACCTTTATGACAGGGTTTAGCGGCCTAAGCGAGACGTCGTCTAGGGTTTTGGACGACTTGTCAATTTCACATAATTCCGTGAACTAATTTTCACCAAGAGAAAAATGGGTTTCTGGGGTAAGTTCTCTCTCGTAATTGTTTAATTTCTATTAAACTTGCATTCTTTCATGCGTATGATTTCTTTGTTTAATGTGTTTGGTTGCCTAGAAACCGTAAGAATCATTTGTCATTCTTGCGCATTCTCAGCCACCAAACAGACCGATGTTTGTCTCGTGAGAAATCTTAAGAAAGAAATTGAAGTTCCATATAGATATTTGTAAACCGCAGATAAATGCTATTTTCCTTTCCCCCTTTTTACTATAGACAATATTCAAATTTACTTTTTGGAGAATTAATTTAACTTTATTATGTCGATTTTATATCAGGAATCGAAGTGAAACCGGGAAAACCTCACCCTTATCACTCTGATAATGTGACAGGAAAGCTTCATGTAACTCAGGTATGTTCCCATTCTCCAGGTGTCTCTGTATCCATTAAGCTCGTGCTTGACTGTTGCTTTTCCGGATTTTCCTTTTAAATGTATATTTTGGTGTTGCATAGTTGCTTCAGTTTTCATAAGTTCGGGAAATAGATTGGTATTTTTTCGATATCTGATATTTTAGTGCATTATAATAGATCTTTTAGGTGATCTAGACGGATGAAAACACACTACATAAAGATGGAATGATATAGAAAGATCTGTGTGGTTAGGATTGTGGTTTTAAGCGACTATTTGATGTATTAGATGATTTTTTATATGTTGCTTTTTGGATTTTATGAAAACTAAGGCTTTCTCTGTTAATATAAAATTTAGGAACACATATTTGGTTGGTTGGTTGAGCTTGGTATTCACAATGGCATGGAATATTATGCAATGCTATGCAATTGCTTTCTTCAGTCTGTGGTGTTCTCGCTCGGAAATGTTAGGTTTTATGGATTTCATAAGCTATTTTGAAGGTTCATTTTCATTGTTCTTTATTAGTAATATCTAGAATGCAGTTTAAGGAAGAAATGTGATTAAGAAATGACTATAGAGCTCCATTTTTTTTTAGAAAAAAAGAAAATTTTATGGCTTGATAACATACTCGTGCACTATAGCCTAATGGGAGAAACAAGATTAAGCAAGCTGTTGATATTATCTTTGAGCTATTTGTTTTGAAGGATCTTAAAGTTTGATAAACTGCTCAAATGAGGAATTTGTTATTGGTTTTGGCTTATTAGTTTTTGGTGGTTGATGACATAGGTTATTCTCTACTGTATCAGGGTTTAGTGACTTTGTAGGTTTTATTGAATGGTTTAGGATGTTTTACATTCTGTTTTCTTGAATGTGCTAAAAGCTGCTCTTTGTCAACTTCAACTTTGTTTTATGTTGTTTGCTAATTCAGGCAACTTTAGGCCATGGTTCATCAGCAGAAAGGTGCATACTACAGTGTTCTGTTGGAGATAAGAATTCAATTTTCTTATGTTCTTTATTACCAAATAAGACCGAATCTTGCTCTCTGAATCTTGAATTTGATGAGAACGAATTGGTAGCCTTTTCAGTAATTGGTCCACGAAGCATCCATCTTTCAGGCTACTTTGTGGCTGATGGTGGAGATTACTTGCGAGATGAATATGATTCGTATCCTTTAAATTGATTGATTTGTGTTGATTAATTTGAAAAATTAATGTATTTCTTAATTTCTAAGTTGTGTTATATTTAAATCTGATTAAAGCCATTCTGTGGTTATCTTGTATTTCCATTACTTCTATATTTAGTGATTCTTATTGGGAAGACATTGCGGAGACTGAAACAGATGAATCCTCAGCTTTTGATACCGAGGATGAGTATGGGGATGACTTCCTTGATAATGATGATGAGGATGATGAAATGTTCCCGCCTTCACCTGTTCCCAACAGTGGAGGTAATTTGTTGCGCTTTTTTTTTTTAATTTCCTTTAGAAATTCAAGAAATTAGATTATTGAAATTTTTTTATTGTTATTAATGTAATCTACAGCAATTGAATATCCTAGTGATCAATCTCTTGATCTAGTTGCAATTTGCTCCACGCTAGGTCAAAATTTCCTCGCCAACACCCCTTCCTGATAGGAAAAGAAAAAGCAAAAGGAAAATTATGAGAACGTCTTTTATTTAAGTACTGTAAATTCACCTAACAATATAGAATCCATCGCAGTTTTTGTTTGCTTTCAGCTGTCATTTCTTCTGTTTAGTGGTTTTTTTTAATTGTGTTTGTGGAATGCATTTGTTTCCTGTATTCATGTTATATCTTCTCAGTGCAAGATTTTAATCAAGTTGCAGATTGTTCTTATGTTTTGATTTATGATGACTCTTGACTGAAGAGTTTACATCTTGATCTCTTTTTTTTTGGGTTTCAATATAGTTGTTATTGAGGAGATAGTGGATGACGGTGAACCAACTAATGGAAATGGATCAAAAAGGCCAAAGAAAAAGGATCGTACGAGTGAGTCTGAGAAACAAATTGTTGCCAAGAATGGTGCTAGTGTGCCAGTTTTGGAAAGTGAAGATGAAGATGGCTTTCCTATATCTAACTCAGATAAAGGCAAAGGAACTTCTCTAGAGGACCAAGTGGAAGCAGATGAAGAGAGAGATGAGAAGAAGAAAGCAAAAGACGACAACAATACAAGTAAAAAAAGAAAAGTTAAAAGTACTGACCAAGATGATCAACCAGAAAGGTGAGATAGTCCATCCTTTGCTGGTACTCTGGGTCCCCTCTCTCCTCTCTCCCAGCTGCTGTCTCCACTCACCCTTCCTGTTTCTTTTTGGGTGGCTTGGTTCATCTCTTATCTTAATTTGAAGCATGGACCTCCCCCGTAGCCTTCCTAGGTCAGATTGAGGACTGGTCCATGTTCTTTATATTTTTTTAAATACCCAAAAATCTCTCAACACTTCTGTATTCACCAAGTTCTAACTGGTGGCTGCCGTTGGATCATACAACTGTGGTAGGGGGAAACTCGTAGGATATTGGGGTGTAAGTATTATGAGAAGGTGGCCCCAAGTGGTTTGAACCCTGACATGTTGGTTGAATCTCAGGGTCTTTTACCACTCAACCCAACCCCTTGGGGTTTTTTATGTTACAAGGCCGATGGTGGGACTCTGTGTAATTAATTTCTAATTTTCTGAGATTCAACTCTGTCTACATGTTTGGGGTAACTCAAAAGATGTGTTAATTCTGTTAATTGTTGGATTCAATGAGCAAGATGGTTGCCGAATATTATATTCATCTCGTTATGTACTGAAGTGGCTTCTAACATTGATTTCAGGAAGAAGAAGAAGAAGAAGAAACAAAAAGAAAAAGGCAAAGAAGGAGATGTTAAAAAAGGTGATACTGGTAATGAGAGCAATGATCTTCCAGATGGCGAAAAAAAGCATGAGTTGAAAATCCAGAACCTGAACCAGATGTGAGATTTTCCATCCTCCATCTTATAGTATTACCATATCCAATTTTTCGTGGTGTTGCTTGAGTTAGCACATTTTGCTTTTTATTAATTACTAGGTCTTAGTTTAGCTGTAGAAATTTGTTTGGTTCCTGTTCTATATTTACTCTGTTGACCTATTTGAGATTCAAATTGACAGCATAAGGTATGCGATTTCACCTTAAAAACACATTTTAAATGTATAACATAATTGTAATATCTAGGAAATAGCTTAAAGTATATGCGTTGCTATTTTCTCCCATAGCACATACCCAGTCACATTGTTGCATAGAGGCTTGTATGTTACATACACTGATGATGGTATGCTATAATTATTCATAATCTACAATAAGTTATTATTTGACCACAGAGTGCTTTATGCATTGGCAGGGACCTTGGTAATAATGTGGATGATGTGCCTAGTGAAAATCACTCCGAGAAGAAAAAGAAGAAACAAAAGAAGAAGGCCAAGGAGAGCGAAGGTGACAAAAGAACTGATAAAACTGTTTCAGTTGTGGAGGATAAAAAAGAGCCTGCTCTGGCATCTGAACAGATGCAAACTGCAGCTAGATCTTCTCAAGTGAGAACCTTTCCAAATGGATTGGTTATCGAGGAGGTTGCAATGGGCAAACCAGATGGCAAAAGAGCTTCTCCTGGAAAACAGGTTATTATTTGTTCACCAAATTTCTGATTGCCAAACTTGGCTATCTGTGTGCCTAGGACTGAAGTTCCTTTATCCACATGAGTCTAATGATATATTTAGTGCTTCCTTGTGATTTTCTCGTTGCTAACTGTTCCTTAAACCGATCATTTTTACAAGACTCTGGATATAAGAACATCATTGAATATTGTTTACCCGATGGAGTTGGCTTATTTGTTTTTATCACCCAGTGAATTACGCCTATATTTGGGATGCACATGCTATGTGGCGTGTGCAGTGCTTGATTAAATTCATTATGATTGGTAACTTCCTGCATAGTCTTGGTTCGGACAACAAAACACAAATGGTTATGTACTTAGATGATACAAGCATTAGCATACACTAAATCTAATGAGGTTCAATTGGAAAATTAGAAATTAGTGGAACTGGATAAATTGGAAAGTAGTAGATGTATATTGCACTTGTAATGACTGAATTCTTTTTTTTTCTTTTAAGGTCAGTGTCTGCTACATTGGCAAACTAAAGAAGAATGGAAAGATATTTGACTCTAATGTGGGAAGAGCACCCTTTAAATTCCGCCTTGGTAATTTCTTGTGAAGACTCTGGATGATGGAAACTTGATTTGTTTATTGCCCCTTAAAAAATTTCTTTCAATCTGGCAGGCATAGGACAAGTTATCAAGGGATGGGATGTTGGGGTCAACGGTACTCTCTAAATGATCAAGTCTTTGTTTGATTCCAACTGTTTGTATTTTAAATTATCATCAATGCACAAAAATGTTTTTACAATTTTGAATTCTCAGGTATGCGCATTGGTGACAAACGAAGACTGACAATTCCACCTGCAATGGGGTATACAATTATCATTCCTTTGAGCATTCATCTTATTATATCCTTGTCAGCTACGAACTCCAATTCCCAAGAATATTTTGTTTATCCTTTGTGCTTGATTTTTCCCAATCCAATCTCCCCAATCTGTTGTAATTTTATGCAACTTGCAGGTATGGGTCTAAAGGTGCCGGTGGACATATACCACCAAACGCTTGGCTTGTGTTCGACGTGGAGTTGATAGATGTTCGGTGACTGGGCTGAATGTTTTTTCCTCTTCAGTTTTTAAGTTCTTTGCAACTTAACAGCTAGCGGATGAGATGAATACTGGAGTTGTTTTACGGTTTAGTTTTTAAACCTCATCTTATAAAACAAGTTCACCCTTGTCACATGTCCCAATATAGAATTGTTGGATGTCAGTTATGTGATCAAAAGTCGTGTGTTGCGATCACAAACCGAATGAAAAAGAACAAATCTGTCAGTTGAAATGTTCTACCTTTTGTGTTTGGGTTAAATGGCCTCTCAAACGAGTAACATTTTCTTTGCCGATAGTTTTGTGGTGTCACAGTGTTTTGTATGTTACAATTTTGGATTTTATCAAGTTGAATCTCACGTGGAACAATCTCTCTTTATAAGACTGCGTAACTACATGTGAATTCTAATCTGAGGTTTCATGGAGTATTATAGTGAGTTACCAAATTGGGTACCAATGTTAGCATTTTCTTAGCATAATTTGTTCGTCGTCGTCGGTCCTATTATTGGCCATGAAATGAAGTTGACCTGATTTTTCATTCACCACAAATAAACTTAGCCAAAAACTAGTACTAATGTATGCTCAGATAGATATGGGGACGCTACAATGAGACACCACAGGCCTTGTCGAAACATGTTCGTGTCCATATCCAAAATTTCATGTGAGATTAAGACATTAGCAGTGAATCGTCAACCAGACTTCAAAATAGACCACCCAAAGTTCCATTTGCTAACAATACACACTTCTCACGCACAAAATATTACGAAGCTCACTAAAGTACTGCCAATGGAAAGGGGCGATGACCTTAGTATGGTTCCACGGGTGCTCTGAATTTTGCACCGGCATAAACTGCTGCAGGACCTAGCTCTTCTTCTATCCTAAGAAGCTGAAATTCAAAAACACAAATCCATGAATACTTGAGGGCATGAAGATGGAAAGAAAGAAAGATTACTATGTTTTAAGAGTAGATAAGGATGCGAGGATCAAGGAGAGGCTGTCAACGAATCCTCATGACCAAAAAGCAAGACATGGTTCTATACCTGATTGTACTTAGCAAGTCGTTCTGATCTGCAAGGAGCCCCAGTCTTAATCTGGCCCTGTTTTAATGGAAGCAAAGAAGCCAAATTAGCTAAAGCAACCCGATACACATACATTATTTGTGCACAGATACCTTGGTGTCATTTCAAACAGAGCAAATGAGTAAACAAAAGGGCTATAGGCATGAATTTGGAAAGAACGCTTACAGTTGCCAAACCAACAGAAAGGTCTGCTATGAAGGTATCCTCAGTTTCACCACTGCATTGAACAAGAGAGCCACGTTTTCAATAAAAAAAGCCTGCTACAGACAATGTAAACTTACTACAAGTATAGATACAAAACACGTGGTACCTTCTGTGGCTTGCCATAACACCCCATCCAGCACGTTTTGACATTCTCACAGCTTCAATGCTTTCAGTTACAGAACCAATTTGATTCACCTAACCAATTATAAATTGCACGTCAGTTGCAGTGAGCCAAAAGGTAGATATAAGTTTAATTACAACATTCAGCAGAAGGTAGTTTAGATCCTCTGTTAAGGGGAAAAGGCAGTGAGTACTACCTTCAGCAAAAGAGCATTGCATGTTTTCTCGTTAATGGCTTTCTCCACACGCTGCAGCAGCCACAAAGAATTTAATTTTAGATGCCACAGAGAGCTAATTAGATATCACTTCCAAAAGAGATTTACCTTAGGGTTTGTGACAAGGAGATCATCTCCAACAACCTGCACTTGCCCTCCAATTTCACTGGTCAGCTTTGCATAGTGCTCCCAATCATCCTGATCAAATGGGTCTTCAATGGACACAATTGGATAGTCAGTTACAAATGACTTGTATACATTCTTCAAACTGTCTCCTGATATCTTTTGTGAACCATCATTGTTCTGCAACAGAAAGAATTCATTTACTCAACTATTTGGTTTAAAATCATATACTATAAATCTTCCCTCATGCAGTTGTTGAACGCAGAGATATAATCAAAATTTGTGTATTGCCAAGCAATTTAAAAAAAAAAAGATAAAACATCGGCAAAATATATGAGCCATACCTCTTCCTTGAAGTTCAAGTCATAGGTCTTATCCTTGCTATCATAAAATTCGGAAGCAGCAACATCCATCCCAATCACAACCTGGCAACAATGCCAAGAATCAGATGACAAGTTAGCACCACCAACGGAATTTTGGAAAAAGCGGAATCCAGGTCCAATTGAAGAGGTTTAACATCACCGTTTTCGCTGAAAACGCTCCAAGTCATGTAAAAAGGCAATTGTATGAGAAGGGTAAGATGCAAAATCCCACTTACCTTTCCACTGTATCCAGCTTTTGCAATGGCTGTCTTCAGCAGTTCAAGGCCTTCTTTGTTTTCCTATAAATTAGACATTGTATAGTTTCAGAATCACCCCTAATATGAAAAGGAGACCTCCATCCTTGCTTAAACAAAGCTTTTGAAAGCACTTGCGACTGTTTTATTACAGAAACATAGATCATAAGAGAACAGAAAAACAAAAGAAAAAAAGTCGAAGACCAATTATAGACCTGAATATTAGGAGCAAAGCCTCCTTCATCACCAACATTGGTGGCATCTTGTCCATACTTCTTCTTGATCACAGCCTCCAATAACATACAAGTAGTAATTTAACATGGTAAGAATGAAGATTATGCATCCTCAAGGGGTAATACACAATTGAAAACGTGAAAAGAACAGAACAAACACCTTCAGGTGATGATATACTTCAACACCCATCTTCATTGCTTCCTTGAAAGAAGCCGCCCCAACAGGGAGAATCATAAATTCCTGTGCAAAGAAAAGTGCAAAAACTTGAATTAGAAAAGGGAATTTATAATCATTGTAACAGAAGCTCATGCACCAACATTACCTGCATTGCCAGTTTATTCCCTGCATGGGAACCACCATTGATGACATTAAATGCAGGCACAGGCAAGACCAAAGTCTTGTTTCCAGCAAGATTGGCAATGTGCTGCAAGTTAGGGACCAAAATTAGTGAATGCTTTATAATATGTAATGGATCCAAATTAAACAGGCAAACATTCCGACCCCCTGTATACCTGGTAAAGAGGGATTTTCTTCACCATAGCACCTGCTTTACAAACAGCAAGCGACACTGCCAATATAGCATTAGCTCCAAGCTGAACAAATCAAGAGAAGAAAAACCTTTCATTGATGATTAAAAAATTAAAACAGCATCATATTAAGGCAAAATCCGAAAATAAATAGATGAATCAATAACATACTTTCTGTTTGCACCAGCCCCATTCATTAACTGTACCATCAAGCTGTTGCACCATGAAATTGTCAATCTGAGTCTGCTCTGTTGGGTCCTGTATATGCAACAATGACGATATCATAAGCATCAATAATTAAACTCCACTATGAGTTATTTAAAGGATATATCACACATATCAAAGTTTGAAATGGTACCTTGCCGACCAAAGCAGGTCCAATGATAGTGTTCACATTCTGGACAGCCTGAAAAGAGGAAATGCACAGGAAAGCCCAGTTAGGTTGTCAATGCAATGCATGCTAGAATTTTCAAGCCTTCATGTTTATTACATAATAAGCAGATCATAGTGCACAATCCTTACGACACTGCATTATAATATTTACTTATCTTTTTTGAGAAGCTCTTTTAGCAAAAAATCACATACCTTTAGGACACCTTTTCCAAGGTAATCAGATCCTCCATCTCTCAACTCTAATGCTTCATAGACACCTATATGATTAAATCAAACAAGCATAAATAATGGCATGTATATAAATTTACTATCTAAACTAAAAGGGATCAGAATATGAATGACTAAAACCATTTATTCATACATGTTCAATACTATCAAATGCAATACAAATGAGAGAACACATTAAACAAAGACCTATTGTTATTACCAGTTGAAGCACCACTCGGCACAGCAGCTCTAGCAAAGCGTCCATCAGAGAGAACGACATCAACCTGTTTTTAAACCCACCAAGAAATTCCCATCATCGTTACAATAACCTACAACATATGCCCAAAAATGTCGAGAAAAATATTAAATAAATATAAATGTCTATTTTCCACTGCGTTGATGGCTTCGATTTTTGGGTCCTGAAATGCTATTCCAGAAAATGCCTTCGACGATTGGCAAAAAAAAAAAAAAACACCTTTTTATGACAAATAATATTGGTGAAATAGAATCAAACATACTTCAACGGTGGGATTTCCACGACTGTCGAAGATCTGACGTGCTTTCACAATGTTAATGGTCACCATTTTGCTGTTAGTCTCGATCTCAACGAGGTTTTTAGTTCAGTGTGTTCTACCAGCGAACTCGTCTGAGCAACAGTGCCTTTTTCATTTAAAGAAGCAGCGGGCATGCGTCTGTCGCGAAGTGATCAAATCATTGCCGTTGATCGTTAAAAGATGAATGGTGACGTGGATGGTCGAGATTGCTTTCCGTGGACCTCACGGGTCGCGAGTTTGGTTCGGGTGGGTCCAGTTGGAAAGATGGGATGCGCATGAAAAAGAATATCCTCGTTGGAGAAAAGACGAAACTGGAAATAAGTAAACTTAGAAAATAGTGAGGGTGTATTTAAAATTCATGAATGGTCTGGGATTCGCTCTGCAGCTGGCCCTTGGTAATATAGGCCCGGTTCATCTGGATGTTTCTTTTCTTACTCGGCCCGCTTGTTTTCTTCGCTAACACGCTCAATCCCCCCATTTTAACGGTTCAGAAAAAAACTAGGGTTTTGTAGAGCTTTTCAGAGGCCGCAACAAAGAGGTTATTGTTTATCTTTCAGTTTCTACTTTAATTATTTTCTATTAAATTTTAATCCGTATTTAGTCTATCCATGGCCTGAAGAATAATTAGCACAAAGCGTGATCTTTTATTGGTAATTATGTTTTAGTTTTTTGGGGTTTCTCATAAGCCAAACAGAGTAAGGTAATTTTTGGTTTGATTCTGGAAAAAATTTTATGCTTTGGGTTTTTTGCGAGTTATTGGGTCACAAAAATTTCAACTCGTTACTCGGTTACTTATTTAGCTTAGTAGTTGAAGTTCGGAGGTCGGTCGAGTGTAAGTATACTAGTAAGTTTGTGCATGCTTTCTCGTATACTAGAAGTTTAGGTATTTTCTGCTGATTTCGGAAAAAAATGGGTCTGATCTTGTTCAATTCATCTTGAAGAGTGAAAATGTATGTGATTGACAAATCAAATGCATGTAGTTGTATTGGGTTATAAAAATTCAATTTGGCAGATTTTTTATTTTTTTTATTCTTTTATGAATGATGTGCCTGATTGCTAGGACAGTTTCTGTAGAATTCTTTTTTTCCTTTCGAGAAAAAATCTCATAAATTCTCTGTGTATTTCCTTGAGAAAGCAATGCTAGAATGTAATATTTTGCACTCTTGTTTCTGAATGATGATTTTGTTTCTTTTTAATTCTTTCGATAGGTTTGTTCTAATGGGGCCACCTAACAAATCGACCTTGTTTGATGGGGATGGACTTGAAGATGATGATATTAGTGGTCTCAATGAGGAAGTTTCTGAATCCGAATCTGAATTAGAATCAGATGGAGAGGAAGATGTGAAATTGGCCGAGCCTTCACAGAAGGCCATATACAACAGAGAGGGTCTGGAGGAAAAACTTCAAGATATTAGTTGGCCAGAAAATGTGGGATGGATACATAAGCTTACAGTAGATGTTGATCAAGAGCCAGAGGTGGATGTGAATGATGACCTAAAAAGGGAGGCTTCTTTCTATACTCAGGCATTAGAGGGAACAAGGCAGGCCTTTGAGAAGCTTCAGTTGATGGGGCTACCTTTTCTTAGGCCGCCTGATTATTATGCAGAAATGGTTAAGACAGATGCTCACATGGAAAAGGTGAAGCGCCGACTTCTGGCAGAGCAGAAAGAGATCCAGGAGGCTGAGGAGAGAAAGAAGGCAAGAGAGGCCAAGAAACTAGCTAAAGAAATTCAAGCCCAGAAGACAAAGGAGAGAGCAAAGCAGAAGAAAGAAGATATAGAATCCGTTAAGAAGTGGAGGAAGCAGAGGCAACAAAGCAGGTTCGAGGGAGATGTCAATGATGGTGAGTTAGATTTGGCCTTTGAAGATGGGATATCATTCGAGAGATCAAATAAGAAGAGGCAAGGGGTGGCTCCAGGAGATCGGTCTGGGGGTAAGGCGAGACATGGCGGTGGAAAGGGAAACAAAAAGAAGAACAGGGGTTTTAGAGAGTCCAAGTTTGGCTTTGGTGGTCGAAAAGGTATGAAGAAGCAGAACACAGTGGATAGCACTGATGATTTGAGAGGATTTAGTAAAGGCGGTGTTGCAGGAAATAAGAAAAGGAAGAGGTGATACAGTTTCTGCTTGATGCTGTCTTCTTTTGATCTTAGTAATCTTTTTTGCTCTTGATACTTGGGGTGTTTGTTCCTTAAAAAATTTATTACTATTATGCTTTATGTTATCCTATTCTATGAATCCAAGCTAGTCCCAATTTTGCTGGTCTAAACTAAGCATTTGATAGTTTTTGCTGGTTTATAAGCATTTTTAACTGGTTTTCTTCACAGGCCATCCTTGTTTGTATTACAAATAGCTTTCTTCCTGAGCACAAGGCATGCTTAATTTTTCCTTTATGAAATTACAATATTGACAATCTTTTGTTTATTGATCAGTGGATGCATGGGTTGTTTCTCAATGAATTTGGATAATCAGTATGGAAAGTTAATTAGAGCTGAGCTGAGCTAGCAATTATTGTTATTCTTGGCTTCGATCATATTTTCTATCATTGACTTTTCTGATTCTATATTGTCTTCCCCAATAAACTATTACTACAAGTACCTAATGGCAGAACTATTGTTCATAATGGTCGAAAATCCTTCCATAATCTAAACTATTATCAATGCATAAACATAAGATCTGGGCTGTTTTGAAGTTTCAATTGGGTTTTAATATTTAGATATTAAACACATTGTAAAGTGCTTCATTCTATAAATTATCAATTACCAAAGTCAACTGCAAATAATGATGAATGTGTGGCTTTAAAGTTTTAAATTATTATTTATTGCATCATAGAGTTTTAAGGAAGATAGTTTTATTATATTAATGTTGTAAATTCGGAAAGATTATTTATTCAATAAAGGGAAGAAAATATATTTATTGATGGAGGGTAAAAAAAGTCAATAAAAAATATCATAAATTTTTTTTACTTTATTAATTAAATAATAATTTTTTATTAATTTTTTATTTATTATTAATTAATATATTTTTTATATTATTAATTAAATAATTATATTATATTATTATTATTAATATAGTATATATAATTATTAATATTTTTTATTTTATTAAATAATTTTATTATATTATCGTTATTTATTTTATTAAATAATTTGTGGTTCGATGTTGATGACTATCTTTCTTAAGATTCTCTTTTTTTAATTGCATTAAACAGTCAGTTCATGCAGATGTATGAACAGGAACAGATCATTGCTAGCCAACTTTGGGCAGCTTAAAATTTTCATTTTCTTATTGGTGTACCAAATTTGGAAGCATCTTATTTGTCAAAAAAATGGGACCAAAATATAATTAAACAAAACATCATTTCAACAGAACCTAGGGCAAATTGACATGACAAGCATGTCTGCATTTGATTTTTCAGTAAGTGGGTGTCACAGACCACGAGACCATTGGAGACTGGTTAAGGGTCATGTTACATAACAGAAGAAAATCAATTTCATAATGCAATTCTTACCACCATATACAGCATTGGTCTCACTAATTAAAGGAAAATATGCATAATCAGACCTATCAATTTTTGAAGTGCAAAGAAAACAAGAAGAAGGAACAATAATAAAACAAGAAAAAGAAATATTAGGTTAGTTGGGTTTGGATGATGCAATTTGATGACAGGTTATGCTTTTGTATGGTACAATGGACTTCTGATTAAACTAATGAATAGGAAGCCCGACCTCACTGTTGGCAGGGAGCTTCTCCATGATATTTAATATGAATATGATACCACTGAAACGAATTATTGCTATTGCTAATATTATATTATCTTTCATTAGCTTTCACACACATCATTTTCTCCCCACCCCCTTAACTTCTGCTGCAGAAAGCTTCCCTTGTACACCTTTTTCAACTATATACAACCCTTTTTAAAGGGCTTGTGCACCTATTATTAGCATCTATCTCATTCTGCTAAAGCAGTGCAATTCTGCAACGTTTCTTTGTATCTTCTCTTTGTAATATTCACTATAACAATGTTTGATTCAGCATTGGATTTGATCACTGAAGCGGCTTCCAACTCTCTTTTCATCTTCTGTTTCTGCAACTTGATCATTGTTATGATTCTCTTGGGGTCCAAACCCACCTCCGGTATTGAGCAACAAAGTGAAAATCCTACTCCAGTGGTGATCACAAATACGTGTGCATATAGTAAGCGGGAAACAAATTCCAAGCATTCGTTTCCAAGATTGATGCATGTCGAGGAGCAGTCAAATTCTCAGGAGCAGGAAGCACCTATTGATAATAACGATGACAACGAAGATAGAAATGAGAAAAATAGCAGCAGTGAAGAAGATGATGAGTTGAGGAAAAGAGTTGAAGAATTTATTGCGAAAGTCAACAAAGGATGGAGGGCAGAACTGCTGAGGACATCTCGTTTAGTCTAAACACAGTTTACATTACGGAAAATAGGCTTCAGTTTTGACCAACATTAAGGCAGACTCTAATTTGGTGGTCATACAAATCTGGAACTTCTTGTATATATGTGATCCCTGGGCAAGTTTTGATTGTAATTCTGAAAGCATCTAATGTTCCACAATTCGGTTATCTAGATCATGAGCTTTTTTCTTCAGTTTTGTTTGAATATCTTCATTATCTACTATAAGGATTGTTTGCAGTCAATCAAAGTGCGTTTTCAAAACCTTCCTGGAGAAACATCTTTCGGATAATTTCTTAGGAAACTTCAAATGTTTCAGCAGAAAGCATTTGGTAAAAGAAAAAGTGCTTTCTATAGTTTCAAATATTTTGAAGGGTAGTTATGTGTAAATATACAATCCCAACTAATTTTGCCCCGAATATTTTAAAGAAAGAGTGATGTATATGCATAGAATTCAAAAGCTGACCTGGATTCTCCTTCACATGGACAAGGAGGCAATCGAAGTAGAACAAATGGCTAGAGGCATGTTTGGAAGCAGCAGTATAAGCTCTTTATTCAATTGCTTTTGTTTTCTTCATTTGGAACCAATGTAGAGCTGTTCCTGTGATATGCATGCTGATGCTGATGGTAGTAGTTTTCTTATGATTTGTGTTTTCTTTATTTTCTTTGTGGCATGATGATGCATTTCAATCCACTTCAATGAAAGCAAGTTGCTATATTATGATGTGATATGTCACCCGTTATCTGCCACCAATGACAGTTGGCAAAATCCATATTGTTTTTATGACTTTAGCAATGAACCATAAGATCACGCTTTCAAGTCAAGAAATGTAGTTATCCAACTCCTGTCATTTCCTCAAAATTTGAGATTTGTGATTTTTCATCCTTCCGAAAATACAAGAGATAACAGTAAGTATAAGATGAAATATGATATGCAGGAGGTCGACATTGTATTGACAACTGCATAGCATAGAGATGAATTTGATATTCTAGAGGGGGAGAGTCCTGTTTTTTTTCCATGCACGGAAGAAGACAGTGCAATCCTTCTTCAACAAAACAACCACTTGAATTCAATTTTTCAGATACAAAGTACAAAACATCCACTTAGATTCAATCTCGGAATACAAACAATCCAATCAGAAGAATGACACACCAATAAGACAACAACATTAGAAAATACAAGATGACAACAGCTGCAGATACTTAATGATCCTAAGAAAATTAGAAGTCCTACTAAGCCTAATAAGAGTACAACTCTGGGTTAAAAAACAACACACTGCTAAACCCTATTTGCCCTTAATAGATGGCCATTGGGGTTATTTTGGTTTATAACGATGTCGAGAGACCCTAAGTGCAGTTGTGTCCGTTGAAAGACTATGAAGGTACGACCAGCATACAGAGTCCCAACATGATCAACAAGAAACTTCACAGTTTGATTGGCTGGGGCCTTTCGAATCCTCTTCACCCGAAGATGTTTTATTGTCAGTAGCCAAGTTCCTAAAGCCCTGCATGGGGTTTAAAGAAGCTGAAATATCTCCGTGGAAAGATGAAGAAGATGTGACGATTGGCTTTTCTTTACTGTAGCCCCCCTTCACTTCTTCTGCAGAGATCATGCTGATAGTTATTGGGGTGACAACAGGTGGAAGCTCAGTTTTCTGCTTCTTGTGCTTTTGCTCCTGCTGGTGACCTGGCAGAAAACTGCCTACAACAACCTGAGATACTCAAAACAATTCAGAAAGGAGGTATTTAGAGAATTGAGTACTCACAAGTGGCAAAAGGCCATAACATGATAAAATGTTATAAGATGCAAGGCGGTTGTGTTGTTTGTCACTTATGATATCTGACCATTCACTTGCTATAATATTGTAATTAAAGTGGATAATTAAAACTGATATTGACAGCATATAATTCAGATGTTCGTACCTGCACAGGGCCAGCAGCTATGAGAAAGCCAGCCAGTCCTCCGCCCACAACACGACCATCTGGACCTGCCAAAGAGACACTCATCCCTCCAGATCTGCTCTTTGTTCCTCCATTATCAGTCGGCATAAACGATCCAGACAAGGAAAGTATCTCAAAACGACCCTGAAAAAGGGTTCAAACAAAACAAGTGATGGTGCCATAAAATAGAGAAGAATAACAATTACACTCTTACCAAAGTCAAAATTGAAAAGTTGAAGGGTTGCTCAGAAAGTCACCAGTAGCATACTCTTGCCCAACTAGGAATATGATACATGTTGACCACTCTAATTTTACAATTCATGTTCATTCTTCGTTTTCTGTTAAATGTATTGTTTTGCGACCAGCAAACAGGAAATAGTGCGTGCATAATTGGCTAGGGTATATATTGGATAATTAATGGTCCCATTTACATTGCTCAGGAGTACTGCTTTCATACAGTAACTACAGACATACACTACCATTCGAGGCACAAAATTAAGTTACACCAAATAATTTAGTGTATACTTTTTTTTTTTTTTTTTTGAGGTTTATTTTACAGTGCTGTATCTTGAGAAAATCCATCACCCCTTCAAAGATAGCAAAACATTTTTAAGAAAATCAATTATGAGAAGGATGAGGGCAACACCTCATATGTTAAGGTACCCCCAGAAGATGTAGGCTGACGAAGTGTAACATTTGAAATTGTACCATTTGCAGAGAGGATGCATATAGCACGAGAGCCTTGTTGAGAAAATGACATAACCTTCATTGTAACATCCTATAGCAAGCACAATAAAAGTTATATTGCTGAAAAACAGCATAAAAAACCATTGTACATTGAAAAAAGATTCAAGAAGTCATTCCTGAAATAATTTAAAGGAATCTAAATCAATAGCTTTAATAAAATATCCCAACCACAGAAATATTTAATCTCCAGGAAAGAACAGTAAGTCTTGAGTCACAAGAAAATTTTCTGCTAAGGCATACAAGTCAGAAATAACCAATCTGACATAATAGACTGATAAATAATCAAACAAATAATGCAGTGGGGATAACAAACAATGAAAAAGAAGATCATCTAGCATCATCTGTGTATATTTTCTTTGAACAGAAATAAATGAGCACATAGGCCATCATCACTTTTAGGTCTGATGAAACCTATATTTCATGGGTTGATCATACCAGTAAACCAGTGTTTTATGCTGCTTATATAAATATGTGACAGATTCTTTATTCTGTTTTAGATTAATTTATGGACTATGATATGTCTTCCTTTTAACAAAGAGAAAAAAGTCAATAAAGGTATGCTTCAGAACTTGGTACAAAAGAACAAAGAAACAGGAGACAACAATACAAACAATGACAATAACAAGTCACTGATTGCACCATGTTTTAAGTGACATATATTTCAAGGCATACCTCGCCAGCATTAACAGTGAGTACATGGGGTGTGAAATTTGCACCAACAAAGTATGCAATTTTGTCACCTGCGCAGCAATATTTCAGAAAAGAAATTAGTATAGCTAAAAGGATAACTCACAACTCCGCATTTGTGTGTTTATGCCTTAAAATAAAAAATTCCATGCCTCATAATTTAACTGAAAGCGAGTAAACAAATCAAACATAGACAAAATCACTGTAAGAAATTACAAGTTTCCGTAAAGTGCCTGAGCAAACAGAAGAGAAAATAAAAATTCCCCATCAATGAGCAAATGATAAATTGGTTATTTAATAAAACAAATATTTGACAATATAACGACAAAACTTCTTTACCCTGCATTTCTTCCCCACAATTTTGACAAAATTGAACAAACATACCTCTTTGTACAAAGTGCTATTTCAATTATTTAAAGTTTAATTTTTAAAAATGTAAATACAAAGCACTAATCACACCAAAAAAACATATCTACAGAGTGTGACGTAAAGAAAATGAATAAATGTCACACAAAATCTACAATTTTTTAACCTTTCCATGACTAGTGATATTGCATGTTAACATTTCAAAATAAATAATAATTTTACATAATGCTGTCAATAGGTTCCGTTTACTGGAAGCAACTAAATTCTTGATTCCCGCTCCACCAAAAACAGCTTATGCTAGGATTCCATTTTATTATTTGACCAATAAACCTAAGATAGCTTTTTCCTATTCTGAAGTTTGACCATTTACCTAAAAATCATTCAATATAGTTATGGACAAATGTCTTGAGTTCTTGTTCATTTTTTTTCTTCGCATATCTTGTGCAACTTAAATCAATAATTCCAATCAGTTCTTGGCGCAGTCAGCTGGTCTAAGAAAATTATTATTAATTATATCATGTCAGATTTAGACCAGTAACATTGCTAATGAGTTTATAACAGGGTGGCGCCTCTAGCGATCCTTTCTTCCTGTTTCCTTGTAGGATTCTGTTCTTTTTCATCAAGAAAAGCAGCAAGACAAGTGTTTTCGCCAGCAGAGAAAGATTTCCTCATTTTACAGTATCTTCACCAAATCATCTTCTATCACACAATGACCATTAATTCAAGACAGGTAGGAATAAGAGATAATGGTCCCACCCCAAATCAAACCCCACAAATATCCACTATTCAACTACAAAACTCAAAATGAGAAACACTTCAACCCACGTAGCCGAACCACCACTTCTAACTTTTTACATTACCAACAACTCAAACTTTCAATAATTGCACGAAACTTTAACACAAGTTGGTTAGAGCAACAGATCATGATCTCCAATGTAACAGTAACATCTAAAAAACATAAACAGCAATACCAAATACTTCCAACAATCATTTAATGGACCAATTTAAAAACTACCAGAAATATTCCTTTACCTGGGCTCACGTATTCATATTTATATGACTTCTTTATGGAATCAAGTGGCCGCCCTCTACCCCGTTTCCAAGCGGAATACTCTCCGGTCATAGGAATTGACGCGGAAATCGGCGTGGGCGACAATGCCATCGTTATTTTCCCATCTGGGCCGTACTTTCTGGGCCTCCCTCTCTTTTTCTTCATCTCCGTACTCGTCCCCGTGCCTGTGCTGTGGACCGAGCCCGTGCCCGTGCCTGCGGAAGGCGCTGCCATGCTTACTGGGGTCGGCGAAGACTCCGCAGCAGCTGATGTTACAGCGGGCGTGAGAAATGGAGCTAGATTTTCAACTCTAGGAGCCACCCTGAAGCTATCTGGAGCTTCATCTCCCTTCATTGCTACCCCTGGCCTTGTATTATTCTCTTCTTTTCCCTCCATTCATAGATCAAGAAAGTAAAAACCCTAGAAAACTTATCAGCCTCTAAAACCCTAATAACCCCCAAAACTATGAAAACTAAGCCTTCAAAAAAAAGCTTTTACGGAGAAAAGCCCTAGAAGAACTACAAAAATTATTTTACAATAGAATTAACAATAAAAATTCAAACTTTATGAAAAAATGAGCACAACAACAAAACAAAAACCTCCAAAAAAATGTTACAAACCTAAGATAAGATAAATCACTTCAAAAATTAAAAGAAATGAACACAAGGAACTTGTTTGACTCCTAAAAAATTAAAAACACAGCAGTACAGCTACAATTCCGTGCCCCATTGCCGAGAATGCACAGAGCTTGACTGTTGACTGTAAATTTGACTAAAAAAAATTATGAAGAACTTACAAGAAAATGAACAAACTATATTTTGTGATTACCGAAATCGTTCAAGCGAAATGAATTTAGGGTTTTTTCAGGAAAAGGACGGAGAAATAAATAAAGAAGAAAAAAAATGGAAAATCAAAATAATAATAATAAATAATAATAATTAAAATAATTCTTATGAATTAATTATTGAGTAATTTAACTCACAATTAATATTTTAATTGCGAAATTCAAAGTATGAATTTTGGTTAAGAAAATGGTTCACGTCCGTCTTGAATATTTAATAAAGATGAATTAATTAATAAATGGGAGGAGATAAGAAATTTGAAATAAAAAAATAAATAAATTTGGGAAAAGAAAATGGCTTTTTTTCAAAAAAGAAATATTTAAAGCTGTAAAGCTAACGTTAGAGGCATGCCATTTTTCCAACCACAACCACTATCACCTTCTTTGTTTTCTTTCAGTTTTCATTAAAGTTGACTAATTCAAATATTTAACTCACTAATTGCCGTTTTTTTACTTTGAACAATCTACTGTTAATGCCACTTTAAACAAGCCAAAAAAAGAGCCTAATCTACTTCTGCTGAAGAGCTGTTCTGCTTCTGCTTTGCAACTTCTGCTTCTGAACTTTATCCTAAACCCACAAAGAATTTTAGTTTTATTTCTCTCTAGCAGAATAATTAAAGAATGGGCGGGAAGATAAGTTTACAATGAGTACAATTCAGGTCAGTTGAAGTTCAGAGGGAGGTAGCAGAGAGAGGAAGATGAATCGTTTGATTTCTTGAGCACATTCAGAAGTAGACGCTCAAATTAAGCAGTCAACAATCTAGTCTGCGTTCAGAGCCGGTGGACTATATACACAAACCAGAAAAAGCCAATAACAATTGACCTGACTTATTCCTGCAGAAAAAAACAATTTGATTGTCAACCTATTGTAGCTGAAATATTAAACTTTTATCTTGGCTTGTTATTGGGTTTTGGTATGATAAAACCAGCTCTTCTTTCCTCAAATGAGTACTCAATCTCTTCTACAGTTTCCTCAACTTGATTAGCGCCAAAAGGAACCAGAGCAGGTGCAGGTGCAGGAGTCATAGCTGTCTGCATTGATACTGAAACTGTTGAAGGCGTCGGGGGAACGGGGATTGGCATTGCCTTTGGAGTCCTGTTCTCATCATCCACAAATGTAGTTGCCTTCAAAGGAGTAGTGAATGACAAATCATTATGGGGAACTGCTTTTTGTATTACTGTCTCTCCATGTGTACTCAAATTATCCAATAAGTTGTTCATATTGGATTTTGATGGTGTGGTGCAAGAGATGGGTGAAAATGGTTTCCTCATCATTGGTGACTTCGGTTCACAAGCACTTACAGCACCTAAGCAGTGGTTTTTAATAGGACCAACAGCAGTGTCCAAACCTCTCCTACCTGCAAAATGGAAAATGAAATGAGTAAAATAAGGTCATCTATGAATGCCATCTCAACAGGTATACTGTCGACCTAAAATTGTTTATGCAGGATATAAATCAATACCACCTAAGAGTTCTTTTTCAACAGCCACACCCCCAATCCCCGCGCACACAGTGCCAACCCCGCCTGCACGCCACCACCCCACCCCCCATTTTTTTTACATTTTTTGTGTCAGGAAACTCAGCTGATAAAATATTGTTGTGAAACTGTGGCCATAAACCTTTTTTGTTTATATAAGATAAGAGACATGACATATGAGGTGTGAGTGTGTGGTTCAAAAGAGTTTACCAGCAGATACAGCCGTGAAAGCATCACCCAGATGTAGATTTAAATGGTCATTTTGGGGCGTACAGTCAATTTTCTTAGCAGGACGACGTGAATGAGTAGTAGCTTTGGTGGAGCTAAGTAAAGCAGGTTTAGGAATCTCAGCCACAGCTCCTCCTACAGAAATTTTTTTATTGCTTGCAGCTGCAGTCAAAATTCTAGCGGCTTTGTTCACGCTCTGGCACTTTGAAGGGCTTGGTTTTGATCCATAGAGTACTTCTTGCCCGGCCATAATTTGTCCCTGAAGTTTCTTCTGGTCCTAAAGGATACAATTATAAATAGATCACAATTTGCAAAATATCAAGAAGAAAAGCAACTGTAGTAAGCGGAACAATATAACTTTTATCCATGATGTGAAAAGAAGAGAAAAATTGCAGGTTCATACTCTCTGCCTACGGCGTTCTTGTTCCTTCTCTTGTCGTAATATAGTGTACTCCTCAAGCATGGAAACTAGACGAACCTGAAAGGTGTAAAAGGAAAGATATTAGATAATTTTCGGAGAAGTGACCAACAGTAAGCATAAGGATAAAATGAAACCACTCAAGCATCTACCCCTTTGGACAGATGAGAAAATTACTTACACCATCGTATAAGAAATCAACACCTCTCTCACTTTCCCATGCTATGGTTTTTGAAGCCAACGCCTCTACCATTCCTGGGCCCATGCAATACAATTTACAACAGCCAAACTATAAAAAGAATATAGATGGGAGAAACATCATCACAATAACAAACTAAACCGGCATAAGAGATACATTAAAAATTTTGTTTTAATCGTCTGAAGTAACTTAGAGAGTTGCTCCATGATTCAACAAAAAAATTGCAAACAAAAGATTTTATCAAACGAACCGAACTCTCATAAACAGAAACAAATGGGGTCTGGACCCACGGGTATAAATAAAGCCAATGGTTCCATTGCATTTAAACCTCAAATTGAAGCTTCTATTAAATGCAAGTTGTCAGCTCTGATGAAGCAGCAGCAGCACCTACCAGGAAGTTTATTAACCAGTGAACGAGCTTTCTCAGCACGCTTGAGTGTAAGATGAGCACCTTTTCCAGCATTGTATCGGTTACCATCCTGCATAACCACTAGGGGTCACAATTGTGCGTGAATTAAGATATTATGAAATTTAAAGAGATGGCGTAACTTCCAACCTGGTTATACTCTTCAAGCCAGCACTCCTCTTCACACGCTCCCAACCATTTCTCAACCTTTTCAAGCATTTCTTTCCTGCTGAAAGCTTCCTCTTTAGCATTGGCTATTTGAAGTTCAATCTGTTCAAGTACATTAGCTGGGTCCATGGTTCCTGCATTCAAAGAAATATTCAAGAAGTCAGTGAAAATTTGATATAAAAATAACATCACTGATACATTGATTTATCAGAATAGCAGATACCAGACTCAATGGCTTCAATAGCACATTCAAACGAACTATCATTGTCAGGAACCACATGTGTTTTTCTGCAGATCTCCTTTAGCTCTGACCTCTTCTTCAGAACAAGCTCTTTCATTTTGCTTGACTTCAATTCTTCCAAACGAGACACCTCTGCCTCCACCTGAAAAACATGTTCACCTCTTTAACACACCCAACGCAAATCAAAACAAAATTTTTAAAATACAAAAATTAAGAGGGCTGGGAGAAGCTCAGGATAACTAGTTTTCACATGCTAGTAACTTACATAATTAATGAAGTTCACAGAGAGAGTGTTGGGTTCGGTTATTTCGTGTTCTGAAGCAGCTATATTACAGGTAACACTCTGAAACATCTGCTGTTCTTCAACAGGAGTATCCATCAAATTCCATAGCTCCAACATGGTAGTTGCGAGATCTTGGAGCTGCCATGGCTCACAGGGTTGTAAATTGTTATGGTCAAATAGAAAGGAGAAAATTTTGAATTACTCATCCGAAGAAAACTAAAATCAAAATTTTGAATTACTCGTAGAATAAAACTAAATCATCCATGGATAAATAATTATAACACCTATTTACCTTTTGCATTCTCAGTATCTTATCCCCTCGCAGTTTGTGTATGGCAATAGTCAGCTGTTCAATTATTTTGTTACTTATACTTCTTGAACCTTCAGTGTCACAGAAACTTGCAAGAACCTCACTAACTGTGTGCTTGAAATCCATGCCAAGCACTGAACAAAGAGACCTCAAAGTGTTCAGGTGGTCCTGCACCTGCTCCAGTCTATCACTCTGCGTACAAAGAACATAAATCACCAAGTTCAAAAATGTTCAAAGATAACATCTGATGTTTAATTACACCAGAACAAAAATAAAAGAGAAGAAAATCATTCAACCTTCTCTTTCTGAAGTTCATGGAGCTCTCTGTGAAATTCTTCAAGCTTTCTCAAAGACAAATCTGCTTCATCCGCAACTGTTTCAGAAGGAATACATACTGTTGATCCATAGATCTCATTTTTTATCATCTGTATTTGCTCTAACACTTTGACAAATTGGTTTATTCTGTCAGATTTCCTTTTCTGCATTTCCTTCAGCTGCGGAAGAATTCTCATGAGCTCTTGCTTCAAGCTTTCTGCAATTCGATCGGACTGAAAATACAGGCCATACCCCATAAGCAAATTGTTTGAAGTAGATAATAAATACAGGAAAATTCACAAAATGTATTTCAAAAAACCAAAATAGTAAAAGAAGTGATAAAGAATTATCTATATATTCAAGCAATAACTGCTAATTAACTGAAATCAAACTTAAAGATTCCACGGGACTCTCCTACCTTTGTAATGCTTTTTTCAATGAAAGTTTGCGAGTTTATCTGACCTAATTTCTGAAAACTTAGAACAACCATAAACCATGGTTTATCACTTCTATACAAATACAATCCATCCAACTTAGTTGCCAACAATGGTTGGCATTGAAACAAAAACACTAAGGAAAAACTGAAGCTAAATCTATTGTTTATTAGTTTTTTCTTTCTTTTGTAATGCTTCACAATGTCTGTAGGTACTGATTTGAACCACCACCAATGAGTTTCATGATTTAGCTACTTCAAGTTAGAAGAACTCAACATTTGAATCACTGCCCATTACTTCTACAAGGGGTGAACATCATAATAACAAACTCTCCCCTCTACAGATGATATAACCAAATAATTTCTAACCTGTCTAAGATGAACTGGTCGCTCCCCCATTGCAGAACAGATGGCTGCAAGCTCGGCTTCGTAGTCAGCAATTGTCTGCCTAAGCTGTGCTCGACATCGATTGGCCTGATCCACCTTTCTTCTGTATACTTCAAGACACTCTTGTTCAAGCTCAAGCAGCATTTTATCCCTATCAGCATCTGTCTCACCAACTTCATCCCAGATTATCTGATCATTATGGCAAATCACAGGTACTTTCTTTAACCACGAGTACATGAAAGATAATTCATGGGAACAAAACAGGATCATCCCAAAAACTAAGAGTTAATTCACTTTCTGTGCAAGGATTTCTAAAGAACCTGAAGTTCGGATAGAAGTGATCCACTAGTTGTCTCCCCTTGCTGAAGGGCATTGTTAACATCAGGCATGTTAAACTATTTAGGCCTGCCAAAACAATTATCTTCGTAATTCCAGGAAACAAGAATCGTTGATTGAGTGACGATAAGGCACATAAAAGAAATAATAACTGAGAAAAAAGGACCGTAAAGAACGAGAAGGAAACAAAATTGTGCATATACCTAAATTTCCTGAAACCTGACTATTAAATGTGGATTGCGAATGTTAAATTACACACCCAAATTTTAAAAATAAGATGAAATTCTCAAATGTTTGTTCAAATTTAGCTTCTTTTTCAACATCATGTTTTCATTTCTCTCGATTGAAAAAGGTTAAATAGGAACAAAAACCGGAATATAACTTGTGAGGACAAGGATTGAAATCTGAAAGTACCAACGCAACGCAAGCATTGCTAGACTCAGATCATCAATATCAAAAAGCAAAAAAGAAAAGATTTCTTTGAACGACCAAAACGAAATAAAAATATGAAATGATTGGGTTACGCTAAGTTATAGATAGTTTTCCACAATCTCTAATCTAAAAACACGACAACTCAAAGTCTAATTAATTCGAATTTACTTTTCTTTTCCTGCATTTTCTCGAAAGCCAAAAAAACCATTGAGAAAAGGAGAGGAAATAGTGTGGAAGTGGAGATGCGACGACAAACCTGCGCAACAATGCGCAAGTGCTTGGCCTCTCTGAATAATTATCCCTAGCAGAAGTGAGGGTTTGTGTATTTTCCTGAGGATTTTCCTTTCCTGGAAAAATGAGAGTGCATAAATTAAGACTTGAAATATTAATGCAAAAGAAGTTGAGAAGGAGCAGGATTGAGAAAGAGAGAGAGCCTTTTGCGGAAATTGGACCGTTGAAGATCGCTTGTTAAGGCTGAGCTTTGCTGACGTGGACCTGCTTTCTTAATGTTGAACGTTTGTTTATTATATAAATAATAGACCAACATAATAATTATTCAAAAAAAAATTAAAATAGTAATATTTTAAAATATTCCAGCCCATTTTATATTAATATTTAAAATAAATAATAATAATAATAATTTTTAATTATTCAAAAATACAAAAAAAAAAATATGTTTAAAATTAAGGTTGAGTTTTCCATGTTTGCTCACACAGACTCTATCATATCAATAGACTCCTTAACAGTAAAAGTCAAAAAAAATTTAAATTAAAATAATTTCTTTTACTCAATTTAATTAATATAATAAAAATTTTAATTAATATAATAAAATTATTTTATTTAAAATTTTATCGCTTAAATTAGGTACTGAAACTGAAGAATAACTTTTCAGTTGTACTGTATCTGTCCAAAATTATAGCTACCACCTCTTTATCCTCCATCTCTTACAACAAGTCATTTCTCTACAAATTTCTTTTTCCTATGAAAGATTTTGGAAAAACAAATAGAATAGGCTCACTCCCATGCTAACCGTAAATTAAATTTACCCCTTGAATTGTAGAAGAACAAGAATGAAGATTTCACATGGACAGTTGCAACCAAAACAGATCAATCTCATGATAATGTTAATGAGCTTAAGTTCCCTTCAAATTCTCTCCTAATGATTTCAAGCACAAGTTCATTCCAGGTATCAACCGGACCTGGCATGCACCAGTGTAAGCAATCCTGTGGCGGAGGCCTACCATCTGGGCCTCGTTTTGTGATCTTATTTGGATCAGGATTTCGATAGGGTCCCGGATGTCCATCGTGGCGGTACCCAAAGGCTTCCGTGATATCCATCAACCTCAACTTTGATTGATTCGTCCCCTTCTTAATTGCATTGTTGAAACCTGTCACTTGCTTCTCATGCATTACTTCAGTAAATCCATTTTTCACTAACTGACCAACTGCAAGAGGCCTTTCCTTTCCAGTACACGAACCACCGGTATTCCAGGCCCCACCCTCATAGTGATCAGGTGAATAGGAACGCAAAATGGTCAGCCCTGTGTAATTTGGATACGCAGCAATAGCAGCGATAATCGTCTCAACTGATATACCAAATGCATCAATATTGTTAACCTTCATGGGCCGAAACTTGTCCGGCCACCACAACTGTCCTCCCACAATCTCATCGTTCAAGATATAGATTGACTGCTTGGCGAACCAGTGGCCTGAAGAGAGAACAATCACATCAAATTGTGGTATGAATTCCATGAAGTTCTCATCTGGGGCATCAAGATGGAGCTTGTCAACCCCCGCTGGAGCAAAATCAAATGCTTCATTAGTTTTTTTAACAAGCCAAGAGGACCATATCCGAACGATCATTACAGATGTTGACTTGAAGAACCATCGTTGCATTCTTCGGTTCCCTCGGTTTTTTGGAACTTCTACCTGAAAATATCCAATGATTTCTGTAAGAACTGTATTCCAAATAAAGAAACATAATGATCAAGAGTGATGCAAAAGGCATATTTTCTTTTTAGGGAAAACCACTTCATCTCAATAGGAATGACAATTCATGGGTGATCTAAACCTAACAGAATATGCAACAATCTCGTGAGCATTGAATAAGAAAAGGAAAAAGTAGAAAATTTCCCCATTATTCTTTCCTTTCTCACATCCTTCAAGCATCAATCACACGTGAGATACACACAGGATTTAGGACCAAGGTGAATCCAACTCCAGGTTTCCAAAAAGCCATAGAGATAGTTCTAACATGAGAGTAGCAAACCTAAATATCATTCAACCTAATTACCTGACTATTTTTTTTTTTTTTTTTTATATTTTGAGCCTTTTCCTTTTGGGGTGGGGGTGGAGGAAGATGGGTAAGTGGGTGCGAGAATGAATTTTAAGCTATTCTTCACTGGAGCACTTTCCTGTCTCTTCTTCAAAACTAAGATCTATCCCACCTCAACCCAAGTCCTACAGTTATTTAAGCCTCTATGCATTCTACCCCACACCTGTCTCTCCACACAAAATTATCTCAATTAGTGGCCAAGCTTATTGCCAGTTGTACATTGGTGAAGGAGTGTAAAGTTGTCTGGAAAAATATTTTAATAATTTCAGCTCCCTAGGTAATTGAGTCCTGATGTTTGCAAAGTCAAAAACAGAGAATGAAACTCATGGTTACCATCATCAATGAAGTTGAATAGCAAAACAGAACATTCCATGATAAAAATAAAAAATGCTAGAAAACATTTGTACAGGTTGAAGAATCTGATCAAGGCTATAAATCTTGCTAATGCTGCGTTGGTGCAAGATAGCTCCAGTTACCAATTGTCATTTTTGAGATATGTCCATGCTTTTCAGCATAACTCTAGGAGTTTTGTCTGCAGCATTGTCATATTCAAAAACTTTTACATGATCAAAAGTCTCCTGAGTTAAAACTTGAGTAGATTAGTGAAAAATTTTGCCACAAAGTGATGACATTTAAGGAACTACAGATACTTGCCTGCCAGAGAAGGCATAACATTGATTCCATCTGGTTTCGAGCAACTGAGTCTCCAATAAAAGCCAGTGTCTTCCCTCTCATCAACTCCAAAAATTTCTTTGCATCAAATCGAGGGAGGTCACATTGAGATGGTTTCCATCGCCAATTCTCATATCCTTTGTCAGGTCTCCCATTTCCTTGGCAATTCTGCATCTGTGTCAGAATAGGGCATGTGTTGTTGGTGTACAATGGTCCCAAGGTATCATAAAACCAACTTCCATGGGACAGATCACATTCTACACAAAAGAAACTCAAGTTGCACATTAGAAGCTAAAATAACCAAGTGGGAAGAAAAAAAGGGGAGTCACATTAGAATATAAATAAGCATAAAAGAATAAGATTTGCACATCTTCCTAGGTGTGATTCATTTGTGGGTGATCAACTGCATCCACATATTCAATAGCCATGCTATATTTACTAGATTCTGCCTATCAATACACAAATCTATAGTTTATTAACCAAGCAAATAGGTTACTGAATTTGACTTCCCGATAAGGAAACTTATGGCTGATGAAGTTGCATCGTCAATAAATGGATAGCATTCTTTTAGACAAGTACAGACTCCTAAACTGTATTTAGTTGATGATAAGCCACAAAAATGGCAGGTAAACCATGATTTTTAAGTAACTTTTTAACTCTCTGCTAGGAGAATTTGGTACTCAAATTAGAAGAAGAAGAAGAAGAAATTTATTAATAGCTGGATAACAAGTACACGGTTGTTATATATATCAAGTTTTAATAGCAAGTTGCCATCTTTTGATACTTCTGAAAAGAGGTGAACATAATGAATGAATATCTTCATATATATATAAAAGTTAAAAAAAAAAATCCAGAATAGAAGCAGATCCAACCACAAATGAAACTATATATAATATATACGATAAATAATAAACCTATCTCCAAAAACAAATAAGATTATCAAAACAAGTTCAACCAAAATACCTGATACAACTAAACCAATCTGGGTTTCATTCCCTGTCAGAGAAGGTAAACCAGGCATTGCCCCTACTTTGGAATCATCAGAAGAACCAACTGAGTTATTTGCTGAGCCCAAAGAACCTCTTTTATGACTTTCGACATTCTTTGTGACATCGGAGGCAACATTACCATTTTTGGTCTCCCCTTCTTCTGTTGATCTAGATGACAAATCAAGTAATGAACCGTTTGACTTCCTGGAAACTTGTACACTAGACTCAGATGGTGAAACATCCTTATTAGTCAGATCCACATTATCATCAACCGAAGGACTGATTGAACTCTTGGACCGCTCTAAAGTTGACCCAGATGATGTATTCTTATTGGCGAGATCTACTTCAGTAAAATTTGTATTGCTAGAAAAATTGGGCAACTCAAATTTTTTATCAAAGCCACTAAAATGTACACGAAGTTTGGAACCAATTGGGTTTGAAACTAAAAGCAAAGAAGCAAAAATCAAGAACATGGCCAGTCCTCCTACAGAAACTAAGATGGAGGAAAGTGATCGTGGAAAAGCAGCCAAGGAAGAAGACCCCTTGGGCGAAGATGCCAAAATCATGGCTTGATTTAAGAATCCACCAGAAGAAAAACAACCATAAAAATATACCTAAACTTTCAAAAAGAATAGTGTCTTGATAAAATCTACTTCGATAAGACCAATTTAAACCTCCAAATTAAACTGGGATTTCTTCCAAATTTCAGACAAAGAGCTAGCAAACTAATCTTCTTATCCTCAATCTCAAAATTTTCTTCAAAATTTCATCTCCAATGCGAAATTCAAGGTTGCTTTTTCTAGACGCGAGATCAGGTGACTCGTTCTCCTTTAATAAAACTGGAAAAAAAAAATCAGAGTAAACACCACGTGTACAAGCAAACTAACACAGCAAATTTAGCAACAGTGAACGGAAATAAGAAAAAGATTAAATTCAAAAAACAATAATCACAGAATGACTCCCACCCACGACGACTCAAAAGAAGAAAATTCACAGCAACATTTTCTCTTTCTTTTTCCATAACAATTAAAAATAGAATAACTTTGAGTTTCTATGCTCATAAAATTCAACATTGAAGCAGAAACCTTCACTGAACAGAAAAGCAAAATACAATGCACAAACAATTAGATACCAAAGAGAAAGCTCCAGAATTTTTCTCATTTTCGCATTCGTCCGGTTTAAAACTGATTCATATGAGGATCAACGAGAGAGTTTTCTTTTGCGCCGCGAAATTGGCACATGTAATGCGCGATTAACAAGGAAAGGGAGATCTCGGATCGGGCATAAAATATAATGAAGTGAGAACGTTAGGGATTGGCAAATCTTGTAAATTACGATAAATTGACAAGACATAGGCGGGTTTAGATCGGTATAGAACTACGGCCTTTATTCCTCGAGAGGAAACGAAACAGAGTACTTTGTGTGGTGCGGGGAAGAGAAGAAAGGAGAAGGGTGACCGGAATTACTGAAATACCCCAGATTTATTACATTGCACCTGTTTTCATGCGTAAGAAAACGGACACTTAATCATTTGCTTAACCAATTAAACCACCCCAATTAATTACGTGTCTCCTCTTTTATTTTTCTTTTTTTCTAAAATTTTATGGCGACGGAATATAAACAATTAAAAATTATTTAATTAGGTTGGTGGCGCCCGTGCTCGTCCGCCGCTCGGGATAGTGCACAGCTTTGATTGGGATCCACGCGGCAAGGTTAAGCCAATGGTCTCGTGCTATTATGACGACGAATAAAATTCTGCCAACACAGACGGGGGAGGCTTGTCTTTGTCAAATTTGGTTCTTTCTTGACAGGGGCGTCAAAGTAGCAGCTCTAGTTTGGCTATTAAACAATAAAGCCTGGTTCAGTAGGGGTTCGATGGGGGTTTGAATTAGGTTCGATTACTTGAATTTTATTTATATTTATTAATTAAGTATTTATATTTAAGCTAAATAATAAAAATTTGTAAATTGGTCTAATATGGTTCATTGGAGCCCAGTTACAATCTCACATGAGTTAAAGCTCTTTAGGCCCAGTCCAGTTCCATCCGCTTCGTTTCACGCCTCGAAACGTCATGCGTGTCGTTTAGAGACCTGGAGACGACCGACTTGGCGTCTCTCTGCGCAAAGTTTTAATAATTGTTTTATCATAAGCCTTCGAGGCTTCAACCTCTACGGACGCGTGCACCTTGAGCAAAGCTCGCCAGTGACATCTTCTGTGAACTTGCAATCATTTTGGCTGATCAAAGCCTCAGAAATCATCAGTTATTTGATGACCATGGCGGCTAATGAGCTTACATTTTCCTCAATTTCACTCCCTTGCTCTCATTCTCTCGACGCAAAACGGAATAAAGCTTCTTCATCTATCCCGTCGAGTTCTATGTACGGTATCAAGCTCTTGATTCAAACACGGCCAAATTTGAGCCATTTTGTTCCGAAATATCGTAGCTTAGCCACTGCAACAGTTTCGCTTAGTCTTCCAACGGTGTAAGTGTTCATTACTATGTGTAATTTCTGTTTTATAGTTGGATGAGATGAAACTGGTTGGTTTGATTTGATTTGGTAATTGCAGGAAACCTGAGAGAGTCTCTTCCTATAAAATTCCAATGTTAGTGAGTTCATTATAATTTGTTGCCGTATATGCATTTAATTTTATGATTGAGGAGTTGTTTATGTAAGGAACAATTATCATGCGTAGTTGGTCTGCGAGGGCGATAAAGTCGTTTGCTATGGCGGAATTGGAGGCAAGGAAGATCAAGTATCCAAACACTGGGACAGAAGCGCTTCTAATGGGAATTTTGGTCGAGGGTTTGTCATTTCTTTGTTTATACTGGTGTATCACGTCCAATTATATTATTCTTTTGTGCCTTGAGAACTATAATATCATTAGGAAGTTTGCTTGAATGTTTTGGGCTGAAAACTTGAAAAATTGTACATTACATTTGGATGAAAATTTTGCGATGAATTGATTTATTGGAGTTTACATTTCAAATGCTTTGTATTACTAACAGCATAGGAGCATGAACATGAAAAAGGAAATACTCACTAGTAGTATGGTTATCTACAAAAGAATCTCTTATTGGATTGCTTTAATGTAAAACAAAAAAAAAAAAACTACTTCAAGTCCAGGATGGTCAAAAGGGTTGTCATACATGTGCATCAAGTATTCAAGTATGTCAAATATCCAAATTTGAATTGAAGCCTGACATAAGTCTAATTTAAAGTGCTGCAATTTAATTTAAGAAGAGACGAAATATCTTTAGAAGTAAACTTTCTGTTAAGAAGATATGTTTTCTGCTAAGTTTTTGGATAATCTGGTGCATCATCGGCTTTTCAGTATCTAGATCTTTGTTAATAGCAGTGTACATTATAGACTAACTAAGCTATAATTTTTATTCACAGGAACAAGTACAACAGCAAAATTTTTGAGGGCTAATGGAATAACACTTTTAAAAATGCGGGAAGAAACCATAAACTTACTGGGAAAATCGGACTTGTACTATTTCAGCCCTGAGCATCCTCCATTGACCGAACAAGCTCAAAGGGTTCTTGATTGGGCTGTCGATGAGAAACTAAACTCAGGTAGTTTATGCTTCTAATATGCCAAACTTCTAGATTTAGTAGTTCTTTTTTCTAATCACTACATTCTCTGATAGTGTTACAAAAGGAATTTATAATTACTTGAATGGGTTCATGTCATGTTATTTGGAGCATTATATAAGTTAACCATTCAGAATGCAGCTCAGAGCTCTGTTACATGGTGGTGTAAAATCATTCTGATCCTGCTAATAAATAATGCAAAATCAATATCCAGACTGGTGCAGGACAAAAAGCTAGCCCTAACTACTATAATTTAATTTAAGAATTGAGGTCCAAACTAGGGAAAGAGCACTGAACCTGGTTGCATGTCTGAAGTATGTAGGATCCTCAGCGGTTCTGTATTCATTTAAATAATGATTCTAGGTCTCTCTAACTGTTAAGCTTGCTTTTCTTCCACTCCTTGTTGTTTGCATTGCCAACTTCTTCAAGAAATGCTTTCTAGGAACTATTGGGCAGTTTCTGTTTGATATGAATTTAAAGACCATCTAAAACCTTTTAGGGGACAAAAAAACTTGTCTCATGACTGCCAGCTGAATATTATTGCCGTGTACACAACAGTCTTGATCTATTAATAGTCATTTTAAACTTGCATCAATATGCATAACAGTTGGGCTCTTCTTGGGCTGTGCTTAAACTTGTGTGATAGGCTAGCATACTGATTACTGAGTACCATGCCATGTAGACTACAATTTTCAGCTTTTCACCTGAGAATGCTTTAGCCTGTGCATGCATAGCTTATGCAAACTGTGAAACACTCCATCCTATTTTCCCCTATATATACATGTGTTATATCTCTATCCTGCCATAATGTGCTCCTATGGTTTGTGGCTTGGTTAGTTGTTATGTGACAGTTACATAGCAAGAAAATTATAGATTCCTATGATGAAATTAGAAGGTGCACAATTTGACTGTTTAACTAATTTGGTAGTATGTTTCATTCATGTTATTAAATAAAAAATGAAATGAGTGCTTTGAAATAGGTGTTTACAAACCACTACCGAGGAGTACTGTTTGGCATTCTACAACATTGGTATATCCCTTGAGATAAATCGGTCCACTAGATTGCACACTTTGCTTGTATTTATATTTTACAATCATACTCTCTCAGCAATTGTAACATTTCAATCCTTTCTCTGTATTTTATCAACAGTTGTCTTTTTTTGATAATCTTGATCTTTTCATTTCTATGATAAGTAGATGCGCAAGCAGTGATTGATATATGTTGTATATCCATTCTCACAACTCTTTGGTGCTTGGCTTTTTGCTCTAAAAGTTTGATGTGTGATTGGTAATATTAGCAATTGTAACGGTTTGGACAAGGACAATTTTTTTACCACAATGTCCTTAACATCTTGTTAATATTGGTGGATGAAATGCAGGTGAAGGTGGGGAAATAACCACAACTCATTTGCTTCTTGGGATATGGTCAGAAAATGAATCAGCAGGTCACAAGATACTGGCCACTTTAGGTTTCAATGATGAGAAAGCAAAAGAACTCGTGAAATCTGTAAGTTTCTGGAATTATGGCTGTTGAAGACTAACATTTTTAATATCAGCCTTAGAATATGGTTTTTGTTTCATGCTGATGAATCAGGATGCTGTTCGGAGCTACAAGTAGGGATGTCAAGACTGTCCAATGTTTATTTTCTGTCTACTTGGGACCTCCTTCAGAATAGCCTGCGGACGATAACTTCTTGCTACGGCCAGCTTCTCCATTCTTGAATCAACTGCAGACATTCAAGTCGGCTTCTTTCTGTCAAAAACATTTTCTGGGATTAGAAGTCTCAGGGGCTAGAATTAGATCGAGATCAAAATTCTTTCTAATTTACTAGGGTCTTTCTTTGACTAAGCACTGTTTGTTTCTCCCAATCATTTGAATCTTCTGTTTCATTTTTCGTTATTCTCCTTCATATTTCCTTTAGTACAATTCTCCAAAATTGGAAGTTTTTGGAATGTGCAAAATGCCCACGATATTTATAGAATGAATTTGATTCCTCAATTGCATTCTGCTCGAGTTATTTTGTAACTGAGTTCTGAGATATGAAGGCGGTATGATGCTTGGGATCAAGAAATGAGATGTATGGGGAAGAGATGGTTCAGTTTCGTTGTTTTCTCTTGCTTTAACATCCACGCCTTCTCCTATTTACACACAAGTATCCAAGATCCTGAATTAGGTTTTATCTGCAGATGATTCTGCAAAATCTGAAAAATGAAGGCAAGGTTAATTTTTAGAGTCTTCAGGTTTTAGGATTGTGTTGGTTTCCGGAAATGAAACGATAGAAGGAAAAGAAAGGGAAAAGGAAAAAAGAAAGGAAAAGAAAAAGAAATAATATTTTTTTGTTTTGACGAAATAAATGATTTAATTATATTAATTATATTTTATTTAAATAAAAATATTTTTTTATATTAGAATATAAAATAATTAATAAATTTATTGATTTAAAAATTAAATTAATTTTAATTTCAACTAAATTCTAAAGTTTTAATATTTAATTTATTAAATATATATATAAATTTAAATTATGTAAATATTTTTTTAATTTTAATTTTATTATAATTTGAATGTTAAAAAAATGATTATTTACTAATTTTATATTCAAATGTAATTAATCTATTCTTATAATTTTAATATTAGACCATCAACATATTTAATAATGCATTATTAAAAATTAAAATTAAAAAATAATAAATTTAATTTTTTAAAATAAAATAAGTTTGTAATAAAAATAAATATTTATATATTTAAATTTATATAAGAATAAAATTAAATATTAATATTTTAATAAAGATAAAATTGTAAACTTTTTTTTTTTTTTACTTTTGAAATATGAATTCTTTAACAGTGATCATCTCGAGGAAAAATGATAATTCTTTCTTTTTCTTTTTTATCTATCTTTTACAAAAATAAATAAAATAATTTAAATTACTCTTTTTTTTTTTTTTTCCTTTCTTCTTTCTTTTCTCGAAAACAAACATACCACAAGTGTTCGGCTTGACAAGTTATTCAAGTCTATGGTCTTCAAGTAAATTAATTGATTTACTATATTTATTAAATAATATATAATTTTTGTAAAATTAAAATATTAAGGGATTCTTTAATTTTTAAAATATTTTTAGTTATCTGAAATCATTATTATTGGATATTTTACCTTGATTAAGTGGTGACCTTAGTACAAGTTATTATACGGCCAATTTAAAATATTAACATAAAATTTAAAATAATTTATATAAAATATAAGATAATTTAAATATGAATAAAAATATTTAAAATGAAGAGCAATTAGGTGTAACATTACAACTAATTATTAGATAATTCCAATCAAATTTTATAGTGCATTTACAAATTTATAATAAAAAATGAATTGAAATTAAAATGAGCTAAAATTAGAATGAATTGAAATTAAAATAAAAATAAAAATTAGAATAAGTTATTTATTTTAATTATAAGAATTAAAATTAAAATAAAAAATGTTAAATTATTAAAATATATTTAGTTAATTATTATTACTATTTAATTATAATAATATGATTATTTATTTTAAAAATTATTTTCAATAATAATTTTGTTAATAATAATTATAAAAAATGAATAAAAATAATATTAATTATTATATTTTTATTTTTATAATTAATTTTTAATTTTTATATTTTTTATAATTGTTAAAAAATAATTATATTTTTTGTTTTTAATTAAAATAAAAAATATAATATAAGAATAAATTATGAAATAAAAAATAATATAATTAATTTTAAAAATAAAAAATTTCCCCAAACTTATTTTTAATTAAATTTTTATTTTTATTTTACAACATCCACTGATTACATTCCCATTACCATACTCGCAATCAATATTCATGCCATTCCCATTTCGAATTCGGATCGCAGGTAAACACACCATTAACGTAAACCGAAGAGAAGCCATCTCCTTCCTCCCGCCAAACACGCACAAAAAACCTAGGGTTTAAGCTTTCACTCTCTTCTTGCTCTCTAAAACCTAACTAACCGAACAGCTACTCATCTTCACTCTTCAATTCGAAACTCTAAAATCCTCAAAAATGAGCTTCGCGGCCTACAAAATGATGCACTGGCCAACCGGCATAACCAGTTGTGGGTCGGGCTTCATTACCCACTCTCGCGCTGACTACGTGCCGCAAATTCCGTTAATTCAAACGGATGAACTCGAATCTGAGTGGCCTGCTAAGCGTGGAATAGGCCCGATTCCTAACCTCGTAGTCATTGCCGCTAACATTCTCGAAGTTTATATAGTTAGGGTACAAGAAGAGGGCAGCAGAGAATCTAAAAGTTCGGGAGAAACAAAACGCCGTGTTTTAATGGATGGCGTCTCCAGTGCTTCTCTCGAGCTTGTTTGCCACTACAGGTACGCGGAAAAATGCTTGAATTTAAAAATGTAGAGGTCTGTGTGAGAGTGTTTTTTAGGAAGAAACACTTTTTTCTTGAAGCACTAGCAGCTACTTTTCGGAGAAGCACTTATTAAGTGCTTCACCAAGAGTGCTTGAACTGCTGTACTTACTCGAAAAATGTTCTACACAAAAGAATAAGTGCCTTTTCGATAAAAAAAAAAGAGTGTCATCGTCCATTTAGCTAAATAAATCCAAAAAGGAACAACTGTTTTTGGTTATTTAGAAATGCTTTTAACAGTGTTAAAAGCACTCCAATCGCCATAAGTTATAATCAACTTGCGGTTAATTTTTAAAATTCGTTTTTGATTTGTTTCTTAGGTTGCATGGTAATGCGGAATCAATGGCCATACTATCAAAAGGAGGGGGTGACAATCCTAGAAGAAGGGATTCTATTATTTTGGCGTTTCAAGATGCAAAAATATCGGTTATGGAGTTTGATGATTCCATTCATGGACTTCGTACCACGTAAAGATATCATTATGGGCCTTTCTTGTTTGGATAGTTTTAATTTGCTACATTACTTATTCTCGCTGCACACTTTCGTACTTTCGAGGCTTGTACAGGATATGATGGAAATAAATTCAAAAATTTTTTGTTTGCTTTGAAATATTGATCATTGTGTTGTGTTATTGTGAGTTTAAATTAGTTTTTCTTACAGAATGCACTGCACATGTCACTATTTGGGAAAAATAATTTTTCTACTTAGTCCAATATAAAACTTCAAATACATATCCATAGTGTTATCCAACTTCTAACTTGCAAATGAACATAGATACATCAGTACTCTCCTTACTTAACTCTTGCTGGGTTGTTTGTCTTTAGTGTCGCTTACTTAAGTGCATTTTGCGTGCCTGTTTTGCACCATATGTCTGGTATTTCTCATTAGCTTACCTTGAAACACTTTTTGGCTGTTAAACCTACAAGAGATTGTTGGCTTTTTTGTAAAAACAAATGTCTCAATGATTGTCTTTTCTTGTTGCAAACCCTGAGGCTCTTGGTGGCTTTAATTTCAATGATATTGTCATTGATGTGAGCTTAACTCTTTGCATTGGTGAACTAGAGAAAGCTGGATTATGCAGCTGTGTCATATATTTTACAAAGTTAAATAGATGATCTTAACACTAGAGTAACTATATAAAGACTCACTAATACGAAGGAGTTAGTGATTAGTTTGGTTTGTACGGTCTAGTGTGCCAAAGGTCCTAGTTTTGTGGGAAGTTCTCTGTTTGCAATCTTATATTCTGTTCTGGCATGGCAAAATAGTAGTCAACTTGGAATGGATTAGTAAGAGATATGGTGATTTTTTTAATTATTAGCAAGTGCCCTAGGTACTTGCAACTTGATATGTATTGTGAAAAGCTAACCTACCTGCTAGTTGGAGTAGATTGATAGCTTTCCCCAATTTAATTGGATTAAAATTGACATTTCTGTAATCTGGCTATTCTATCAATTGAAGGCAACATATTCATCCTCATCTGTTCATTCCATCTGATCAACAATCCCTCTCTCTTTTTATTTTTCTCCATCTCTGTTTGTGTCGGGCAGCCAGAAAATTGTAAATATTGAAGATTTGCTTATTAGGCTCAACTTCAAGTCTCACATTGACAGTGGAACCTGTCTTAGCTTTTCTGTTACTATTAGGATGAAGCAGTCTAACTCACCATTCAATGTGAAATCTAAAACCAATATAATAGCTTCTCAATTATGTATAACTTGAATTTTTGCTAGGATGAATTGGGTAATTGAAGGCAACTATACTGGCACGTATTGAGAAATTGAGGATAAAAGGAGCTGCGGGTAGATATGTGTGCGTGGTTCCCCTCCCCTCCCCTCTCTTCCACCCAACCCCACACCACCCCCAACCCTCACGCGAGGCCCCCGCACCCCCCCCCCCCTCCTGCAATGCAAAAAGGTTCAGCCTTGATAATAACCAATTAAAACTCATGTTATCTTGTTGATTCAGTCTTTCTTGGCATGCTGTAAATTTATTTAACTTTTGAGCTGCCTCAATTGGTGGATTTCCAGTATTGCATTGAGAAAGAGGCAGAAGATGAGATGGAGGGTGAAAATTGGAGGGATTGGGAGAATTAAACAAGACTATAATATTGCCAATTCCAAAGATTAAACTATATTCACTAGAAGAAATTATGATCAAGTAAGTTGGGCAGCTGCTAACATTTGCGAATTGTATGCTTTTTGGCAGCACAAGAAGCACATGATGTTGGTCTGAAATGTATGGCATCTGGGAATATATGTATTAAACAAGCTTCTGTTTGTTTATGATATCTTGTGCATTGCTATTTTTGTTGACTAGTCATTATGCTGGTTTGCCTTGGGTTAGTATACTCATTATTTTTCTGAATACTGCATCCCTAGATGTTTTTCTCAAACAAATAGGTTGTCTGTTATAAACTATCTTCATTAATGAATGCCGCTTTGTTAAACTCGTTCTTTTATCTGATATTTTGTTTTCTTATGTTAGAAGAATGCTTATTCATATTCTTATCAAAGGCCAAAAGAAAAAAAGATAATGCTTGTTCATAGGTGTTGATCTCCTTTTTCAGCTCAATGCATTGTTTTGAGGGTCCAGAGTGCCTTCATCTGAAAAGAGGTAGAGAATCATTTGCAAGGGGCCCATTGATAAAGGTTGATCCTCAAGGCAGGTGTGCCAGCGTTCTTCTTTATGGATTGCAAATGATAGTACTTAAGGCTGCACAGGTCTCTTTTGCCTCCTATATACTTCTAAATAGTTGTGGCTTTATGTCTCTTTAAGCATTCATATCTTTCTGGTTCAAATAAAATGCACTGTTTTTTCCTCAAAATTCCGAACTCCACTTTCATCATACAATGGTGTTTCTTCTCTCATCAAATAGTTTTACAGGAAGAGAGTATCTCATAATGTGCAAATATATGCTTTAGGTGAATTGTGTTCCTTCGTTATTCTTTCAAATTGATGCTTGAAACTTATCTTTTCAAATACTTATACCGAATGTTAAGAGAAGCTGTATAAGAATTCGAAGTGTTTGTTTACTGAAAGGTGTTAAATAGGACTTGCCTTTTCCTATTGGCTACAAAGTTTTCATTGTTGTCATTCTTCATAATTTGATGTCATCCCCTATTCAAGTCTTCCTTGAAGTAAGTCCATAGAACGTGGAGACTGAATTTAATCTTGCTGTTAGTAGATACAGCCTGTTGAAATTCCTAATTGTTGCATACCAATGGATATTGAGTGGTATCCTAAGTATCTGAAAGCTGGCCATAACTGAAGCAGCGTCACAGCTAGAATATAGCAAACCATAAATGTTATTAATAAATTGATGCTAGATGCATTATTCAATTAAGGATTTAACAATGTAAGTTGGTGTTAGTTTGTCAACTTTATGTACTTTATGATGAAAAACCCAATCCCTTTCAAAAATCTCAGATGAAGTGCTACAAGCTGCTAATATTCCCCTCTCATAGTTTTTGTATGAAAGTTTATGTGTTTGTTCTTACAGGCTTGATATTGATCTATTAAATAGGTCAGTCTTGATATTTTTTTATTTGTTTTATTTTAAAAAATTTTCAATTTGGAAAATTTGATTGTTAGGGTGGATCTGGCTTGGTTGGGGATGAAGATAATTTTGGATCTGGAGGTGGAGTTTCTACCCGCATTGAGTCATCTTATGCAATCAATTTAAGAGATTTGGACATGAAGCATGTAAAAGACTTCATATTTGTACATGGTGAGTGTGACTAACTAATATATCATTGATTAGTATCATCATTGTACATGAATTAGATGACGAGTCAGATATGTATGTATGTTTATATATGTAAATAGCACATGTAGAATTGTTTTATGTAAGATAGCGATAGTGGATGCCATGCATGAGCTGCATAGTAGTGTTTGATCTTTATAATTTTATGATGCAAATATCAAATGGAAAATAGCAAAATTTTGAGAGCTAAAATAAAGAAAATCTACTTTAAGCAGTTTCAAAGTTTCTTTGTTTATGATTCTTAATTTATTTTTGTAAGAAGAATGGAAAGTTCAATTTTGTGGATATAAGGGTGACTTGGATTTTTGCTCTCGGGTATTTGATCTTTTGCTGTTTCCTTCAGTAGCTGGTCTAGTTGGTTGTATGGGTGAATTTAAACTGTTCTTGGCTAGTCCAAATCATGGCCAACGAGTAAACTTGATCTCCAAGGTTGCTGGGTTTCCAAGTCTAGGTTATGAAATTGATGTAATGTCATTTTTGAGGAATGAAGAATGAATAAGCATTTCTGGATTCTGTTACAAGCTCCTTGGATGTTTTTGAGTTAGATGCTTATTCTTTTATTAACCTTTTGTATTGATTTTAGTCATTATTTTCATCCCATCTTATCTTTCTCTATCTCGCTTTCTTCTTAAACTACCTTTTGACATGTCTATCTCTGTTTTAAGTTGCTGCAACTTACCCCAAGTCATAAAATGTTATAATAAACAAATCACTCTTTTAGTTTCCTATTATCCTGAGGTGTTTGCTGCTGTTATAGACATCAGCCACCAAAAGTTTGGTAGTCTATCAGGTGTGGTCGATTTCTGCATCATTGTGATTCTTAATGGAGCTTCATTATGATTCCATAAGGTTATGGTTATTTTTGATTCATGTGACTTGCATTTGAGAGGGAATGTTAGTGTTAAATACTATTTTTGGGCCTTTATGAATAAGTATAAGCTTTTCTCAATTTAAAAGAATTTGGTCTGAATGTTCCTTTCTATACCCCGGAAAAACAAAAACAATATGATTTCAACTAATTTTCTCTTGCTTTTTGGATGTTTAACCAGAGATCGATACCTTTCTAAATCCGGCGTAATCTGTCTTACAGGTTATATTGAGCCTGTTATGGTCATCCTTCATGAGCGGGAACTTACTTGGGCTGGGCGTGTCTCGTGGAAGCACCACACTGGCATGATTTCTGCCCTAAGTATCAGCACAACTTTAAAGCAGCATCCCCTTATATGGTCGGCCATGGTGTGTTCTTATCTGGATTAAACTTATCTGAAAGAAGTGCTAAATATACTTGGAACAATTTAGATATTTGGACTGGATCTTAATACTGTGTAACACTGCAAGTGCTGAAATATGACTACATCAAGTAATAACTATATTATTTTTTGCAGTGTCTTTGTGTTACTTTTACACCATAATGCATCCATAAGTGTCCTTTAAACATAAAGCTGCTGTGCCACTTGTAAAAATTGCTCGATTGCAAATGTACTAGTCATTGCAACAAGAGCGCAGATTATGCCATATAATCACAAAACAATCACTTTTTGTCTTCTAACTTCCACATCCATGATATGTCATATACCCACTATCTGTGGAATTGTGTACTCCATGATGATGTTCTTATCTTTAAACTCAAACTGCATTTATGTCTTGTCAGAATCTCCCGAACGATGCTTACAAGCTACTTGCAGTGCCATCACCAATTGGTGGCGTTCTTGTGGTTGGTGCAAACACAATTCACTATCATAGTCAGGTATAGATATCCTGTTTTTCTGTTTCAGTATCCTTTTGAGGGTTTGAATGAGTGATGTAATATCTGTGGTCTTTAGAAATTCTTATACATGCTGTAAACACTCTAGTCTCTTGTTTTGTGCAGTCAGCCTCGTGTGCGTTGGCTTTGAACAATTATGCGGTTTCTGTTGATAGCAGGTCAAGAGTCTAACCACTCTCTTTCTCTCACCCCACAACAAATAGATTAAGATGATGTTTTTAATAATTGGTTTATTGAGTAATAGACCTTATATTTGTATCCGACTTAATTTTCCTTTTCTTGGAAACTGGGTTTTTTTTTTTTTTTTTTTGGGAAAGTGGCATCTACTTTTATGTTGTTTAGTTATGAACTGTTGCTAAGGATTCCAGGGCAGTTTTATATGTGGAGTTTTAAGAAATCTGTAATTTTCTTCATTTCATGCATGTATGTATATTTAGAGGTTTTGTTTACTGCTTGTGTTTTTTGGCGATCAATAAATTGTATAAAGCCTGATTTTAAGGTCCTTTACTGAGTTTCCTTCCCAGTTTTGTTGATGCTGGCTGTATTTATTGGTTTCATTTCAGTCAAGAGCTGCCAAGATCCAGTTTCAGTGTGGAACTTGATGCTGCCAATGCTACTTGGTTGCTAAACGACGTGGCATTGCTGTCAACAAAAACTGGGGATCTATTACTTCTGACCCTTGTTTATGATGGGCGGTAGGAATTTGCCTTTCTCAATTAAAATTTTTTTTTCCATATCTTAAAGTTTTTTTAGGCTAAATAATAAGATCTTGTACTTATGTTGTGAGTTAACACTTGGTAGCAGCATTTTATGTTTGAATTATTTGCACTATTTTGTAACTGTGGAAATAAGGTTTTTTTTTTTTTTTTTTTTCCTGATTTCATCTATTCAAAGATAAAGCAAAGGGCTTGTTCACAGAGTTTTCTTTGCTATTTAGTAGGGTATGGGGTTTTAGTCTGACACGTCTCCGTGCTGCATCCACAAACAAAAGACAAAAAGCACCTTGTATATGTAGGGAAGGTGGAAAAGCCATAAAATTTGTCTTCTTTTTCAGGCCTATTGTGCTGTTCAATCCAATTGGTTTAATTGATTATTGTTGTAATTCTGTTTTCTGGACTTCATGATCACGGTTTGGTATTTTTAGTACAGATTAACATGGGTAATAGAACATTTGTCAGTTGATAGTTAATGCACAGTGATACAGATTAAATCTTTAGTTGAAAATTCGGTTAAATTTTGCTCCAGGAGCTTTCATATTGATGTTTTTATATTTTTACATAGATTTCATATATATATCTATATATGTATGAATTGTATGCTTAAGTATGTATGTGCATTTGTGAGTTTTTTAAAGGCAATAGTGAATAATTTCAAAACAAGCAATTGCCTTGAAACTCTTTACAGAAATTCTTCTATGACATTTGATGGATTAACCATAGAAGAAGTTTTATACCAAGGGCCTTATTAGTTTTTCTATTGTCTCTTCTGAAGCAGTCATTTAAGCTGACTACACTCTGAAAGAAAATTCCTACTCTCACTTTTTAATAGGCAAATTGCTGATTCAATTCCTGCTAGAAAGACTCAACACAAGCTGGTCAGACCAGCTTTGTCTTGTGAATCAAGATTTTTATGTATATTATTTGAAATCCTAATTTGTTATGAATATTCTTTCTTCTTCTTCTCCTTTTTCTCGCTTTTTTTTTTTTTTGGTGATAAATTGTAAATGAGTTGATTTCTTTGCTATCGGTTGTATTAATTGTTTCTTTTCTGTTTTGAAGGGTTGTGCAGAGGCTTGATCTTTCCAAGTCTAATCCATCAGTACTTACTTCGGTTAGCTGCATCCGTTGGACTCTTTTTGCTAATTACTTTTGGCTCCGAATCAATTTAGCATATTGATTTAAATTTTTGTGCTTAACTTTAGTTTTACGAAAATTTACTTATATTCTTGCAGGACGTTACAACAGTAGGAAATTCATTATTTTTTCTCGGTAGTCGGTTGGGAGACAGTCTGCTTGTGCAATTTTCTTGTGGATCAGGAACCTCAGTGTTATCGTCGGGTTTGAAGGAAGAGGTGTGTGGAAGTTATTGACTTTTGACATTTTTACTTTTATGCCTTTTAAGTTGATTGTGTAATTCATCTTGTTGCTATCAAGTTGACAACTCTTGGTATTTGGCGTGCATATGCATATCAAAAGAAACTAACTTGTGACATTACCAACAAATCTTGCAGTGCATTGGAGCAGATTTTTATATTTTTTCCTAGCCCATTTGATATTTCTTTTGTTGATTTCCAAAAACCAATACGGGAATAACTGATGCTTTTCACTATTTTCAGTATGGAGATATTGAAGGTGATGCTCTTTCAACAAAGCGATTGCGGAGGTCTTCTTCCGATGCTTTGCAAGATATGGTTGGTGGTGAAGAGCTTTCCTTGTATGGTTCGGCTCCTAACAACACGGATTTGGCACAGGTTGTGTACCATGCTCTACATAATTTTTCTGCTCTAATTTTTACCCGTGAGAAGAAGTATTAATTAAGACCTAATACTAATGGCTGAAGGTGGTGGCTATAAGATTCAAGTTGAAGAAAATATTATGCCACTTTCATGCTGCCAAAAAGTACAGCTGCATCAGTCTTTGTTACGCCTTCTTTTCAAGTCAAAGACTTCTATCAATAACTAGTCTTTATTCTGATCAATTAGTCTTTGTTAAGTGCTTGGGTATCCATTGATGAACTTTGCATTATTTGTTTAGTCGCGTCTTACGACTTAGTAGCTTTCTGCACGGATTTGTGCACGGATTTGATATTATCTTCATGATTGTAGCCATAAATTCTGCCTTGACCTCTATTGCCGCGTTTTCATTTTGCCATTTTCTTTATCAGAAACTTATTGATCCAAAATTTGTGTCTAGTTGGTTTGAGAAGTAGCTGGTTTGTTGTGAGCTTTCTTTATTATTGTCTACTCCTTTGCCCAAGAAAGAAAGAGTGATAAGCAAGCATCTTCACTTTCCGTTCTATTGATTGCATTTATTGTCAAGAGGCTGCTTTTTAATCTTAAGAAAATTGACGCTTGATCTATTGTTACTATTTAGTTTTGAATCTTTCTTTCTTTTCCCCCTGGTAATGTTATTTTCTCTCCTCATGCATGCAGAAAACTTTCTCATTTGCCGTGAGGGATTCATTGGTTAATATTGGACCTTTGAAGGACTTCTCTTATGGTTTGAGAATAAATGCTGATGCAAGTGCAACTGGAATTTCTAAACAAAGTAATTATGAACTGGTTAGTCCTTTGAACTCAGTGTCAACTTTTTATGTATCTGCACAATCAAAGGAAAGAAACATGGAAGAATGACATGTTATAGGCTTCGACTTGAGCATGTTTTCTTGGCATCCTTTTGCAAGAATTACAGGCTTGTGAGTGCTTGCTGTTTCTTAGTCCTGCATTACATATAGGGTAGTGCTGGATTACTTTTTTAGTAGATATATTATTTATGGAACTATTATTTCACAGGTCAAGAACTTGAGCTAGATGCTGGTGCTTTTTTATTAGATGGGGTTGGTTTGGATCCAGTGGTGCTAGTCTCAATAACTCTACTTGATTGTGCATTTTTGTCAGGTGTGCTGTTCTGGTCATGGGAAGAATGGTGCGCTGGGTATACTTCGGCAGTCAATTCGTCCAGAGATGATTACTGAGGTTTGTTTGTGGGCTCCCTGTATATTTTTTTTCCATCATAAAAAAAATCATTAATCTTTTTCCATATTACCACCATACCTTCTGTTAAAACTTAAATTGTGACATAGCACAGTGTCACTGATTCATTTAATAGGAGGGGACGCAATATGCAGTCTTTGTGGGGGTTCTGTGGAACATTGGGCCTTTTTAAAGTGGACAAAAATTTGGGGAGTGAGGTCATATATTGTATGATAATCAAGAAAGCTCAAAGGGGGGATTCTAGACCCCTGTCAGAGCAACCAGTTTTGCACCATCCTTCACTACAACATGCATCACAAGTATGCAATCACGTGCATTCCTCAGACATTGCTACATGTAATACTTTGCTGTTAGGGCTAAGAAAAGATTACTTTGCTTAGTATTTCCTAACAAAAATTATAAATAGTCAACCCTGTAAGGACCACTAGGTCACCCTTATAAAAATTTATCTTCTTCCACTCATGGTCTGAAGTTCACTTGTTATGGATTGGGGATGTCATGTATCTGGTAAGGTGGTTTTGGTAAATGGAAAAATGTTACTGACTTTCCTTATTGCAATTTGTTTGCATGGATATGTATGAATACTTCTGTTAGTTGCAACTCCTAATATTAACACACATTTTCAGTTTCACATGTTGTAAAACTATTCACTCTTAAAAGCAGTAAGGGTCCTCTTAAGTGCTGCAGTGTGCATCTATCATTGTGTGCTAACTTTTTCACTCTGCAGGTTGAATTGCCGGGTTGCAAAGGAATTTGGACTGTTTACCACAAGAGCTCACGCAGTCATAATGCTGATTCTTCTAGAATGGCTGCTTATGATGATGAGTATCATGCATATTTAATTATAAGCTTGGAGGCTCGGACGATGGTAAACCAATTTCTTGTTAGTGAAGTGAAGTTGAATGCGCTGCAATATTTCTAGATTTTTTGTTGGTAGAGCTGGATGCTTTTCTAAAGAATTATTTTATCTTCCCTAACTTAAAAATCACGAGGCTCATCATTTTCTTGACATTTTCTTTTAGCATTATCTGCTGCATCTTAGATTTATTCTTGTCTTATTAGGTAAGTTTTTTCTCTAATTCTTTGTTAGGAATGGAATGCTCAGGAACGTCCTATAACTAAAGATTATAGGCACCCAAAATATTTTTATCCTGGCATTTACTAATTAGAAATAATTGTTATTTGGCAGTTAGACATTCTATTAATTAATTAGCATGCTATAGGCACAGGCAATTGTTTTATACAACTATAACCAAGATGCCTGCGTAATGAATGCTTTGTGGGTAGGTACTTGAGACAGCTGATCTTTTAACTGAAGTCACTGAAAGTGTGGACTATTATGTGCAAGGAAGAACAATTGCTGCAGGGAATTTGTTTGGAAGGTGAGCATATAACTACCATCACGAACATGTTAATATTGTTCTATGGAAAGGTTTCTTTTTTTCCTGCTAAGATGACTGGTGATACAATTTGTTGTCCTTCATAAAATTTGAATGGTTTCCTTGGTGGTTTGTTTGGATATGTTTTTCCATATTATTTTAGTTGAAATCAATGTTAATTGATACAGAATAAGAGAATTCTGAGCCATCTTCTTTATGCTCATCTTCCTTTGTCCTTTAGGCGTCGAGTTGTCCAGGTCTACGAACGTGGTGCTCGCATTTTAGATGGCTCTTTTGTGACTCAGGATTTAAGCTTCGGAGCTCCAAATTCTGAATCCAATTCTGGTTCTGAGAGTTCCACAGTGTTGTCTGTTTCAATTGCTGATCCATATGTGTTGCTAAGAATGAGTGATGGAAGTATTCGGCTTCTCACTGGTGGTATGCCTTTTTTTAATATTACTTCATAACTTCTGTATGTAATTCTGGGTGTACTGCTGACCTTCTTAGCATGTACGTTTCTGTTAAAGTTACTAGCCATGGTGGGTCGAACTAGAATTGTTGATCAAATTTTTTATTTTAGTTATCAAGGCCATCATTTCTTAAAATTTGTGGTATAGCGACATATGCTTGCTAACTGGAGACCAGACCTGGTGAACTCAATTTTGTTTTTAATCAAAATTAATCCTTGTCACTGTTACTGTAAGTCAGTTGCTAGGATTAACGATTAGGAAGCTGTACTTGCTTACCTATTCTCACTTATAGCTGATCCATGTAACTTCTGACATCCAATATAATAGATGATATTAGATGACAATGATGGAGATGTATAAGATATTCATATACATGTTAGATTTTGGAGTTTTGAAATTTTTTTATAAACCATTAACTGGTAATTTTACATGGATTCTTAGTACATTGTTGTTCCAATTTGAATAGTTTGCAAGCTTTGCATAAAGTTCTTTGCATTAATCTTGATCCTCACTTGCCAATGGAGAGCTAGAGGGGGAGACACAGATTTGCATAGGTAAAGAATCATAAATACTTATAGCTTATGCGTGTATGTTCTACATACATATATGGGCCTCTCTGATGAATGTGAGCATTGTCTTCCATGCTCTTTTTGGCTTTCTTTTTTTTTAACGGATTCTTGTTTCTAGGATTTTTAATAAGGCTCACCTTGAACTTTGAATCACAGATCCTTCTACCTGCGCTGTTTCTATACAGACTCCAGCTGCCATTGAAAGCTTCAAGAGTCCAGTCTCTGCCTGTACACTGTATCATGATAGAGGACCAGAACCATGGCTCAGGAAGACAAGCACCGATGCATGGCTTTCTACTGGCATTGGGGAGGCCATTGATGGTGCTGATGGTGGGCCACTAGATCAGGGAGATATATATTGTGTTGTTTGTTATGAAAGTGGTGACCTGGAAATATTTGATGTGCCAAATTTTAATTCTGTTTTCACTGTGGATAAATTTGTTTCTGGAAGAACCCCCCTTGTTGATACCTATATGCGGGAACCTCTCAAAGATTCCCAGAAAGAGGTTAAGAAAAGTTCTGAAGAGGTGAGTGGCCAAGGCAGGAAAGAAACTATCCAGAACATGAAGGTTGTTGAGTTAGCCATGCAAAGATGGTCTGGAAATCATAGTCGTGCTTTTCTTTTTGCAATATTGACTGATGGGACAATTCTTTGTTACCATGCTTATGCATATGAAAGTTCGGAGAGTACTTCTAAAATTGATGATTCCATTTCTGCCCAAGGTTCTATCAGTGTAAGCACTGCTAGTGCCTCTAGGCTTCGGAATCTGAGATTTGCTCGCATTCCACTGGATGCATACATGAGGGAGGAGACATCAGATAGAGCCCCATGCCAAAGAATTACCATTTTCAAAAATATTAGCGGTCATCAAGGATTTTTCCTTTCTGGGTCAAGACCAGCTTGGTTTATGGTATTCAGAGAGAGGCTTCGTGTTCATCCACAGGTTAGGAATACAGTTTTCTGTCTAATCAGAGTAAAAATGCGTAGTAGCCTATAGCATATTTGCTTTCATTTTTCAATTGAAAATAATGATTTAAATTTTTTAATTCTAATAAGAGAATATTGGTGGACTCTGAATATTTGAGTGATGCTAATACTAATTTGAATTGTCTTTGAGTATATGCTAGTAATTTCTTTCTTTTAATCCATGCACCCATTTTTTTATCAAATTTTTTTGCTGGTCTTTGTTCAGATATCTAATTCTTCCCCTTTTTTTTTGTGACCCTGCATTTGACTATATGAGTCTTTTGTCATTGTAGCTGTCATGGCTTCTTATTCATTTTCGTTTTTCTGATCTTATATATAGAAGGATGCAGTGTTTTCCAAATTCAGCAAAATTTTCCTATTAATAATATTTGAATGTGGTTATATTATATTAGCAAGTTTGCTTCTTCTCTCATTACCTCCCCTCGGCGAGTGTGTGTTTTTGCAGCTATGTGATGGATCTATTGTAGCCTTCACTGTTCTACATAATGTGAACTGTAATCATGGGCTCATATATGTTACATCTCAGGTCAGACTTCAACATGTACTTAATTGGCTGTTTGTGTCTACATTTTGGGAAACAGATATTTTTCATTATGACCTAAAATTATTTTGCATCTCAAATTTCCAGGGTATTTTAAAGATCTGCCAATTGCCATCCGTATCAACTTATGACAACTATTGGCCAGTGCAAAAAGTGGGTCCTTTTCTTATCCTTCTTACCAACTTGAGTTCTATATCGAACAAATTCATTTAGATTTTTTATGGTTTTGGTATTGATGAAATATCTGTGGATGGGTTAGATTCCGTTGAAAGCCACTCCACATCAGGTCACTTACTTTGCTGAGAAGAATTTGTACCCGCTAATAGTTTCCATTCCTGTGAGTTCACTTTTTATCATTCTAATAATTTTTGTTTTGTATAATGTAATCTTTTAAAAGGAAGAAATATTGGCATAATATGGCATCTAGACAGGCACAATGTGCAGCTCAGGAGGAGTATATCCAAACTAATGTAGTTGTAAGCCTTTTGTGCATCTTATTTTCTTGAGCTTGCCAACGGCCACATGTTCAGTTAATTCTTGTACTTTGTATCTGGTATGATGTCAACATTTGCTCTTTTTTTATCTACAATCTCCTCAGCATCATCCATGTTAGATAGTTGTCTTCCTTGATTCATAGACAGTTGTATAAATTAGTTTCTTGCTTGCTTTTTGTATACACCATAAGTTTCCAAGAGACACTTTAATTGTGTAAAGTTGATTTATAGCTTCTTGGCTTCTTAATTGGTGGTATGCACTCTGCCTTAATTCGCCATATATAGCCCTTTTTTTTGGGCACAATTGTGTGCTAAGGTAATCCTTCTGTGGAAAAGCTATTCAACTAATAGCTAATTGGAGCTACGAGGCTATATATTTCTAAATAATTTCTTTCCCTGAAAATAATCTGGAGCAGTGAGTCTGTGCTATATATATTTTTTGCAGGTTCTCAAGCCACTGAATCAAGTTCTTTCGTCTCTGATTGATCAAGAAGTTGGCCATCAGATTGACAATCCCAATTTGAGTTCTGCTGAACTCCATCGAACTTACTCTGTAGATGAGTTTGAGGTTCGAATTCTAGAACCGGATAGGACTGGAGGTCCTTGGCAAACTAGGGCAACAATCCCAATGCAAAGTTCTGAAAATGCACTTACTGTGAGAGTTGTCACACTGTTTGTAAGTTCATCCTTTTGTTGTTCATAATTTTCCTCTGTTATAGTATTGGCCTTCATTTTAAATGTTTCTTGAAGAGACGTGAAATTGTGGAGAGGATATTGGTGGAACATAACATTTTGCAGCAGTAGTTATTATTGCTTTCATACTTCATATTTGGGATTTATTCTTGCTACTATTAGTTTTTCATTTATTAACTTTGAAATGAGAGAAATGTTTTTAGTAAAAGCCTTGAAAGACATCAGTGGAGAGATCAGTGGACGAGAGCCTGATCTGTGGAGGAATACCGGACATGCACAGGAGCTTCTAGAAGAAATATTAAGGGGTTATTGTTGATGAAACTTGTGTTTAAAAGTTGTCTCTGGGTTTTTCTTGATTGAAGTCCAATGTTTTATGTTAGCAACAGTAGCTCAAGCATTAATTCAATCAGGCTTATGGTGTTTAGTGTTAATTTTCATTTTTTATTGCAAAGGGCCGAGGTTAGTTACTTATGGTTTAATAATGGTGCAAATAAAATACTACTTTTCTTTCATCTATTAAAAAAGGCCTTGATGCCACCAAGTTGGTTTAGGGTTTAATAACAACAGTGAGTTTGAAGCAGAATATGAATGAACTAAAATTCAGATTTGATAGGTTTTGGTTTCTTCCGGTTGGAGTTCAAGTTTTACATCATACAGTTTGTGGTATTTGAGCTACATTTGCTGGGAAGTGCAGAACTAGATCTTCAAGCTCTTTTTGTCCTTGATCCAACATTTTGCGTTTGTTGATTTATACAGCCAAGGGGTTTATACCCTAAACTGCAAATGTGAAAAGTTTCTATTACCAAAGACTGACCTGTATCAGTATCATTTCATTGGAATTACTGCTTAGTTCATATCGGCGAGTGCAATTTTGTAATATACAGCTTAGACGTCTCAATTTAAAGAAGGGGACAATTTATAGGGGATGGTCAAATTCATATTATTGATTCTTGGCGAATTAAGATTAGATATGATATTCCCTTTTTTCTTTATTTCAGAATATAACCACAAAAGAGAACGAGGTGCTTTTGGCCATTGGAACTGCTTATGTGCAAGGGGAGGATGTTGCAGCAAGAGGTCGTGTGCTTTTGTTTTCTATGGGAAGAAATGCTGATAATTCTCAGAATTTGGTACTTCTTGGGTCACATAGTCCTCTGCTTTCAGTTCAATTTTATTTTGTTTTACAATTATTAACTGTACATTCAAACAATGTAGATATCATTTTCTTATATGCTTCTCTTATTATTGCTAAAGCTATATTCATGCATTATTAATTCAAAATGATGTAATTTTTAGGTAGCAGAAGTTTATTCAAAGGAATTGAAGGGTGCTATATCTGCTTTAGCCTCTCTTCAAGGTCATCTGTTGATAGCTTCTGGTCCAAAAATTATTTTACACACGTGGACTGGTACTGAGTTGAATGGCATCGCTTTTTATGATGCTCCACCATTGTATGTCGTGAGCTTAAATATTGTAAGTTTTGCATCTTTAACAGCAGCAATATCTCTCTTAAGTACCTTTTTTTAGGTGGAGAGAGAACAGCTAACATTTCCTCAATCTGTGATTTTCTTTGGCCATCAGTTATTTGTTTTACAAAAAATCTGAGGTATGGTCAGTGGTTCTATTGTAATAAGCATTGCCATGCTATTACCTTTTCTGTAATTATCGTAGTTGTCTATTGTCAGAGCTTAATACCATTGTTAGGACCATTACCTATCAGTTTACCTAACATGGTATTGAACCAGTTTGTCCTAGACGTTTTATGTTCAAATTCCTCCCCATGATGGCATTAGTTTTCGTATTGGCATTCATTTGTGTTTGGGGCTTGAGTGACCTGAGAAGTCAGTTAAAATCTGGTCTTGCATGTATGGAGGCCTCTTAGAGCTGAACACTATTGTTTGAGCCTTATTAGTTTAAGCTTTCAGGTCAAGTGGTTCTCAATTGTTTAATGCCTCGACTTTAATAAGGGCTGGGGAGTTTGCTCACTGTTAGATATGAAAATGCTTGAATGGTGGCAAGAATTTGGGTTTGCATAGAAAGGGGGGCATATGTTATCTAAGAACTGGAAACTGAAATTCAAATCAAACAAACAAGTTAGAAAAAATAAGGAGCCCCTTGGAATGTTGAAGAATGCTTATTTCCTGCTGGTTGTTCATTTGCTTCTATGATATATGTTTGTCAATGCTTTTTGTTTATGCTCTCTTCTAATTTGTTGAACTCATGAACACTATGGCAGGTCAAAAATTTTATCCTCCTTGGTGATGTTCATAAAAGCATATACTTTCTTAGTTGGAAAGAACAAGGAGCTCAACTTAACTTATTGGCCAAAGATTTTGGATCACTTGACTGTTTTGCTACAGAGTTTTTGATAGATGGAAGTACTCTGTCTCTCATGGTTTCAGATGAGCAAAAGAACATTCAGGTTAGCTGCTTCAACTTGTATGAAATTTCATTGATTTGGATTGACAATATTGGATAGTTTAGATTTTCATTCATTCCTTCAACAGTTAAAATTTTTTATCAGTTCACAATCATTAGCGTAGTCAGTGATTAGGTATAAACCATTTCTGGTTTCTGTTAAGTTGAGAAGATGTGGCATGAGAAGCAAAGCAATTAAGCTTCTACAGGTTGAATCATTTGTCAAAATGAAAATAAATTAGCTACCTTTGTAGTTTGGAAACTTTGGCTGCAGGAATGATATGCCATTTAGCTCTAAAATTTAATTGCTACATTTAACTCTTATATGTATACTCTGCACCAGTTTTCTGATTAATCTTTATTTGTGGTGTCTTCCCATGGTTTATTTGATGCCTCAACTTCAAGAATGATTTATTAGTTGGATCCATGCCTAGACATCTGCCGTTAAAGTCAACACAGGAAAGAAGCCTGAATATTTAACTTCTGCTACTTGATATGGCCAAAAGTCTTAGAAAATTTTGCAAAGTTCACACTAAGGATTTTAGTGTGGAAATCTCCATGTAAAATTTCCCCATGTTTGAAGGTCGTCTTTTCATTTTAATACGTCATTGTAAGAGTGATACAGTTGCAGAAATAATGATAACTTGTTTGATTGTTAGATTGGGTAATGTTAGTTTACTCATCATTGAATCCTTTTCATGTGTTGAAACAGATTTTCTATTATGCGCCAAAGATGTCTGAAAGTTGGAAGGGACAAAAGCTTCTCTCAAGGGCTGAATTTCATGTTGGTGCCCATGTGACTAAATTCTTGCGTCTGCAGATGCTTTCAACTTCATCTGATAGAACTGGTGCTGCTCCAGGATCTGATAAAACAAATCGCTTTGCTTTATTGTTTGGTACCCTGGATGGCAGCGTTGGGTGTATTGCACCTCTTGATGAACTCACATTTCGTCGGTTGCAATCCCTACAGAAAAAGCTTGTTGATGCCGTTCCCCACGTTGCTGGTTTAAATCCAAGATCTTTCCGCCAGTTCCGCTCACAAGGAAAGGCTCATCGGCCTGGCCCTGACAGCATCGTTGACTGTGAGCTGCTCAGCCAGTAAGTTGCATCTTCTCATTAACATTATCAACCACAAAGACACTGTTTAAAATCTTGACCACATCATTCAACCCTGTCCATATCAGTGGCGGCCTAGAAATTAAGGATTTCATATTTGGAAAAATACCGGTTGGATGTCTCTATGATCTCAAATCTCGGCAGCAAGATCCTCTATTATACGCAAGTGTTCTATTATAACTTTTTTTTATAACTTCCCTCTCTTTCCAGCCATGATATGGACGGCATTTATCAATTCTGTCTTCATTTTTTTTCAGTCCCAAATAATTGCTATAGTTCCCATGACGTGGGGCTAGTTCAGATTGTTGTGCTGCACAAAGAATTGAGTTAAAAGCAAAACTTTCCTCCGAGTAATCTTATTTAATCTGTTATGGTCTCTTGTTTTGCAGTTACGAGATGCTTCCCCTGGAGGAACAGCTTGAAATTGCTCACCAGACTGGAACAACTCGTTCACAAATTCTTTCAAATCTAAATGACCTTGCTCTTGGAACCAGCTTCTTGTGAAAGCAGCTTATGATGTCAAAGGAGCTTCCGAGAATCACTAAACAGCAATGTAAGCTGAGTCCCAAAATGTTTGGCATAGTTCAAATTCCAGTCTCTATTCTACCAATCGCAAGCTTCACCAAATCAGCCACAGCACCAGCAAAATCACCGAGGAATGGAGAGAGCAGAATTCATGTATAAAATTGAACTACCAATTAGCAAAACTATATCTTTATGTGTTGCATAAACGTTGTAAAGAATATCCCAAACCAATCGGCAACCGCCATGTGGCAACACAAGGTTGGAGGTGCTTGCGGAACTGATTTATTTTTCTAGAGTATGTTGGACGCTGTTACTTAGAATGATCAATTAGCAAAATATTTTAGGCACTGGCATCAAGAAATTATTGTTAGTATTAAAACAAAAGGAAAAAGGATTTGAAAAACTTATCAGAGAGAGAAGTTCGGGGCCAATTTGGTAGTGTTAATGGTACGTTAGTCGGGGCCCAGTGCACGTGCGTGTTAATGAATAATTTGGTCTACTAACGTACGTACAATCATGATGATACACGTGCACATAGTTCATTGATTAGGGCCAAATGGCATGGGTCGGGATGGGAGTATAGCACGGCACCATCTTATAAGATGGTTCCAAGTGTTCTTCCATTTTGGGACCATTATCCTTGGGGAATGTCTGGTCAAAGTGGAACAAAACCCCTCCATTTGTAATGAATACAAGCCCCATTTTGTTTCGTCACCCATGCGCAATTTTATACCCCTTTCAACTTTGTTTCAATGTGTAGAAGTCCTTATTCCAAAAGCACTTAACAAAGTGGGATCTTAGTAATGCATTGCACACTTATAATAAGGTCCCCATCAAGCTAAGAAGCAAAATGAGTGGGTGTGCTTGCTTGCTTGCTTGCTTTGACATGAGAGAGAGAGAGAGAGAGCCTTTTGAAGAAATTGCATTCAAATTCTTCATATGGGGTCCAATATTTCCATGTCCCAATCTGATAACTTGGCAATTTAATTTGAGTGACCACTCGAACACAAGGTTCTCTCTTTCGGCCAAGTGGTAGGTTCTAGTCCCACCAAAATTGATTGATTTCTTTTATATTCTTATCTTCGAGAGGGAAGAGGGAATTGAAGGGAAATTAATGGTCAATGTCCCTACACTAGCTATAGCATATACATTGCCCACATACAACAGTGGATGTATTTTCTTGAAATGCCTTTGTAAAGCAAAGCAAAGTATGCAAAGTGTAAGATATGAAAGCATACAACAAATTGTAAAGCCATTGGAAGAAATGAAACTTTTAGGCCTCGTGTGTTTTCAAAATTAAGAGCTCTCCACATTCTATTCTATATGCAGATGCATGTTTTTATATGATTACTTATCTAAATTAAGAGAAAGATTGTAATAGTTAATTTTTTTTTTTTTATAAAATGTAGCATATTACACACACACACGCGCGCGGGTGACGAAGGCTATATGATGCTTAACCCAATAATTGTTTTTGTTTAAATTTGTTGAAAACTAAGATTAAATCATCAAAAAATAATCAATAAACTTGTAAAAATTATTAAACAACTAAAAAAATATCAAATAGATTTAAAATCTAAAAATAGAAGGAAAAACTAAAAAGAAGATAATAAATTTTAAGAGAAATTTTTTTCTTTTATTGATCTTTTCAGCTTTAATCTTCTTTTTGGTATAAGTTTAAGGTTATTTATAATAAATTAGTAACAATTGACAATTGTCACAAATAATTTTTAACAATATCTAAAAAATTAATAAACTCGATTATTTAAATTAATTGCTCAATTAACTCAATATATTCTTAACTAATTCTTTATCCGACTTAATTAATTTCTTACAAATAGAATTAATATAATTAACTTAGAATTTGAATTACATTCACATGATTGGCAAAAATTATAAATGGATGATTCCGCAAAAATGGACTAGTATGACCTGGGAGAATAACTTGTCTTCAAACGTTAATTACCCATGATTAAGCCCTATCTCTACTCTAGTCATTCCATGTCTTAATACACATAATTTGTAACATAAAATTCATAACAAAATTCTTAAGTTCTGTATTATAAAGTGTGCATTGACATTCATCATATTCATGTCACTTTCTAGACAATCGCTTTGACATTGAAATTGCTTTCTCATCTATTAATTGCCATGAAATTGAAAAGTGGAGAAGACTGTGTTGAGCAACAAGTGCCGTGCCATCATCATCACCAAACAAACACACACACATACACTGGTTAAAATGGATGATTGCATCACACCATGATGTGATATGACATGATCAAAATTTCTTCTTGTTTGTAGTTTGTATTCATAATTTCTTGTTCGAGAGCCAGTGAGTGATTTACCGGAGTTCGTGGCAGCCAGGAAATTTTCCAGCATGCATGCTCCGCATGGACCAACACCACATCATTAATCATTTCCCTAATTTCTTTGCAGCAATGTATTCCCTTAATTTAAGCCAACTTACTTCCTTTTCTAATTCATTATATTCATTTACTAAGAGATTAAAGAATTTTACTAATGAGTAAAAAGAATATCACGAGAGAGGGTGGTACTTTGTATTAAACAAAATTGACATGTCATTCATTTAATGTCATATCTTCTTTATTTTACGATCTTAATTACAAAAAGTATTAAGTGGAACAGTTTTACCACATTAACGTCGGTGATATAGTAGAATTACACATTCAATAAAAAAAATTTATTTATTAATAGTGAATAAAAAAAAAATCAAAAGTAAGTTTTATAAATTTTTTTTATTATATTAATTAAAAATAAATTTTTGACTTTTTTTTTTATTATTAATAAATAAATTTATTTTACTCTATTAATTAAATGATAATATTACATTATCTATACTAAAGTAGTAGGACTGTAACGTCTAAAACTATCTCTACTAATTATCTATGTAAATTAGTTGATTGTTTGACTTCAACTCTTGACATTAATATTGAAAACAAAGTCCCATTTGCAATCACGAAAGAGACGTTTATTTAGATAATAGCAAAGAGATGTGCAGCCTGCTGAATTTTGGCCACTTTAAGCGTGACAAATGTCTAAGTTTCAGCTCGACAACTTAGTCAATTGTCGGGGGATTGGCTTGATTTCCCAACGATTACTTCTTGAAGAGCTGTCTCTCCATTGGAACGAGCACTATCTACATATACTACTCGATCCATCGATCTTAGTCTCATCTTTCAGTGCTGCAAAGTGCAAATCCCAGTGCCAACGGGCATATATAGAACTCATGCATAAGATAAGAGTAATTATATTATTTGCTTCCTTTCACAAATTAACAACATACCATAAACTTATACTCGAAATTTGCATAAACTGATAAGACATTAACTATATTACAATCAAACAGTTGACATGTAATTTCTGCAACCTTTGTATCTTCATTATCGCCTTTTTGTGTGTCTGACAGAAGGGAGATGGATACAAGAGATCAATTAAATACAAGTACTGTGATTGCAGAGAGATCAGGAAAGATCGGAAATGTAAAATGAGTTAATGTATGTATATAGAACTCGATGAAGAGATGATTAAAGTGAATTAAAGCGATAGCCAAGGAAAGGTGTACAGGGTGGTGGGCACGTTTATCAAGACATGGAGATGTAAGATTGCTGCCTATTCATTTTCCGACAACTAAACAACCATATGCTTCGCTGCCCTTCTATTTGTAGGCAAAAGCAACATCCAAAGCTGGTTAAAAATATACTATTCCTGTGCATGTAAAAACCCTAGCAAGCCTGCCAGCCAGCCAACCTTCTCTCACTCCAAATGATCTCATTCTCTATTGAGTATTTGATCGATGACCTCCATACCCAAAATATATTTTATATTTTATTATATAAATTAAAAATTTTAATATATAATTTTAAATATTTATTATTAATTATATCGTATATTAATATATAATAAAGACAAGAATAAATTAAACTATAAAAACACACTAGTTCATTTCACTAACAGTCAACAACACAATCCCACCAAGTCTAACCCTGTGATTTTCTCTGAGTATAGTTCGAATCAAATTCTCATTTTATTTTCTTCTCCAACCATCCAAAATCCAATACCATCAGTATTCATAATATTAATTCTTTCAATTCAATCCTTAATTTCGTACATTTTCTCATAAATTAAGATACAATCTCTCTAAATTTCAACTTAGCTAATTAATTTTTTAAACATTCTTTCCAGACATATATCATTGAGATCCATTCAATTACTTATAAAATTATATTTACTTAGCTGAGAGAGAGAGAGAGAGAGAGGCCACAATTCCATCATCGCACACCTGATAGTGTCCCAATTAGTCAACAAAAAATGTATGCTACCGCATTTGTCGTTTTTGAATGAAGGGCTTATCAATTGTATGCCAGACACTTGTATATATAGTTATAATATCTGCCTTGGGATCTCATTTGACCCCAAGGCAGATATTATAACTATAGATATAAGTGGCTGGCAATATTTGAATCAATGAATACGTAGATTTCTTGAAAACAATAGAAGTTAGTGGCATTGACGTCGACGCAGCTAGCATGCTGTAATGCACCAGTTGCAAAACATTGACTAGAAGCAGAAAGCAGAAAAGTGCTTTTAAAAACAGCCACTAGAAAAAGAAGTTGTCTACCAAATGTTGTGGTCTAGATGCATTCTCGTCGGCTTTCCAGGGCATGTTGCCAAATAATTTAAAACAATTAAACTTCTGCTCTTAAATATGCATGTTTGAGTTTTGATTCAACCAAGTTTATTAATTTTTGAACATAAAACTTGCATACATGTAGACTTTGAATGTGTATTCATTAATATTTCTAGGTCAAATATGCATGCATGCACATGACAATCCTAATTCAAACGATGAATGCTACTTTTGGTCTTAGTTAAACAATTTCATTATTAACCTCTTTTCTATGATGGAAAAAAAAATGTAATTATCCTCTCACTTTTTCCTTTTTACTTTTTTTCCTTTTGCCATGCATATGCTAATTAGCAATCCTCTTTTTCACCTTGGATGCTCATGTCAAACCCATCTCAAGAAACCCCTTTTTAAATGACACCAATTGCTAACTACAACAACAAATATAATATCAAATATATAATATAACTGTAATATCTCATATTGGTTGGGATTGAATTTGGGGAGGTGCTTATAAATACTCTCTGCCATCCCTTAATTAATATGAAGTATTTTTAGTTAAATGACTTGTGAAATCTTTAATATCAAATATAAATCTGAGACGAGCTAGAGTTTAGATTCATTGTGTCACTTTGAATCGTTCTAAAATGAATAATATCATATAATTGGATCGAGTTATCACAATAATTAAGGATAAATAATATTTAATTAGTTATAGAATTTAACATTTATAGTATTAACTCACCCATCATTAAGTTCATGCAATATGGTATCTATTCATCAAAATTGTACAGTAAAATCTGCAATATGATTGGTTACTTTCTTTTACTCTTGAGCTAATAAAGTGAAGTTGTAAAGCTAGCTGGCCAACTAATAATACACACACAAAAAACAATTAAAACTTACTAATCAGAAAACATCATGCTAATTGCTACACATTAAAAATCAAAAAGAACAGGCCAATAATGATAAGATATGGCCCTGCTACACAGTTGAAAGAAACAGCATCTAAGAAAAAGCATTTCTCGCCATCCAAACACCTCAGAAAAAGTTTCTTTTACCCACTCCGATGGTCTTCACTTACAAAAATAAAGAGGGAGGATTTATTAAACTAGCCCTCAAAGGCATCATAGACAACGATATTGCCCTTTAATTCTTGTGAATTTCTTTTTAGTTAGAGTTAAGTATCATAAATGGGACAAAATTCGAAACAAATAAATTTCAAATTTATTTGTTATTTGATTAAAGTATAGGGACTAATATGATAATACTCATAAATAATAAATATTAAAAGTGAACTATGGCAGAACCAATAATTCCACTCGCTCTTGCAGCGACTGCATCTCCAACCAGAGAAGACAAATCAGTCTCGTACTTGAATAATATACTTCACGCTCTCTCACTGCATGTCTCTATCAAACTCTCCCTATAAAATTCTATACGAATTTCCCTCTCACTCTCTCTAGTCTCTGTCTCTGAGCTTTGTTTTTTCTTATTAGATCATTTCGTATCATACAATGCAAAGCTCTCAACATCCCACGAGCCTCCCCCTGCATTTTCGTGCTCTTCTTTTATCCTTATCTCTGCATTTTGCACTCTTCAATTATTTCTCTCCGTAACCCATATTTTCTTTTTCTCTCTAGATCTTGATTTCTTCTTCAATCTGATACCTCGTAAAATTGAAAACACTTCCTACTTGTTCTTCTTCTTCTTTAGAATCACAGCCATGGCGCTTGAAACTTGGTTCATAAAGGTCAAAACAGCAATATCCAGCGGTTTTGATTCTGTTCCGAGACCAAAACTGTCGTCAAAAAAGTCTAAAGTCGGAGTGTTAGCTTTTGAAGTCGCTGGAATCATTTCGAAGCTGCTTCATCTATGGCAGGCTCTTTCGGACAAGAACTTAGTTCGACTGCGGAATGAGTCAATATCTATCGAAGGTGTTCGGAAGATTGTGTCCAATGACGAGTCTTTTCTTCTTGGTCTGGCACGCGCAGAACTGGCGGAGAATATAAGGATTGTTGCAAACTCTGTCTCCAGATTAAGCAACCGATGTGAGGATTCAAATCTTCGGTCTTTTGATCGGCTGTTTGAAGTGTTTGCAAATTCTGGACATGATTCTCATTCTTGGGGTTTGAGCTCCAAGGATATGGAAGCCAGGAGCAAGAAGCTCGACAGATACGTCACCGTTACGGCCACGTTGTATAAAGAAATGGAGGAGCTATCAGTGTTAGAGAATGGATTGAGAAAAGCTCTGCAGTGCAATGAATATGAATCATCTGTTAAAGAACAGAAGATTTTGGATCTTCAACAAAAGGTTATCTGGCAAAGACAGGAGGTGAAGTATCTTAAAGACAGATCTCTATGGAATCGAAGTTTCGATACTGTTGTTTCTATGCTTGCCAGGCCTATTTTCACTGTTTTAGAGAGAATCAAGCTTATTTTCGGCATTGGTCATGGTTATCCAGCTTATTTACCTCGCAGTCTCTCAGCTTCAGCAACAGTTCATCCTACTGAAAACCCTAATGCATGTAGCTTTGTCTCGGGGCCATTGAAGAGCTCAAAACTTGAAGAAAAGAAAGATTTATCGAATGGTTTTTTCGAGTCAAATTCAAAGCTATTAAAATCGCCTGCAACTACGCTAGGTGCTGCGGCTTTGGCTCTACATTATGCAAACTTGATTATCATAATGGAGAAAATGATCAAGTCACCACAATTGGTTGGTGTTGATGCGAGGGATGATCTCTACGCAATGCTACCGGGTAGCATAAGATCATCGTTAAGGGCACGACTAAAGGGAGTCGGGTTTTCCGCGAGTGATCCGGCGCTGGCCGGAGAATGGAAAAATGCTCTGGGGAGAATCTTAAGTTGGTTGTCACCATTGGCACATAACATGATAAAATGGCAAAGTGAAAGAAGCTTCGAGCGGCAGAATATGGTGCCAAAAACCAATGTCCTTCTTTTGCAGACACTATATTTCGCAAACAAAGAGAAAACTGAAGCCGCCATTACTGAGCTGTTAGTGGGTCTGAACTATATTTGGAAGTTTGAAAGAGAGATGACTGCTAAGGCATTGTTCGAATGTGCCAACTCGAATGGGTCGTTGAATTTCCAATATTCAAGCTAAGGATCAAAGAGAAGAAGATGGTCCTTCTCAAATTTTCCTTTTTTAGTTTTGTTTCTGATGAAATTAAGATCACTATCATGGTTGATCAAGTTCACAGATTGAACTATTGAGTTTTAGATTTGAGAGAGAGAGGGGTGTTTGTTTATTGTTTCACACCCTAACGTGTATATGGTAATTATATAGATGTATGTAAATTAATGATATGATCGACCTGAATCTGAGTAATTTTAATTTTCTAAATAACATTGCATGTTACTCCTTTCAATCATCACATATCATCATGTGAAAATGTTCCTCTAGCTACTTTAATTAGTGCAATAACAGCACCAATACTGTCTCCAGATTCAGCTGCTTATAATTTATTTGGTAATTTTGAACAGCAAATGCGATTGATTGCCCATTATCAGACGTAAACAAACAAGTACTGTTGAATTGAGATTGAAAGTCATTCGTCATAACCACTACCCAAGATTTGTTTGTGATTTACTTTGAATCTACTAAACCTTCTGCCTATTAGATGCTAGAAAAAGCTAGCTGGGCTGTCATTGCACTTAAATCGCTTAAGATTCTAAGTTGCTTGAGTAAGAGTATATGTTGTGACTTATATTTTTTAAGTGACACGGATTTCATATCAAGAACAAAATTTTAAGATATCACATTTATGAATTATCGTAGAAAATAATATCGTATTAATTGAATAAAATTATTCGCAAAGGAGCAATCAAAATTAAGAGACGATACGACTTGTTTCCGAGGAGTTTGCAATTGTAGAACACTGCCCTGCAAACTCTCTGGCCAGTAGTTTTTATTTAACATATCTTGAAGGAATTATTATTCAGAAAGAGAAGAAAGAGAAACCCCACATTAGCCTTCCCATGTTAGTGATGAAATTTTCCGAGTTATTAAAATTAAAAGGATTATTATACAGTACAGCTCACTGTTCGGGTGGTTGATTAGGGCACAGCTTTCTCGTAAATGTTCCCACACTTTCTCACTTCTGTCTCCTTTGAGGGGCCATCATTCATCAAGCAATTTGGTGCCATCTTTCATCAAGCAGGTTGGTGCCTTATAATGTCTAAATGCCCCATCTCTTGGATACCATATGATTCTTTTCCTTATTCTATTTTTACTCTACCTAATTCCTCACTTTTTGGTTCAACTAAAAATCTAGAATATATAGACTAACTCAAGTGTGAAATTAATATCACTGGTTCGTATCTTAATACACCTCACTGCCCAATATAGACGACGGTGTTATCTGAAAGTTGCATCTTTCTTCATCCTTGAATAACTTCGACTGTGTCTAAATGGAACTTGTTATTTGTGAAACAAATATGCGTAGCCCATTATTCTTTGTTGGGCTTAAATTCTTCAAGATTGCGGCATGTTTTTCGAACAAAAATTCACACATTATTTACGTTAAAATTTTATTTTATTTAAAAAAATATATAATATTACTGTGTTTATATATAGAATTCTCTTTTGGAGGCGAAGAGAGTTTAATGAAAAAAATTTCAGGAGGCCTGAGAATTTTATTGGCAAAGAGTTTATACACATTGAAGAAAAGAAGACGAAAATTGAAGAACACAAGGCATGCTGGAACGAATATTAAATCTTCTCGGCCAGTTTATTGGATTTGATGGCCGGATTATTCTTATCTAAGATTTCACGATCAAGCTTCTTGAAATCGAACGTGCATGCATGCTCTTGTGGGTACCGATGCATCCCGCAAAACAGATGCCCGCACCGGCACTTGAATCCTGTTAATCCAACTTTCTTGTTGCAATTTTTGCATCTATTTTTGACCCTGGGATTACCAGACCCAGATGATCCACCGGCGCTCGACGTTTCCGCGGAAGAATCAACAGTACCATTGGTTTCAGTCGATGAAGCTGCGGATTGCGGCGAGGGGCAAGAATGGTGGAGAACTGAAGGGCTTGGTGACATTGGGCTGGGAGCTTTTTGCACTACGACGTCTGGTAATTTGGCTAATTGAGCAGTAATAAGTACTGATTTGAGAAAATCTTTGTAACACTTGGAGCACATGTCTCTGTTTTCTTTGCTGCCGTAAAAACCACAACCCTTGGAGCATAGAGGACGAGCATTCACGCTGCTGTTGAGATCCATCTTCTTCTTCTTCTTTTTCTTCTTAAGAATGCAAACTAGTGCTTCTGGGAATTAAAGATCTGCTGCTGAGACGAAACTATGGATGATTTGTTGGATGGGTTATACCAGGGGATTATCGAGATATATAAAGGGAGATTCTTCAGACCAAATCCTGAATTGGGTTGGAATTAATTGTAATGTCAGATTAGGACAATGTCAATAACATCCTAAACGAAGAGGAAAATGTTTTAGAATGCTTGTCTGAATCTAATGAATGGGCCTGTTTCGTACGAGGAGAGGGAAAGCTTAGAACAGTTGCCGTCCGGACAGGATTAGAACAATGAGCCGGTTTTCTAATAATTGTAAAAAGCAAATATTCTTTATGTTCAACATGAAACAAATATTCACTACTCCATATTGACATGTCAAACATTGTGTATAATAATAATATGACTTCAATTAAAAATCACATTTTTCACATGTTCAAATAAATCAAACTCATAAAAGATTAAAATTTTGTTGGGAATTTTAGACAAACAAATACTCTTATGAGGTTTTTTTATTTAACATGGAATTGTTTTTGCCATTGAGAATCAACGTTCGCATACTGGTTAATCTAAACCATTAAAAGGAGCTCATGCTCGTGACCAAATCCCAAAATATGATGGTGCTAAAGTGTTACTGTTAACTTCTCTGTTTGCGTATTGGGTGGGGGGGGGGCGAAGAGAGAGAGAGAGAGAGAGAGAGAGAGCAGGTGTGCCTAATTTCTTTAGACAAGCAAATGGTGCAGTCAGTAAGTTTTCTTTTACAACTAAACCCATCTAACCCACCATGTAGGCCAATTATATATTCGAACAGTACCCGGGGAAATGCATGTGGGATTGCAGTTTTCATTCTGAGAATGGCAGAGAAGGAAGAACTGGCGGATTATTCGAAAAGAAAGCAAGTCAGGCAACCACCTGCGGTTCCTTTTCTTTGGGAAGTGAAGCCAGGAATGCCTAAAAAAGACTGGAAACTTGCGGTTTCTTCTGTCAGTCCTACTGTCACGCCTCCAATCAAGCTAATTACCTCGCTACCATTTGATTGGGAGGAAAACCCTGGAACACCATTACACTGCTTCTCAGAGCCAGCAGTACTTCCAAACCAACCAGAAAAGCTCTTGTGCTTACCATCGCCTGCAATGTTCTCCCAGGGCTTTGGTGGTGTCAATTATGACACCAATGAGTATAGTGATGATGGCCATGATGGACGAAATGGGTCATCTGAATTGGATTTTGAGGCATTTGATTTTAACTCAGATGATTCATTTCGCTCAGCTCCCTCTCTTCTAGCAAACTGCCTTGTACCATCAGTAGAAATTTCTTCTGCTGTTCCAGTGGAGAAATCTTCCTTGATTGATAATGTAGGTGACAAACTTGAGATCCGTTCGACACCAGCTTCTGAAACAGACAGTAGTACAAGCAGCTACGCAACTGGCACTTCAAGTCCTGTGGGGGCTTCTTTCTTGGAATGCCTCTTTCCTTTGCTCCCACCCAAATCTGGTTTCCTAGAAAAGGCTGGGCACTCTGAGAGTGGCTCTCTTACTACAGCAGACGTGAAGCGCAAGGATTTTGATCATGAGAGTAATCGTAGTGTTGCTATAAGGAGGCCAACAACACTTGAAGAGTTGATAATGATGAGTCGCAGAAGGAGTGACCAAAAAAAAGCTGTTCAAATGAGAAAACAGAATTTATCAATGGTAAATCCTCATCTCTTGCTTCTTTTTTACCTTCATCAATACTGCATTTGGTCTTAGGCTCCAGTAGAAATTGCAAGTGCATCAGAATTCAACAGCTGTTTAACATAGAAATATGGAAAAAAAATGTATATTTCCTTTCCTTTCGACACTATCATGGAAACAAAATTCATATTTCTAACTATCTGCTATTTTGCACAAGAAAATTCACAAACAACTTACTCTTGCCTGATGCAACTATAACAGGAATTTGAGAAGAGGGCTTCTGGATGCTGCATCTTTGGAAGTAACATCAAAAGGATCGAAGGATTGCAGAAGAAGAAGCACAAGCTAATACAGAAACTGTTATATTAGAAACAACCCAAATCCAGCTTGTGGTTCAATACCACTCACCAATCCATTCCCTTCGTGAAACTCTTTTCCAAATCATTCTAGTTTTCAACTCCCAGTACTTGAGGATGTAAATTATTCAACATCCGGAATGTAAACTTTAACTAAATGTCAAATTCTGCATGAATTGCAGGACAACTGAACAAAAATTTTCTGCGACTCAGAAGAAGAGCATGTCCATGCAACTTCCCCAAATCATTCATCATAAGAACAATTTTAAATATGAAATTTCTTTCAATATTTCAACAAGGGGATTTACAAGTTTCAGTAATTTTTCGGATCTATTTGATAACTATAGGAATATCTTCTTGAGCTAAAGTGGTAAAACAACACGGAAATCATCCCAGTTCTATACAGTGGCAGGCTGGCCTGGGCGTGGTGTTGATCTTAGCAATGTTTAACAGTTCATCCCATAATTCAAGTTTCCCTTTCTCACTGTAAGAGGGGATTAGTCCACTCATATCAACCCAACAGTATAAGGCAGCATTGCTCTCCACGCACCTGATTCCTAAGTGTTTCAAACCTGCCACAAATGAATCATATATTTTCTTTATCCTGCTGTCATTGGTCCCAAAATATTCCTGGGTGAATTTTGTATCTGAAAGCCTGGAAATTAGAAGCTTCTGCATGAAGAAAGAAATAGAAGAAAATCTTGTTAACTTTTTCGCAGCAGCCAAAACACTCTCATTATAGGAACAGACAACCAACCCAGCCGTCAACCCTGAAAGAGAGAGGTCTGTTGACAACCCATATATTATATGAACTCTGATCTTGTCCACTTCTTCGGACTCGAGAATCTCAGCCCTGCTAACAAACTCCTCCCTTCGAAAGATAGATCCCCCATAAATTTCATCAAATAATATGGATGTTATTCTTCCATGCAACGTCTAAAAGATCATAGAGTGTTTCTCGTGGCAGTATATTTGCCAACAGGATTTGCAGGGTTGCAGATGAAAATTCCACAAACTTTCAATCCATGTTTTCTTGCCTGATTGAATGCTTGATCAAGGGCAGTTTCTACTTTAATGTGAAGTTGTCAACAGTCTACGGGAATTAGCTCCACTCCTGTTCACCATCTCACATCCCTATCAAAACTGGAAATTGTATTTTGATTAACTTGGTTCTCAATCTATGTGAAAATCTGGTCCTAGGAGTGCAAGGTTTGAAAACATGATAAAATTACCCAGGATAACAAGGCGTGGGAAAGCATGCCCATGGTCTACCAAGCAGAAGGACAATATTTCAACTGCAGAAGTTACACCAGCAGTCAATAGAATTTGTGAGGGATCAAACAAGACAGTTCGGTCATGACGTGAGACATAAAACCTGCCATAGCCTGCAATGTGGACAAATATTTAAGAAACCACTTTGGCTGTTTCTTCCTGTATACAGAATGCAACAGTCATAATACGATGCATTGATCTAACAAAATGGTAATAAATTATAAAATGCACAAGGTATACTAACAAGGCTCGAGGCTCACTAGTGTGCTCAATGCGGAGGGAAGTATTATTAAACTGTAGTATCACAGTGGAATCATTTTGAAATATTATCCTCATTTCACTAAATCTAGGTTGCTTTTGTCTTTAATCAAAACTGTAGTTTCACAGTGGAATCATTTTGAAATATTATCCTCATTTCACTAAATCTAGGTTGCTTTTGTCTTTAATCAACTCAACACTTTGTATTGTCCGTACAGTAAAGACTCAATTTACGATCACAAGTTGATCAATAACTTCGTTTTGCTTTTCTTGTTTCTTTGAAACAATCAATTAAAGAGCTCAGAATCAAATGTATAAAAAAGAAACACAACTCTTAGATAATTATGATAGTCAACATCATGAAAACATAGTAAATACATAAACAACGTATTTAAATTACCACTTTCAACTCCATCATTCCGTCAAACGACTGGCATATCGCAATCCCGCTGATATTCAAATCCCCACCGTCCCTTCCCATTATGGAATCCGTTAAGTTCTCCGACAGCCATTTCTCAATCAAACCCAAACACAACTGAAAACCAGGAAAAAAAAATCAACTGAATTATAAGTTTAACCCAAAAAATAAAAATTGAATAACCTTAACTTAAATTTACCGTGTCCTCAGATAATCCAAGCTGAACAACCCCAACCGGATTATCCGTTCTATGATAAAGATCCTCCCTAACCATATTCAACCCAATGTAATAAGGCGAATCATCCGGTTTCGCAATCGCGTTCGCCGAGAAGATATCCGAACCGGACCAAGCGATCCACTGGTCGACAAATTAGACCGCGAAGACGTTCTCGGCAGCTCCGCAAGGTTGGAAGAAGATGTGAACGGAGACGGAGGATTCGAGGAACGTGTAGGAGAACAGTGGTGTTTTAAATAAAACTGGAGAAAGTAGAGGAGTGTGCAAGGAATGAGAGAGCCCAAAATAACGCCATCTCTGCCTTGAACGACGCCTTGCAAGGGGACTACAAGGCTTATGGCAGTGGCTGCAGTGTGCTTCCGGCGTTCGGGTTCAGTTGTGCGACGGGTTTGGGTCACGGGGTTAGGTGGACCCGCCAGAACTAGGCGTCGGGTCATCCGTCGCGAGTGGAACAATGAAAAGATTGATTCTGGTAGCTGAACGAAAAGAGAGCGACATCTTTTCTTTGTTTTGCTCGGAACCGTTGGCTTTGGAGAGGGAATATGGTAAAGTGAAAATTTTTAGAATAGTCTTATAAATTTAATTAATTTTAAATTTTTAAATAATTTTATTTTTCTATAATTATTTATATTTAAAATAGTATACATAATTAGTATATATTAAAAAATATTATTTTATATAGCAATAATAGATAATAGATATTCTATTAGTTTTTGAGTTTAAATTTTAATATTTTTATTTTTATATTATTTATAATGAATTACGTAAGTTTAATTCGAAATCGAATCTATTAATTAGCTTGAATTCAAGCCTATATTTAGCTCAAAATTGAGACCTCTTTGGACTCGATTAAATAGGTTTCAAAATCGATTAAGTTTGTATGATTATGTTTAAGCAAAATTGTTTAATATTTATAGAATTGACTAAATTGAAAAATAAAATAAAATTAATTATCCACATAAATAACTTTAAAAATAAAGATATTTTAAAAATTTTTCTTTTTATTTTGTCACGAATTTTTTTTTAAACGTAAATCATCGGGGTCTTGAATCTTAATGATCCAAAATAGATATGAGAGGAATTAGCATTACAAATTTAAATATTTGAATATTACTTTTTTTATGCATCCAAATATATGAATAATTATAATAAATAATACCAAAATAATTTAAAATAAAAAATATAATTTTATTAAATGACTTCATCTGAACCTATTTATTTAAAATTTTTTAATAATATTACATGATGCAAACTCTTTTTACATAAATTGATTCATATTGTTGGTTCATATCTTACATAATTCACATTTGTTTTCTTGTTATGAATTATCAATTCCTGCATCAATGTTAGTTTATATAATAATTTGTACAATAAATTATATATTCTTCGATACTCTTAATTTTTTATTTACTTTATCACTTATAATATAACACAATAAATGACATAAATTTTTAGAAATTTGAATACAAATTCTTATAAAAAAATGTTTTAGGTGAGATTATCCTCTTATTAATACAAATGATGTGATAGAATTATGTAATTAATGAAAAAAAAGGTAGATTTATAAATAAAAAAAAGTCAAAAATGAGTTTAACTTTTAATTAATATAGTGATAAAAATTCACAGTCAATAAATAAATTTTTATATTTTTATTAATTAAATAATCTTACTGCATCACTTATACTGACGTGATAATAAGACTATCTTATTTAAATTAAATAAGTTACAAATTACAAAATTATTCTTCATATTTAATCCTCTTATTACTCATTTAATGAATATCATATTATTTATCGCAAAAAATAAATAAATAAAATCAAGAATACTTTCACTGTTCATGTGGAAGTCAGCCATAATTTTTGAGTCAAGTAACTCCTCTTTCACAATACAATGAACATGGCAACACAGACGACCCAACTGGCCCGTGGCCCATCGGAGCACCCACAAAATTTACTGCATAAATGGGTTGGGCCCAATAAGAAATCGGGTCAGGGAGGGAAAGAAGGTACGATGAATCGAATTCGAACGTCATGCGAAGGAGCGGAAATCTGCCAAGGAAACTGCCTCTGTTGGCGTCATCTGATAACAAGATCGCAGCAGTTTCTTTCAAAGGGAAGGCTTCATCATGGTGCATTCAGTTATACCGTACGCATTTACATTTTATCTTGCTCTTTTTTAGTGCTTTCTAATTTTTTTTTTCTTTATAAATTTTAATTATTAAAAATATATAAAAAAAAGAACAAGAAAGAGTCAAAAATTACAGAGGAAGAGATGAATTTGTTGTCGAAATTAGAAAGAATAAATGGTTAAGGCTTTTAATTTCTCTATCAATTAAACCTGTCAATGAACTGCGTGTAATTTGCATTGAACAACTTGTATTGATCGGTCAACTATCATCGCTCGTTACCTTGGCGCTCGATTTTGAATTCAGGAGCGTACCCAGGGCAGCTTCATTTACAAAAAGACAAGACTGTCCTTTACTGCACAACTTTCGCTGAGGATACAGCCGTAAATTCTGACAGAGAGCATAGAAGAGGTCTAAAGGAACCTGCCGAAACGCAGACCTTTTGGCAGGATTTTGAGTAAAACTCTGCGTTTTGCAGGGAGAGACCAATTTTCTTTAAAGAAAAAGACAAATAAATACTACCTGTTGTTAGGCTGTTAATATTTCAAAATTACTATTTTGTCCATTTCTTTATTCAGTTTAAATTTCAAAAATATTTGTATAATTTAGGCATAGGCTCTCTGCTGTCATCCACCGGTATTTTAGGGATTGTCTGTATAATTTTTTTAGTTAGGCATTTCAAATTTTTTGAGGTTTTAAATTTTATATTTTATATTTTAATTTATTTTAAATATTAAGTAAATTTCAAAACAACTGTATATTAACCGTTTTTTTAATTTTATTATTTAATGGATTATTTAATTGATATTACGAGCAACGAAATTCGTACGGATTTTTTTTTATTTAGTGAGAGGGACGAGGAGCATAACAGGGATAGAATAACAATAAACAGCATTATCCACCGAGTAATCGGACGGACCCACCAGTTCAAACAATTCCGATCCTTCTCCAACACCTCAACACTATATAAGGACATTTCAATGCCCTGCTCAGCGTCTTCCTTTTCATGTCCTGTCTTCCTTGCTCGCAGCGAAAATCTCGCCGTTCTCTTCGATAAATTAAAACAAATTATTTCTGACATAAATTTGGGTTCCAAATAAGAAAATTTGGTGTAGAACTTTCCCTCGAGAAAGTTTGAGGGAGAAAATCGAAACCAAATGGAATTTTGAAGCACGTGATCAACAACTTTCTCTCTCATTTTCCGATAAGTTCGAGAGAGAAAGTGCGTGAATTTGCAGCTCCATTGCTGTTCGTTTCGTTGTTTTGAAACATCAAACCAGGGCTTTATTTTTCGTGTTATGCGGAATCAGGTGGACCGAGAGATTGAATGATGCCGTGTGTTTCTGTCGTCTGAAAGTATTTTTTTTAAAAGACAAGACAGATAGAATTAGAACGGGAACTCTCTCTCGCATTTTTTTTTTTTGTGTTTTTGGTCACGGTTTGTAGATAAAAACAATGGTGTAATTTGGTTGTTTGCCTGAGACGTGGCGTTGTAAGATGGATGAAGAAATGGTGGAATTTACGACGGAAACGATGGAGCGCGAAGAATTTGAAATTGATTTTGTTTACGAGTTTGATGCACCTAAATATTATGATTTCACAAGGCCAGAAACTTTGGCTGAGGATAGAGACGCCGAACTCTGGTTTGAATCCGCTACAAGTTATCCACCTTCGCGTAAGCGTTTCAACTAAAATTTTGTTTGTGAATTGTGTTATATATTCATTTTTATTTATCGATTATTGGTTGGCATTCATTATTTATGATATTAGTTATAGTTAATAATAACGAGATCATCTTCTGGCTGGCATTCATTATTTATGATATTAATTGTTTTACAATCATCGTATTTAAATTCTTTCATTTGTCACTACTTTTTTCAGCTTTTGTTGTGAAGATGGCCTGGTTATACGATAATCCTGGGGATATTGCAAGCGTTTCTTGTCATTCTAGAGCTGAAAGCATGAGTTACATTGGTGATGAATACAATAACGAGACCGGTTTTGAAGCTTCTTTCGTAGATGATAATAACAGAGGTATACATCTAGAATATTTTTCTCCTCTTCTTGTAAGGAGTCGTAGTATGTTATCTCATTTTCTGTTCGATAAATTACAGCAGAAATAATGACAGGCCATTTCAGTTTTATTGCCCTTCTACCTGAGGGAGGTTGAATAAGTTGAAGTGACACAATTACAAGAAGTATAGTGGCAGAAGAAGCGGATACCACAGTGTCTAATCTTTTATAACTTAAAAGGACTTGATGGTGCACTTTTGCTATTAAGAGGCAAAGTGAGAGGGCAGGATGCATGGACGTGGGATTTCCTGAAATAAGTCTGGAGAGAGAAGAATGTGAAAGGGAAACTCACAGTGGCATTACTTATGTTGATGTTTTTCTTTGAGGGAAAGTATTTTTTTTTTTTGGGTACGTATTGAAAAGGATGGGAGATGAAGATGCATGTCACTGGTTCATGAATGTGATTTTGCATTCTAATATTTTGCTGTTAGATTTTAGGGGTCTGATTGTAAAAGTTGGATTAATAGCGCAACTGCTCGGATTCAGCTCTTGAGAATAGTCAATTTTAAAAGCAGGACCGTTTATGAAACACCCCTCCTAAAATGTTGCTAGGAGGGGTATTATGTTGGAGGAGTTATCGACAATTTAGCAGATAGCAATTTGTGTAAAGGTGAAGTTGAGCCACAAGCATTTGTTGCAGTTACTTCCAATTTTCTCCTTGTGGGCATAGGTTATATTGTTTCATAAATGTATTTTGTTCTTTTAACTATATGCTGTGGCATCTAACTGATAGAACTGACAAAGGTTTATCCCGTCATTTTGATTTCATTTCTTTCATCACCTTGCTTGACAGTCTTATACACATATGTATGCATATTCTCAATCTTGGTTATAGAGAACAAACAATGTAATCTTACTGAAAAAAAGCAATAGTTTACTGTTTCTTCATGCCTGTTTTCTTTGTGTACATTGTCTACCAGGGCTAGATTTATGTAACGACATGGATCAAGATCTTCCAAAATCCAAAACCAAATCTCTGGTCAAGTCATCTCTATCAAGGAGTTCAACTTTGATGAAACCCACAGCGAGTTATTTGGCCAAGCATGGTCAGCTTGAAAAAGTTCATTTCAGCCGTTTTTTGAGGTTGGTAACTTTTGATTAATAACACTTGCAGTTTTCACATAAAGAATAAAAAAAAAAGTGTCATTTTATTGAAATTTGTACCGGGTTGTAAAGTACTAATTGTTTGGAATTCTCTTGGTACTTTTGATCTCTTTATTTCCATGACTTGCTTTCCTTATTTCTTTGGTTATTCTTCATGTTTTAGGTCTCAAAAGTTGATAGTCAAATCAGATAAGAGTTCACAGAATTCGTCCATGACTGAAAATCAAGCTACCAAAAGACAGAAGCTGGAAGCTGGTTACTTACACAAGGTGCGCTAATTTTGATCTTCAATATACCTGCACTTTTCAGTCACTTATACACATCTTAGATTAATGAGTCTGGACATAAAAATGGTGAACACGCACCGATTGATAATATGGTGATACATCACTCTAAAGTGAAACTATAATATATGCCGTAATTTTTGTAAATTGGTTAAAATGGGTATTGCCATTCCTTAAAAACTTTTCATGGAAGGGTGAAAAGGAGAACATTAGTTACAAGATTTTTAAGAGTTGGGATCCCAAAAATCTTTGCTTACAGTATGATGCTTTTAATGAATGAGATACAATGTGACCACAAGAATGCTTTTGCTTATAGTTTTGGTTTGGCAATGTGATGATTTTTTAGTTATGATATGTTGTCGTTCTCCTCCCAATCTATATCGCGATGCCTGCTTTGTTCACTTCACTTGTATCTTGGACAGACACATGTTCTCATGGCTGTAGGTTTATGCAAGTTCTGTAATATATGCTGTTTGTTTTTCAACATCTGTATTCTACTAGAAAACAGTAATTTTATTTAGTTTTTTCAGTCAAATCAAACAAAATCTCTTAAAAATTGATTCTGTATTCGTGAAGCAGGATTCTCATCTGAAGCATCACACTTCTTTTCTGCACAAGGTTCCCGTGAAGGTAATCTGTACCGCTTGGGAAGTGGATGTCAGATAGTTTTGATTGAGCACATCATAATCATGTAGTAAGTAGTACCTTTCAGTTCTGTGAGTTTTTTTTAAGCTACTTTGAGTTATTTTTGCAGGATGGGCTCCTTGATGTAAACTCTGTGCGTGCTAGATCTAACGTTACCATTCCTAGAGAACCTAATCTGGAAACAGCTCATAGGGCACAAAGACATAGGTGATATTTTCTTCCTGTCATTTTTTGTTGACATTTGTTTTCACACAAAGTTGGGTTACCAAGCTTTGTGTCATGAGCTGTTTTTTATGTTGTGTTTTCTGCATTTCAGGGAAAAGGTTAATGTGAAGTCAGGTGAAAATGCAAAATTAAATGCATGTACCTTTAAAGCACTCCCCTTGAACAAAAAAGTAGGTACTTCCAATTAATAAGACATAAATTTTATCCAATTTAGTAGGAATCATGGATTTTAAAAGAAATTGTCTTTATGTTTGAGTATGTGATCTTCGCTATAACTATTTTGGTCTTGGCAGATTTTTGAGGCTCCTCCAGTGCTTCCACCCAAAAGGTGCACCTTACAGCCACCTGAGTTTCAAGTAATTTCTTAACGTCTTAATTTTCCAGTTCCTTTTGTGATATAAGCATATTCTCGGAAGAAGTTGAAATAAGTTTGATGCATATCTTTTGGTTTTGCACAAACTTCACTGCACTACAGGTGTTTCAACTGAGAACATCTGAGAGGGCAAGGCAACGTGCATCTAATAGTGTAGCTCATCAAAAGGTACTTTACAGTTCTCACAATTGACATTATATTCTTCAAAAACTTTTCCACTGAATCTTATGCATGGTTTTAGTAATAAATTTTCCAATTTCTTTCTTATACCTGCTATATAATATTAGAAAATAATGTGCCTTCAATAGTAAAGCTAATGATTTCCTCGTTACAGGTGGCAAAAGTGCATAATTATGATTCTCTGTCTCAAAATGAAACTAGAGACTCCAGAAGGTAATGGTGCCTTGTGTTTTGCTTATGTTAGTTTTGAAGTTAAGTATGCAAAGATCCCTTTGCACCCAACAATACTCCCATTGTTTGCAGATGCATTTTTTCCTGCACTGTTCATGGTGTTAAGTTTCATCTTACTTTTAATTCTTTGTTGTGTCTAGGAATTAAAATTTCCTTTCTCTTGTAATAAGCAATCCTAAGTGCCGTTTAGAGAATCATCATTCTATTTATAATGTTTGCTATAACTGCTGTTTATAACATTGGTATTGTTGTTGCACAGACTGAACTCTGTTGACGCCCTAAAGGAGGAGAAATGTGAAGTAGTTCAAAAAATTAAAGCTAACCCTGGCTGTAAGAAGGTGATGTGAATATTATGTTTGGCCTTTATTGTTGAGATTTCATTCTGTGGAGATACTTATTTGTGGAGACATATTATTGCCTGACAGATCTGGTCTAGTACAGAAGAAGATGGTGTCTTCCGGAATACCAAACAAGAAACCACTGTTTCAATGGTAATCTACAATGGTACCTTTATTTTTGGTTTCTATACATTATCAATTACTATACATTAGACTTTTCTCTGTTAAACCATGCTCATATTTCCTGCCAGGATTACAATTTTCCCACGGAAAAGAGATTTTTGAATGAGCCGCCTGTTGAACTATTTAGTATGGTAAGACAGGATTTAGCTCTTCTATGCTAGTCATAAATGAGTCCTAAATTGAATTACACTTGATTACATAGTTGTTGTGTGGATACATTTTTCATGACCCTATTCTTGGCATGATATTCAGCTCTCCTTGGCATCTGAAATCCAAACCAACTTAAAATCTCAGGCAAAAATACCTTTGGTCACTAAGGTTAGTGTATATAATAAATAGTTTAATATTACTAATGTTTGTAACTCTTTTTATTCTTATTGATATACAAGTTGTTTTATTGATTGAACTTAGGGCTCAAAAGAGAATGCACCAGGATCCTTCCTTCTAGAACATGAGGTATTCTAGTAAGCTTCTTATGTTTATTAATATAATATGCAAATATTTCCTAGTTAATTGCTCGCAAAAAACTCGTCGGTTGGGTATTAATTTACAGTTGGTACTTATTCTGCGGTAATCATAATCTAATAACATCCAATTTTGTGGATGAAGATGGCCAAAGAGAAATCTCATAGGTTGGTTCTGAACCAGTATCAGTGTGGGAATGAATCGAGTGATAGGAGGATTACCGATGGTGGATCGCGGTTCAACATTAGCAGGTATCGCCATTCTGTAGTAACTTGACGCGACATGCCATCTGATCTTCGTCTCAAAATTCTGACACCTTCGTCTAGCTCTAGAAGTTTAATGAGCAAATTATAGATTATGACATTTTTTATATTGTACGAAACCACCGATTTCTGCTCTTTCTCCAACATTCATCACATTCACATGGTTTAATCCTTCTTCTTTTTTCCCTGTTTGTCAATAAGTCCGAGTGTTTTTCTTGATTCTTGTTGCAGGAGTTTGGATATTCGCTGAGAATAGAGCTGAGAACCTTTCCTCTTTGAATGAAACAATTGCTTCAAATGAACTTGATGCTGCGCTTAACCTGCAAATTGCATCATTTTTTATCTTTTTTCCTCTATATTATTATCAGCTATTCCAAGGAAATAAAGAAAGTCCTAAAAAATTTTGGAGACCAGCAACATAATGAACCACAGGACGCAGTTCATTTCTTCTTATTTAGTAAATATGTTGCAGGGTCTGGGTTCAGATCCCGTGCAAGTTTTGATGACAATGCATTTACAGTGGGTTCAGATCCCAACACAAATTAGTAGAACTAGCTTGTATTAAATCAGAAATTGTTGAAACTACTCAAAAGCATCCCTTCAAAAAGACTGATTCCCCAAGTTAGTCAGTCCAGAATGTACAAAAATCACTGATAGATATTTAAGCGCGTATACATGTTCTAGGCAATATCACCAACTTAACCCAATGCATAACCAAAAATTGGGGTCCATCCATCCGCACGTGCTCATTCTTCCTTAATTCCAGCAAATGCAAAATATAAGGGAACTATTAGTCAAACAGTATTCTTAGATATAACTTCACCAAACCGGACAAACCACTGAGCATCGGAGGAATTGTTCTCTTGCTCAACTTGATGTGGTAGAAGTTGGCGTTGCTGCTGCTGTCTTTTGTCAATCACAAATTTGGCATAGTCTAATGGCTTTGAAGCGGCCAAAGAAAGTTTAGCTGGTGGGGTTGGAAGAAGGGATACCAGAACCCTTGCAACCTCTTGCATGCTTGGTCTGTCTGAAGGGTGGTGCTTTGTGCACAATAGAGCAAGTTGGAAAGCCTTCCTAACGTTGTTTAAGTCCATGCATGTGACTGAAACCTCTGGGTCAACAGCCTCCATTACTGTATTATCATCAGCCTTGGACAGTATCTGAGTCGTAAAACACACAAGCCAAACATAACATCAAAAGTCCTAATATTGCTTAGCAAACTTTATCCAACAGTTGTTCAAACATGGTGTCAGTCCAGCATATTTTCCTAATCCCAGACAAACACATACTCTACCTGGTAGTATCAAAAGTTCAATCACCAAACCCGGCCAACTGAGTCAGTGTGACCAAAATTCCCTCTAGCTTAAATATTAACAGGGTTTCAAAACATATATCAAAAGAAACGGAAAACTAATTTGGTAGAAGATACAAACCAGTTGATGCAAGTTAGACTCATTATCCACTGCCTTCTTCCCCGTCAGAATTTCCAGGAGTACAATACCAAAGCTATAAACATCTGATTTTTCATTCAGTCGAGAGGTGCGAGCATACTCTGGGTCAATGTAGCCAATTGTTCCCAAAACATAAGTTGTGGCATGAGGTATTGCAGTCGGTATGCATTTTGCAATGCCAAAGTCAGAAAGATGAGCCTCAAAATTATCATCCAACAGGATATTTGATGACTTCACATCCCTGTGAATAATTCGGGGGTTGCAATCATGATGAAGATAAGCAAGTCCTTGCGCAGCTCCAACTGCAATCTTCAGGCGAGTTTCCCAATCAAGTTTTACTTTCTTTGATGGTCCTGGTATACCACCATTGGCCACTTTCAGAAACAAAAAGGCAAGGCAAAAATATACAACAATTGAGATAAAAAAATTTAGCCAGTAATTATTTTGTGCACCAAAATTCAGGTAGGAATGTAGAACAATATAGCAAAATATCACTTGCCAACATTATGGGCATATCATTAAATAGCCTTAGGAGCAACAAAAAGACATAGTGAAGTAAAGATAACTAACCATGAAGGAGATCCCACAGGGAACCGTTCTCCATATAGTCGTAGAACAAGAGATTTCCACACAGAGACAAAGCATAGCCATGCAAGCTCACAATATTTCTGTGTCTGATACTGCCAATGGTTTCAAGTTCAGTCTCAAACTCGCGCAAGCTGTGAGGGTACTGACTATAAAGTCGCTTAATTGCAATTGGTCGGGAATTTTTCAGCACACATTTGTAAACTGTGCTAGACGCACCATACCCTATGATATACTTCTCACTCAAATTCTCAGTGCTTCTCATTATATCATCAAACGTGTGAATAGCCATATCCATGTGAAGAATCACAAGTTTGGGTGGACCTGGTCAGAAAGGAAATCAACCTTGAGAATTAGAAGATACAAATGTTGCAAATAAACCAAGTCAAAGACATACCTAGCACAGATTTTTTGGATCCATTAATTAACTGTTGCTTCTGTTGATTGGATTTGTACACAGCAATTCCAACCATTACAAACAATGTGATGAAGCCCAATGTCATACAAACAGTGGCAGCTCGGGAGAACATAACTGGACAGCAGGACATCTCATTAAGCAAGCACAAAGTTCTCAAACTTTATCCCAATGACTACATAGAAAAACCAAGGATATGTGATAACATAGCAAAAGCTTGGTGAAAGATTGAAGTTGATACCTCTGGACTTTGGCGCTGATGGACCACATATTGAACCTACCCAATTGCCACACAATAGTGGATTTCCAAAGAAGCTGGCGCAAATATAAATGATCAATACATGTCAAAATATAATAGATAATGAACTTGCATTTTAACAAACCTATTAGGAGAAAACCGTGGGAAGTTTCTCATAGGAGGTATAGTCCCTGACAAGTTGTTATAGGACACATTCCTGAAATGTATAGAAATTTAGTTGTTAGCAAGACTTCATAAATACAGCAATGAAAACTAAAAAGTCCGTTAAATATCTTACAAATTAGATAGACTGAAACAATTGGTAAGCTGATCTGGAATCTCTCCATGCATGTTATTGTTCAATATCCTGTTACATAATTTCAATACAGAATGATATAAGGTTGTCATAACCTAAAAAATGCCCAGAAAAAAAAACACATCAACTTTGAGCTTACAAGTCTACAAACTTACAGAGATATTACATTTTGCAGCTGACCCAGTTCTGCAGGAATGCTACCGGACAGTTTGTTGAATGACACATCACTATGATCCAGAGAGACAGAGGGAAGAAACATTACATAGGAGAGTATTGCATTTCTATACCACACATTTTTATCATAATAACCAACTCACATCATTTGTATGCTTCTAAGGTTTCCAAATTCTGCAGGCAATGGCCCATTCAGATTATTCTTGCTCAAATTTCTGGGCAAAAGCAAACCATAAATAAACTACTGCACTATTGTAAATAAACAGAATGAATCCAAATTAAACTATGCTTTAGTTGCAGAATTACAAAGTGAGCAGGTGCTCCAGATCACCAATCGAATCAGGAACAGCTCCAGAGAAATTATTGCCAGAGAGATCGCTGAAATCAGGAACAAACATAAGCTTCCAATATTTGAAAATAGCGAGAGACAAAACACATCATGGCAAGGAACCTACAGTGTATCAAGATTAATAATCTGTCCCAGTTCAGTGGGTATCCTGCCTTTGAAGTTGTTCTTTGAAAGGTTTCTGAGCATCCAACATATATGATTCAACTATGTTAATAAACAAGAAACACTCTTGGCTAAAAGACATTTCTAAATCCAACGATGAAAACATACAGGTAAGTCAGACTCTCCAGATTCCTGAAACTAGATGGGATAGACCCACTTAGGCGATTACCATGCACATTGCTGCAAAATAAAATGAAGAATCACAATCAAATAAATGAAGTGAGACACAATTATAATAGCATGCTGAAGGAATTGATTACTGAGAAATATGATATCCTACAACTGATTCAGTGCTGTGCACGAACTAATATTATGCGGAATGGATCCTTCCAGCTTATTATCTGCAAGATTCCTGAATCATGGAGGACAAGCTTGATAAGTAACCAGAATCAATATATCATAAACAAACAGCAAAGACTCACAATTCAAACAACTGCTCTAGCTTCCCAAGCTCAGAAGGAATCGTCCCAACAAGTTGATTGCCGTGCAATTTTCTGCATAATAATCCTCATCTCAATAGCATGGACCATGCATGTTCATAATAAATTAACTTCATGTGAGATAGATGGCTTACAAGTAGCTAAGCTTTGACATGTTACCAAGCTCTGGTGGAATAGGTCCAGTTAACTTGTTACCATGAAGATATCTGGTACAGCAAACAAATGTATTAAAACGCAGAAAATATAGGAAACATTAATATAAGTTATTAAGGGAATTAAACTAACAGTTTTCCAGTGTATGACAAATTGCCAAGTATGTGCGGGATAGATCCAACAAGCTCATTCTCACTCAAATCCCTGGAGAGAAATGCAGAAAGCAAAATAAATACAACTCAACAAGAGCCAAATGCAAACAAAGAATCTTGGAGAAACTGAGAACATTTATACTCACAACACAGCTAAAGCCTGCATCAAGCCAAGGACTTCTGGAATTTTCCCTGTTAACTTATTGCCTTGAAGCGATCTATCCAAACAACAGCAGGCAAATTAACATTATCCATAATATGCAAACAAAATTCACATATTCAGCTCAAGTTTTATTGAGAAACAAGATTGAATAGAAATATGAAGAAGAAAAGCTTACAATGTTGCCACTTGGAGGAATCCAATATTGTATGGTATCTCCCCTGTGATCTGATTATAGGATATATCCCTGAAGTTCTCAATGTTCAAAGAGTTAATTTACCAAAAAAAAAAAAAGATGATACATGAAAATTTGAGTGCAATCAGTAGTAGTTGACATACAATATTTCAAAGCTTGTGCAGTTACCGATGCTCTCTGGGATAGTTCCAGTAAGATTATTTCCTCTAACATCACTGCAAGAAAAAGAAACAAGCAGAGGTTCAACATTTGTCATTATAACAGTACGTGCAACCAAAACACATTCAAGATTTACTATCAAAACGCTGAATGCTTACAAATACCACAAGCCAGTCAACTGGCAAATGTCAGGGGACAGCGTTCCAGTCAACAAATTGCCCCTTAGCCCACTACAAACACAGAACCAAAGCACAATGTGAGATTGCTTCCCTCAAATTTTACATTAAATGTATGGAACCCGAAGTATAAGCATCCTTCACAAAAGAAACAGAAGGGGAGCACTATGGTCAAACCGATATGAATTTTTCACATTTTGCTTGAAAATTCAAGATTGAAAAATAAATGGCAACAGAAGGGGAACTCTATGGTCAAACACGCCTAATCTGACCACATTTCAGATTTACTCACAGGTATTGCAAAACTTCATTCCAATATATTAGCCTCGGGATCTCACCAATGAGCTGATTTCGAGCAAGATCACTGAAATCACAAAAAATATGAAGTGCAAGTTTGGAAACTGAAACATCATGTCTCAAGTTGAAGATTACTTGATGTATAACACAATGCTTTGGTGATATAACTCACAGAGTCTTTAGATTAGGTATCTGAGTTAAAGTCGAAGGAATAGGACCAGTAAGCTGATTGTTCTTCAAATTCCTGCATTGGAAAAAATGAAATTTCACTCAATTATCCACCATAGATCTCAAAGAAATCTTAAACAAGGAACCACCGAGAGCTCAAACTTACAATAATCCAAGCTGCTTGAGCTTTGATATTGAAAAGGGTATGTCTCCATATAGACTATTTTCAGACAAATCCCTATAATATGCAAACAAAAGACATACATCAACCACAAATTCCCATAAAACGTAAAACAAACAACACAACTTATAAGCACATAAATAGAGAAAGGGACACGAGAGGGAAAAAATGATCCGAAATTTTACAGATAAACAAGAGAAGCACAGTTCCCAATCTCATCCGGGATCTGACCCGTTAATTTGTTCCCCTGAAAATCTCTGCCAAATTGCAACAAAGAAGAACGACGTCAGCTATCACATTGTACCACTTAACTATAATAATCAAAGTCCATGTTCTTTTACGTCTACGAGAAAAAAAAATTAAAGGACATACATGGACTGCAAGTTTCTTAAATCTCCAATGGCCGGCGAAATCTCCCCACCCAGATTCAAGTTTGACAGGTTCCTACATGTCACGTGAATCAAAAAAGAAGGATACAAGTTCATTGCACTTGCATATTAATGTAAAAGGAAAAATATATTAAATGATAGTAAAAGGGACTCAACATACAAAGAAACAACAGAGAGGCTAGCATTGTCGCAGAAGACACCACGCCAAGAACAGAAATCGCGGTTGTGCACATCGTCCCAGTCCAGCAACACATTCGCCACATTTCTAAATGACGCCTTAATCGACATTAAAGCTTTCCCTGCAACCGATTATTTTGAACATTCTTTAAAAAATAGAGCACTCTAAAGAAGTTGCCAGTCCGTTACAAGATAGGAAAAAACAAAATCTTAGGATACACCGAGAAAGTTGTTGCCAATAAATTTCTAAGCTGAATCACCTGAAAGAAGGAATATAGAATGCCACGCATGATCAAAATTTGGGTTTTTTTAAAGGTACAAGCTTTTGACATTTGGTTTTCCACAGACAAATAAATAAAAACATGGAAACAACGAAACTTTGTCACCATTATATTGACCCCCATTCAACTGTCTACTGAAGAATTTTAGATACCATTTCTCACCATCTATTTTGCACTACAAGTACCTGAGCCGGAAATAGTTTATAAGAAAATATTCCCAGGAAAGAACAGTTTTCAAGCACTTTAGAGTAAGAAGAAAGCTCTAATATTCAAAGAAAGAAAGCCAGATTACGAAGTAACAAATGGGAAGTTCAAAATAACCAGAACCCACATTCATAATAAACCAGAAATCATAGAAAACAAAAACAAAAAAAGAAAAAACCCAAGAAATGTAATGATGAAGGAGTCGAGAAACCTTCGTCATTGAGCAGAGCAGCTGTAGTACCGAAAAGCAAAACCACCGCCATCAGAAGAAAATAAACGAGATTTCTCTCGTCTCTTTCCAGAAACACTTCCATTTTTCGATTCAACTCCGAACAGAGTGATAAGAGAGCGACAACCAACAAGAAAACAAGTTAAAGAAAAAACGAGTAGACTCTCACGCGGTGAGCTATGCTATGATTGAGTGAAATAACTTATGACAGAGAGAGAAATAAAGCCTTCAGCTTTGGTTTCTTCTGTCTTGAACAGCTTTTTCGAAGAGACAGAGAGGAGAGCAAAACAACAGGCATTTAGCGTGGGTTGCAAGGTAGACTGAGCATAGCTGTTATGAAGAGAGAAAAGAGGTACAGCCTAACTTTAAGCTTATGAAGGGAGAAGAAAGAGACTGGTTAAGCAGCAGCAGAGGGATGACAGAGACAAGGACGATTATAGACGGCGGTGAAGTGACGTTGGGGGCTGTCTAAGATCACAATTATCGTTGATTGATTTAATTGCAGCGGCCGTCATTCGTACTGCCGTTTTCTAAAACTGTTGCATTTTTGACAGGCATAATAGTATGGTTGTAACGACATAATCTACCACACGCGCAGTATTTACTGCGCGTGGAACGTGGAGTGATCAGACGACGAGCAGTGTCAACATGCGCGCGTGTATATAATTTTTTTTCATTTATATTTTAAATTTTTATTAATATTTAAAATATTATTTATTATATATTTTAAATTATTTATTTATAAATTTTAAATACTTTATTTATAATTTAAATATTATTTTATTATTTATTTTATATATTTTAAATTTTATGTCTAAGTGTTTCAAATTTTACATTATAATTTTAAATTTTGTATTAAAAATCGTAACATTATTTGTCTATAATATAGCCAAACCCCTTTTTTTTAATATTGTAACTTCATTGAACTAATTAAAATATATTTATATAATAAAGACTTTAAATTTTTTAAAATTTTTTGTCACTATCGATAAAATTTTAAAACATAAAAATAATAATATTTTATAAAAATCAATCAAATTTTAAAATTTGGATCATCCGTTTATACCATTGCCTCTGAATATGCTTAGACAAATTAAGTGATGCTTCTATTATAATTAAATATTGTATTTTTTATGATGTTTTAAAAAAATATTTAACGAGGAAGAGTGTTTGCACGCGATGGAAGGGGCGAGTGGGGGGGTGTTCATACAATTGACAAGTGATAAGGGAACAATAGTAACGGTTGGTTTAGTTGGTCATTTGGTTGGGTCAGTTGGTGTGAAAAGGACAAGTGAGAACTCTAACTCCACGACAGGTTTTACTATGTTCAAGATTTCTTGGGGCTCTTGGTCTGGCAGTAGAATTCAAATGTAGTGCATATTTATTAATATTTTAATTTATGTATTTAAAATTAGAATTTTAATTTTCAAATTATTCCATATAATGAATTTTAATGCTAAATATTGTAAGTAAAATATTTATTTATTATATTAGAAAAATATTAATAGCAGGCTTTAAAATATTCAATAAATCTATAAAAATATATAATTTTTATTTGCTAAATACAAAAAATTATTTATGTATTTTATTATTTAATTAATCAAGTTATCGATAAAAAAATATTTTTTTTATCATTAAAAAAATATTTTATTAATTTTTAAAAATTTATATTTATATATAATTTTATAAAAATTTGAAAAAGTAATTAAAAATAACTGAATAATTGTCTATAATATTAATAACAGTAAGCCCAAAAGCCCATCTAAGATCGCCCAAGGGCACGTGATATAGGCTTCCCATTTCTGCAAATAATAACCGATAAATCATAAATTGAAAAGGCCTAAAATAGACAAAAACGCAGCAGCAGCAGCAGCAGCAGCGGTTCTGCTTCTGCTGCAACAATCAGCACTTTGGCAGCAATAAACAGGTGGGCAAATGTAAAGCTGTCCATGCATGCTGCTTCCATTGCTCTGTTTACTTGCTTTTATTCCAACTTTCTTTTTTTTTTTAATTTAATATTAACAAATTTGTTCGTTTGTTTGTTTTTTAATAAAAGAAATTTTATCATTTATGTTATGGTGGGACCGTGACCGGTCCCACTTCCACGTTCAAAGATGGAGGCGTATCCCCAGCCGTCTGATTTCTGCTTTGTGATCTTCTTGGTTTCCGGAGACAAGGAACAGCAACTGTCCGTTCAGTCGGATAAGATAACTTTTTGCCACCCATTTGTTTACGAAATTGCCCTCAACAGACTTGCGGAGACTATTGGCCCAAAAACCAAAAATTAGGAATGAATTAGATTTTGAGCCCACCGGACCCCGGATTCTTTAACCAGCTTTGTTAATTTTTAATTATTTTTATTATTTATTAATAATTGTCTAAAATATTAGCTTTTAGTAATGAATAAGTAATTTAATTAACTATTTTCAGCTATTTAACTAACACAGTTTTTGATAAAAATTACCTAATTATAAATTTAATCTTATTTTAAAAACTAATAAACATAATTCATAAATAGTACTTACTCAAATAAATTTTATTTAAAAATTAAAATTTTAATTTTAAATATAAGAAATTGAAGATTCATAATTATAAATATAAATAAATTTAAAAATTAGATTATTTTTATCAAAAATTCAATTAATTTACATCAAGAACGTAAAAACCACGTGGGATGATCTGACGGCACCTAAGGGTAATAGTAATAGCCCTCCAAGTAAGAAAGCGACAACAGTCTGAACAGCTGCAGTAGCCAGCACAGAACTACTCTAATAGCTAAGCTAAGCTTGGAGACATCAGTGTCCGACAATTAAAGCATGAGGCAACCGGCTGTTAATCCGCCGTCACTTGTACCACCGGCGTGATACCTATTGCCGGACCCATCTCCTAGGACAACCGCCCCCGGCGAGTACCACATTTCTAAGACACAGCATTAAGTATCGGTTTCAAAAAGTCGGCATCGATGTGATTTTCTATTCAATGAAATTAAAAAGAAAAAAGTAATCAATAGCCACGTGGACTTACAGAGTTCCGATTCCAACTCGCGGTTCTAAGCCGATGGGGAATTGTCAAAAAAGAGTGATTTAAAAATAAATAAAACAGGAAAATCAGTGGTACGCCGTGGAATTAAGAGGGGATTGATTGTACCCATCGAAAGGACCCGTGATGGGTACCCTTCTGTTTAATTTACTGTTTGAACGTGAATTATTACGGTGATACATCATCCTATGATGTTGATAGCCATGTTCTCAGATATAAATAATTAAATACTATAATATACCAACCAGCGTTACTCCGAAGTCAAAAGCTTGGTCCAGACTATATCAGTTGGGAGAAAACTTCACTCCACCCGAGCTTGGTGAAGGTTGTTAAACTTTTTTCAGATGTTCATGCAGACAAAAGGAAAAACCTGTATCACTTGAGGCCTAAAAGAGTATATAGTTCTTCGAATGGAATGGAAAGATCACATGGTGAAACCACAAGCATATCAAACTCCCTGGGATGTCTGCCGCTTAGGGTGCTGGATTAGCATCATGCCATCCCTTGGTGCATGGTGGAATGCTCATGAATTCATCAAATTCCTTTACATGGATGTCGCAACACTTCCACTGCAAAATCCAATATGTAACATGAAATGTTGGCTTTGTAATATAAACAAAACAGAAAGAACAACACCATTTAGCTAGACAGGAATCTCACCCCTCTCATCCGATCATGAAAAACAGCTGGCCCAGGATGGTAACTACATGCAGCCTCATGATTATCCTTTTCCTTGAAAGTTTTACCACATCCTTTATTTTTGCAGATTTGAGGCTCGTTAATGTCGATTACCTTTTTCACTGGAGCAGGCGGCACCTGAGTGTCAACATTGCTTCCAGCAGGTACAGTCATAGCTGGATGGTTCAGTTCTATGGCTTGGGAACCTATATAGAAAGATGACACACTTCAGTTTAAGAAGCAATTAAAGATACTGCGACAAAAAAAGGAGCATCCTTCAAACAACAAAATACTTCAGAAAGATTAACAAAGAAAAGGACGAGGCAGATAAACAACATTTTGCAAAGAGAATTGAAACATTTCAAATGCACTGTTTGCCACAATAAGACCCTAAAAAAGGTAAAATCTCCGCGACAAAGCATAACCCTGTACACTACACAGCTGACCTTCCCCCTTTCTGGTACACCATAAAAAGCACATGATCCATTTTTCATCTTTGTACTTACCAGGAAAGCCATGGCAGGGTAGAGTTCAATAGAATAAGGTTCTGTCTACCATGACCGAAAGACTAAAACAGTTACTTTTTGTTGGGAAACCAACTTAACAAGTTAAACTGTAGCATTACATATAAAAAACGAAACCATTCAGTTTTATGCTATAAAAAAGGTTCAGGCTCCTTTGCCCTTTTTGCTTGACAATAAAATGTGATAAACAAATCTGAGATATTCCTCATCTATTGGACAGAAAAGTAAGAGATAAACAATGTACGATCTCTACATAAGTAAATGAAAGCATAAAAATCAGAGTACCATGATCTGAGCAAAAGAAACCCTGTCGACATCTAGAGCAAAGTTCTTTCGACGGTGCACTGGATGCAACAGTTGTCGAGGAAGCAGATACCGGAGTTTTTGGTGTAGCAACTGCCTTTCTCAACACTGGTTTTTCAGTTGTGTGTTTACCTGTCTTACATCTTCATTAATGGAACACACTTTGAGCAATTAACAATGGATATAAGATATTGTTATAATTCAAGTAGGAATGTGTGCAAACTACATAGAAACGCACAAGCAATTGTAATTAAATTAACCACATGCACGTGTTTTGAATAGTTCACCGTACATTGCAATGGCCAACAGGTGGTAAACCGTTCTTAGTCTTATACTCAATTTAGAAAAATACCATAGATTGGTGTTAATAGCAGACTGAATTCTGAAGCAGCTTCAGCTGACTAAACAACTTCAGAAAAACTTCTACCCAAGATTATTGCTAGCTAGAAGTTTTGGGACACGTTAATCCATGCAGTTCATCTCATTTCAATTGCTTGTTCATCTTCTATTTTCCATCATCTATTGCTGACTTCAACAAGGGAGAGGAATGGATTCTGTACTAAGGAGCATTCACCTCCTCTTTTACATCCAAATTATATTTTTCATTGTGAATAACAACAAAATCAGGAACATCATGCAGATGTAGCATATTCAAACAGTATAAATTTCTTAGAAATCATTTTAATGAAATTTATCCAGTAGGGTATTTATCTTTCTTTTGCAGATTAAGAGTGAAAACTGAACTGAGAATCCAGTGGAATGTGTTCAGGAACAAAATTCTTGGACATGTACTTCAGCAATCACAGACATTTTTAATTGAAAATTGAAGTGTTAAACTTTTGTAATAAACAGACAGCTTTAGAGTGAGGAATTTACATAACACCAGGATAGGCATCTTGCCTAGATTATTGCCAGCAGTAGACTGCTCAAATGCTTTGACCATGCAGAAGAACAATATTTCTCGGGAATGGAAAACATGCATAACAGTTCCATCACTGGTGTAGTGAGAACGAACTTCGGTAGTAAGCATATAACTGCCACAAAGAAATACGAGAAGCACTTACCCTGGAATTTCCAAAAATAAGCTGAAATCATGACTTCTTTTCTTGCAACAACTCCATTCTTTCATCCCATCATGAAATATGGGCTGAAATTATCATTGACAATTAATATGCAAGGAAAATTTATAAAGAAAAGAACCAAAAACGAATAACAAGTGCGACTTTCTCCCTGATCAATTACATATGCCAATGCGATAAAACCACGCCCAGCCATGCATAACAAAAATGCAATCAGCACGATAAAAAATATATAATTGTTTCAAAAATCACTACAAAGAGGAAAAAAAAAAAAGGCAGCGTGACACACTAAGCTGTTCAATTCTGAAAGCACAACATATGAAATATTTGGTAAACATCCATTTTTACTATGAAGCTTATATTTACAATCTACCCACCACTTATACTGGACAGATAACTAGCAGCTGTAGATTAACTGTAAGTCCTCATTCGTCTAGGACAATCCAAATTCGACAAAAATAGTGAAGGATGATGGAATCGGAAAGAATTAGCATAACTTCAAACAAGCAATAGAAAGAGAACGTACCGAATCATGGTAAGTGCAGGACCCTTCGGGATTATCGTCCTCGGTGAACGAAGCGTTGCAGCCAATTCGCTGGCATCGAAGCCTCACCACCCCTTCGTTCTGCTTCTCCATTGCCACTGTGAGTTTGCGCGTTTCGGAAGGTATGAGCGTTTCGAAGACTTCGCGATGATTCGACTAATAAGCGAAGCCTACCGACTTAGTATCTTACAAGCCCAGCTGATTTACGGATATGGGCCGTGGTCTATTTGGGCTACAATGATGACGAATTTATTGTACAATAAAAGAGACGAAATAAATGTATATAAATTTTTATAAAAATTTATTTATATAAATTAACATAATAATATTATATTATTATTTTATATAAATAAGTTATAACCATTTGCTGGCAGCGGAGGTTACAACATGCCAACTGACTTGTATGGGCATGAATTAGTGCACTCTCAAACAAAATTATATTTGCGGTATCAAAGAATATTAAGAAATACGATGTATGTATATGTATGTATGTATGTAGGTAGGTATGTATGTATGTATGTATGTATGTATGTATGTACGTCGGAGCTTCGTGCTGAGTTTTAAGTGGAACTAAAATCCTCGCCTGTAATCTTAATGATAGGCCCCGATGAATCTGCGTTAGTAGTGAAAAGGGTCACAATATTCTGTTATGCACTTCCATCAGGGATGATTTCTCCTGTAAAAAATAATAAAATATAACAGCAAACAAGAATTTTAGTTTCTTTCAATACAAGTTAAGATTTTAATCTATACTCTGAAAGAAGAAACATACTGGCACAACTACAATTAAATTTTAAAAGTATACGGAGTCCGGGGAAGATATTCAACATTCACAAGGAGTTCTAACCACTGAAAGCTTCAGATATGTTCAGCCCAAAACAGGTTTGTGATAGCTAGTCATTTCAAGGGAATGTTTTCCCAGGGCTCTATTGTCTTGGTACCATGTCTGTAGTAGGGAATGGGTGCGCTAATTTATGACATATTGTATAATAATTCTGGCTTATAAACCAGATTGGTACCACATCCTGGCCACTCAATATCCACCAAGTAAAAAAGAAATGATAATACGAAAATGAATACTAGTGATAGTTTTGTTCTGTCCATAACATATGCCTAGTTTCTTACATGCCCCGATAATGCTTCCTAATTCTGGGGATAAATTCAGCACTTACATAATCAATCAAGAAACTGAAGGCACTGATCATTACATGCATGTACGTCCAAGCAACAGCAATCATGCTTACATGCACAAACACATTAGCATAAGTTGATGAGAGAGAGAGAGACACAGACCTCTGCCTTCTGATGGAAACCACTGCAAAAGAACACCCAAGTTCATCACACTGGGAATTAATTGGAATAGAAGTGGAGTTGTTGCCTGTAGATTATTTTTCACCAGTGTCAAATGACTCAACCAAGGAAGGATTATAAATCAGAAAATAATCAATAACGCTTCCAAATGCAGGTTCTATATCAAAAACTTACCAGACTAAGAGCTGTAGTTCCAACAAGAAGAAGATACATCTTTCCCTATATTACCAATCAAATATAAGTCAGCTGCAAAAAGAATGATGATGATGATATTGTTAAAGACAGGATCTAAACACCTATCCGTTTCACATGTCCTCGAAGCACGTGATAGCAAGCGGAAAACTGGCTTCCCGGGTCGGGTTAAATTGTTCAAATGAAATTTGGGCCAGTCGATCCCAATCATTGAAACATGTAGTGAGTGCAAAAAATTTCCGTACAGCTGACGTGTCCCATGCCACGTCCAACCAAGTTCCATATGGTAACGCTGATTTTCTCAAGAGCGTGTGTTGGCCACCACAGGATGACCCAGGCACCTTACTTTTTATCTTTGCCTTGACAATCACACATATTCATAGCACGAATCTGTCGTTTCAATGGCGTCAATCGTGAGTTCAGTGGCTGTGCCTGGATTCTGTCGTGACAAATCGCCAATGGAGGGGTGTTGCGACCGCTGCGGCGTGGCCGAGGCGCCTGATGGTGATGAGAGCGGAAGGTCAGGGAATCAATCCAGATATCAGAAGGACAGAGGAGAAGGTTGCCGACTCTGTTGTGGTCACCGAACTCTCTAAGAACCTCACTGCTATTGCATGTATGATGTTTTTTTTTTTCATTGGAACTTTTTTCAGTAAAAGCATTCTGAACTGCATTACCAGAAATGTTTCTATTGGCAATATGATCTGTTAACAAATGTCAATTTCTGCACCTGCCTATTTGTTTTTTTGATAACGTGGGTTTGCGGTTGTGGGGTTGTTTGACCGTAGATGCTGGAAGTCAGGGACGTTCCCTCTCTGCGATGGAGGCCACGTAAAGCACAACAAAGCTACAGGGGATAATGTTGGACCTTTGCCGTTAAAGAAGCAGTAACATCATTTGTTTATTTATTTGTATTTGCTGCTACTTGTGTGGATGATGTTTGACATTCTTCCTTTGACTAGAATGAAATACTTGGCCTCCCATTGATTCACCACAATTATCATGTCGCAATAGTGACTGAGATTAGACATGACATAGGCACTGTTCCTTGCTAAGGTTATAAGGTTTGCAGAAAAATACTTGGAACAATCTGCAGCGATGCCAGCAATGCAACCTAAATGATCCGAAGCAGTGGTTCATCTCGGGCCTATTCTGGTTGCATTGGCCTTAGTCACTGCTGGTGCTGGTATCTTTTCTGCTGTAATGATCTCGACTTTTCAGTGTATTTACTGTGCAACAAAGAGATTAGCACTGGGAGAGTGGGATGATTAAGTTGAAGTCTAAACAATGTCAGTATTAAGAAATTCTTATCCGAAATGTATTGATATACATGATGCCGTGATCTTAGAAACATATTATTGGTTTTCCATTAAAAGACCCGTAACTCTGGGATTAAATGCATAAATATGCAGATGGAAACTACATCATGTTATCCATGTTCTTGCTGCAATGCTCAGAGTATCTATATCCAAGAACTGTTTGTGATGTCAAGTTTTGAGACCAAACGAAGCCTGCGTAACTATTCTTTCTTTCTCTCTTTCTTTTCCCTAGTGCTTCCTGTCTAACTATTCGTAGCTACTCGTTAGCCAAGTTCAGGTTACTTCATTTTGACCATCTCTTGTTGCAAACTACGCACAATTACAACCTCTTGATCGTCACTGCTTAGCTCCAATTGTGGCAACATCAGCTTCATTTTCAATATTAAACTTGGAAATCCTTCCACTTTGTAAACTTTTTAAAATACATAGCTGATGCTTGGTTGACATTGATTTTTTAGTCTGATGCCAAACTCCCTCCAACTCGTGCGGCACGCACACCATGCGGCGAAAAGGCAGTTGTATTGATGCTGATCTACGAACTAAGATGTGACCTTATAAGATGGATGAACTTGGCTAACAAAGTGAGTAAAATGATGGATTGTATGCATCTATTCATGTTATTTTGTACTGGCAGCGTGTGCACGGATGATTTGATGGCAATGAGAGGGGCAAAGCAACACAGCTTCACTGTATACTCCTCAATCACACACACACACACAGACACAGTATCATCTTTGTCCCAAATTTGTGAATCCATGATTGCTTCTGTTGTTGCTAAAGCAACTGGGATTTCTACCTACATGTGCTGATCATCCTTCTGATGCGTAGATAATACACATCTGGGTTGAGTGTAACATGGCTTGTTTGCTATTGAGGTTACTGGTAGACCCTCGTACAGTCGTACCTAGACACCAAACAGAACCTCAGACTGATTTGAATATGGTTTTGTCCTTCCCGTTCCTGTCCTCATTGCCTTGCATTATATTTCTTCCTCTTGCTGATTCAGAAACTGAACCGCATTTCGAATGCCTACCACCGACGACGAAAGGAAGGAATATTGATTCATTTTAGTACAAGAAGGAGAGGCATCAATTCGGAAGTAACTTCAATTATCTCTGGATTCCAAAGAGGATTAAGAACCTACAATGCAATGATTAAAGCAAGTGCCCATTAAGCAAGTAATAATCTTCTTCAAAGCAAAACCCCACCACCCCATTTTATTCCAAAACCCTGGCGGTGCACTTCCAAGAATTGGTCAAGACTCTGCGTTGTACAAATTTGAACAAAATGTAGTATCACATGTGGATTACTAATTTAAAATGCACATAATCAAGTGAATTTTCTAATAATTTGCGACTAACAGGGTCGGCCTTTTTCTTTTCTTGTGTCTACATTACCCTCCATCATATTTAAATAATCCCATGTTGATATCCTATTCAATCTCTTGATTTAAGAGACAATGCATTAATTGTGTACCAACAATAAGAAGACAATAATTAAATTTAAGATTCTTGGTTCTGGCTTGAGTGCAAAGGTGTTTTAAAATCAAGTTAGCAATTCACCTTATAAATAATTGTAGATACTTATAGATAAATATTTGTAGATACTTATAAATGATATAACCCTGGAATTCTCATGTGGCAATGCCTTCTCTTGCTCGACAATTTACTGCTTTCACTACCCGTGTACCTAATGTACATTTCTTACTACATTGGACTCTAATTAATTAAACCCCCTTGTATGAAATAATAGTGCAAATAATACGAAGAAATATTTACTTTGATTAATTAACTTATTATGATCGCAAAAGTGGGTCCCGCTTCAAAATCTTCACCATGTGTCCAAAAAATTCCCCCTGGCCTTTTCCCACAAAACGACAAATCAGTTTTGTCGGTGTTTGTTCGCTTGGGCCGCAATGGACCCTGACGGAGCCCCAAAGGGGCTGCACTCAGCCTCATCCTCCTCTCCATCAATACAGCCGCACCGGACGCCGCCTCTCTCTTTCGATTGCATTTTATAATTGTCATGACGTCCGCTTACGGTGTGCTACACCGTCGCACTCCTCGACGACAAAATCTAATAGGTGTCAGACTCACTGTAGTGGGCCCAAGCTTCGCGCTACACGTGTCTGGTTACATCATGGGTCAACTTTTTGAAAGCTGTAGGTTATTCTGAAGGTTGTGGCTTGTTGCTATTGGATCATATAATTATAACGGACACCGCCACTAACGGCCCTTTCTTTTTCTTTTTTTTATGAACTTATTTTCTATTTGGTTTGTTATTGTGTAATCCCGCCGTTAGTCTGGAGCAATTACGAAATATATAGCAAGGGATTCTGCAGATGATATGTTTTCTTCTCAAAAAAATTTAAATAATCAATTTTTATTTTCTATTATTAGAGTTAATATTTATTTTTATTGGTATTATTAGAAATAGTATCCGATGAACAGTGCGTTCGCGCTCAATCAGGCAATCATAAAGGAAACTGGAACTTTCCAGTGGTACCCACGTTAAAGAATTGTCCCATTTGATTTAACACTTGAAAGTCCGAAACTTTGTCGGTCGCTCAATCAGACGGGTAATATAATAGCCACGCGTCCTTCTATCACACCTCCGCTACCTCCTCGTTTCACCTAGAAAACCTCTCCCTAGACGCAATCTTCAATCCGCTGATTCTCGAACTGAAACAAATTTTCTATTTACCTTGAGAAAACCAATACAGAATCAGCATTTTTCCGGTGATCCACCGCCAATCTGCAAGCCACATGATCTGATGGTTCCCGTTTCCAGGCCTCCCTCGTCAGACCATATAAATCGGGTTAAAAGTGGCGAGTTTGATCGCAAGAGCTCGTTGAATTTGCTGATTAATCCGTCTTTCTCGCTTTACAGCCCTCGTTCATGGCTTCTCCTCTCCATCCTCTCTCTTCAGATAATTCTCCTCCTCATGCTACGTTCCGTCCCCATTTCTTTTTCTTCTCGCCACGTTGCCGAACAGCCTTCCCCCGAGAGTTCGAGCTCCATCTCACTCGTTTCTGACCAATGCGACTCCGGCAGAATCTACGTGTATGATGTACCCAAAAGTCTTAACCAGGAGCTGTTAGAAGATTGCCACGAATTGAACCCGTGGGGTTCTCCTTGCGACGTGTTAATAAACGACGGGTTTGGTAGAAAGGCTACTGGATTAGACGGCATCGTACCAGACAATTTAATTCCGGCATGGTACTGGACCGACCAGTTCGTGTCGGAAATTATCTTTCATAACAGGATTTTGAACCACAAGTGTAGAACTTTAGACCCGGAATCCGCTACGGCGTTCTTCATTCCGTTTTACGCTGGACTAGCGGTGGGGAAATACCTGTGGTCGAAATCCAGTCCCATGGAGCGTGACTGGCACTGCGAGACAATGTTAAATTGGGTCCGGAATCAGCCTTACTGGAACCGATCAGAAGGCTGGGATCATTTCCTCACGATGGGAAGAATCACTTGGGATTTTAGACGGTCGAAAAACGAAGACTGGGGGTCCAGCTGCATTTACATGCGAGGTATGAGAAACATTACTCGCCTTTTGATTGAACGAAACCCGTGGGATTATTTTGATGTCGGTATACCTTACCCCACTGGATTCCACCCTCGATCCGACTCCGACGTCCGGGAATGGCAGGACTACGTTCGGAACCGTAAGCGTTCAACTCTTTTCTGTTTCGCCGGCGGGACACGTGGCACAATCAAGAATGACTTCCGTGGGTTGTTACGGAGTTACTGTAAGAAGGAGTCGGGCTCATGTCGAGACGTGAACTGTGCTGGGAGTAAGTGCTCAAACGGCACCTCGGCGATTCTCGAGACGTTTTTGGACTCGGATTTTTGTTTGCAGCCGAGAGGCGACAGTTTCACCCGCAGGTCAATTTTTGACTGCATGTTGGCTGGTTCGATTCCTGTTTTTTTCTGGAAGCGATCGGCTTATTATCAGTACCCATGGTTTTTGCCGGATGACCCGGCTAGTTACTCCGTTTTTATAGACCGAAATGCGGTGAAAAATGGGACCACGTCAATAAAATTAGTGCTTGAGAGCTACAGCAGAGAAGAAGTAAAGAGAATGAGGGAGAAAGTGATTGAATATATACCCAAATTTGTTTATGCAAAATCCAGAGAGGGCTTAGAAACAATAAGAGACGCATTCGATGTCGCCATTGATGAGGTATTAAAGAGATTCAAGGAGCAAGAAGAGTGGGGATTCAAGTGGTAATAAAACAACATTTGATGGTTAAGAAGGAACTGCAACCCGGTCTGTTTTGTCTGGGACCGTTTGATTGATAGCGAAGATCATCCTCAGGTCTGCATGCAGGCGCAGTAGTATTTTCCCTGCATGAGACAAATATAGAGAGATTTTAGGGCTAGAAATTTCTTTCTTATACGTGTATAATTTATTGTTATTACGTATATGTTTTTCTACAGATGTAATTCTTTGATTGTAGGTTCAGAAATTCAGATTACTTGGCCAGTTGGCAAATGGGTCACTTTAGATGCTAGTGAAGTGATAACGCTGTTGGCCTCAAGGAAAGGACCACTGCTCCATTACTTCGGCTGGATGGCTGAAAATGAGAGAATTTTTACATGGGGTTGTATGACAAGTGGATGTCATGTATGATATGATTTAATTTTATGGTTGAACTTATACTCGAGCCTGTGTGGATGTGCCGTGAAATGGGTTCATTGCATTTTGTATACGAAGATCAATGGGGGGGGGTGGGAGGGGAATTTGGACAATTTTTGGACTTTTTCACTGTATTTTGAGTAGATTTAGATCTTAATTTTCAGATTTCGACCATACCCTTGTGAATTCT
>CP135577.1:5014425-5103305 GCA_032401905.1 Swietenia macrophylla
AAGCAGCAAGGAATCTCACCTTTATTTTTTCTCTCGTCGATAGAACCACTTACACGTCACATAAAAAGTGCCGTTCAATAATAGACCAGGTTGGTTTGGGGTGATAACTTGGATAATTGGCTCACATTTGTACCGTACCAAAAAAATGTATTAAAAGAGATTAATTTTTATTATAAATATAAATAAATATTTATTAAAAATAGATAAATATAATTTAAAAAATTTAAAATAAATTAAATTCTTAATTAATTAATACACTAGAATTATTTAAATGATTAATCAAATTATAATAAATTAATATGTTAAAAATTTTAAATTTAAATATAAAATAATTATTAATTATGTTATTTATTTAATAATTATATTATTTTATATTAATTAAAAAAATACGTTAGGTTCGTGTACATGAATATTATACAAAAAAATTATCATACATACAGGGCTGGATTGACAATGGGCTCAAAGGCCCATTATCGGTCTCTCCCTAGATTACAAATTTGTGCGGCAAGTCCCATGTTGGCCCACCCCATTATCAGACAATCAGAAATTTCGTTGCTTCAATTTTATTTATGCGCATGAAGACAAATTCTCACGCTCGTCTTAGTTTACGACGGACAATTGAACTCTCTGCCGATCCTCCATCGTTTTATCTCTCTGCAGGGGATTTTTGAGAAGGAAAATATCTTTTTTTTTTCTTTAAAATAAAATGAAAATTGCAGCTTCCTTCCTGCTCATATTCGCCTCAACGTTAACCCTCTCCGAAGCCGAAACGACGAGCTCGCAGCTTAAGCCTCGAGCATTTGAATCCTTTAACGTTAGTTATATTCAGGTGCGATTAATTTGTTTGTAGAAAATTAATTGTTATTTATTATTAGCCACTTGTAATTTCTGATTATTGTTTTTTTTTTAAAAAAAAAAACGGAAAACAGAATCTAGGGAGCTGTTCTTACACGGTGATTATAACTACGAGCTGTTCCTCCAGCAAGTACACTCGAGATCAGATCAGTATCTCTTTTGGCGATGCTTATGGAAATCAGGTTCGTCGGAAATCCTTTAATTGCTTTGGGTTTAGGCTAGAAAATGGGTGTTTATGATTTCTTAATTGCATAGAAAACAAATTCGTTGACCGAATCAAAGGAATTATATAATTGCACCGTGATTGAATTAGATTTTTGTATACTTAGTCAGAAAGTAATATATAAATCCATAATGGGTTTGAATCTTGGAAGGTATTGTGTGATTATATCCTGATTAAATTAGATTTTTGTATGCTTAAGCAGAAAGTAATGAACAATAGGATAATATTTGCTACTTAATGTCATATATATTTGAAAGCAAGTTTAGTTCATTGGGTTGTAACTTCAGTTCACTGGATTTTATAATGAATTGATGTGGTGCCAATGGTTGACTTGTTGATCTTCTTAAAATTTCATGGTTACTGAAGATATGGTTCATATTGCTAAGGTATTGAGAGTGCTTTCTGTCAGATGTGTTGTCCCGAACAATTGCTTCTTGAGGAAGCACTTTTCCGCTAAAAAAGTGTGCTTATTAAGTAACTACTTTTAGGCTCCTAGACAAATTATTTGTTTATTTAAGCTAAACAGTGTAATTCAGAGAGGAAAACTGTTTGCTTACTTGAAAACATTTTCTGTACCAAAGTGCTCTGAAACAGACTCAAAGTTGCCGCAATTATAGTCTCTTGGATGCAAATATTTGCCTGAACCTTCTTGGCTAGAGCTTAAATGGAACTTCTAAGGAAATTTTTATTATTCTGGGCTGTTTGAATTGGATTTCCATGACCTAGATCAAGTATTGTTTATAACAATGTAATGGATATGAGTATCTCTGTTATATTTGTCCAGAAGTGGAAAACTAACTTCAATAGAGTTTAATGTTGAATTTTTTATGTTTATAATAATTTTTGAAACGTTGATACTCAGATTTATGCACCAAGACTGGATGATCCATCTACAAGGACATTTGAACGGTGTTCATCCGATACATTTCAGATAAACGGACCTTGTGCCTATCAAATCTGCTATGTGTACTTGTATCGAAGTGGACCTGATGGTTGGAAACCTGAGAGTGTGAAGATTTATGGTTATAATTCGAGAGCGGTTACATTTTACTACAACACTTTTATTCCTCGTGACATCTGGTATGGATTCAATTTGTGCCAGAGTGCTTCTTCTTCACAAAAACAACAAATCCCCATATGGTTTGTCTATGTAATTCTGGGATTTGTCCTCAGTGCTTTGCTCTAAACTTGCAACTGTCAGTTGCTGATATCTATGTGTTGTACAAACTACATTTATATTGCAGAAGACAAGGCCAATAATCCACGACCATGAGCATTATAATTTTTCTAAACCATGTTGCAAGTTGTTTGCTAATTAGTATAGGCCGTTCATGCTGGGGTAGGAAGATGGCCTTGCTTAAATGCATTTGACAGGGCTATTGGCATTGACAAAAGTGCTTCTACGCAGTTAAAAAGTGCTTATCTCTTTGCCCTTACAAATACACTTGTGGAGAAGAGAGGAATGCTTTGGAATATTTTGTTGTGAAATGGCTCTCTTTACTTCTCTGTACTGTACTTCCACAAGATGTGGAACCTGCTGCTGCACGTAACCGTTTATTAGTGTATATAACACGTGCTTTAATCCTGGGAGTGGGATCACGTCCTTCAAACGCCTCCCAGATATTTATGACCTGTTATTTAGTTGCATTATTAAATTGCGCCAAAAATTACAATCTAACGGCAGATATTAAAACTAAATAGGGTTTTAAATCCAACGGTTCAAAATCTCTCCACTGCAAAACCATAAAAGCCAGAAACCCTAACCATTTTCCTTCCTCTTTCTCTCCTGCTTCTGCAACTCACTGCCACAATTCTTTTTAGCAGGAGGCGCTATATCTCCCTCTTAGTATCTCTCTCTCTATACGGTTGCGGATATATTCATGCCTTCAATAGCTCTATTTGACGGAGCGAAAGGAGAGAAGAAGATGAAGAAGAAAATAGCGCTTGAAAACCTTGAGGAAACTGAGGCTTCGATGGATAAGAAGAGAAAGAAGGAGTCAAAGCTGAAGGCGGCTGACTCTGAAGAGGAAAATAATTCGGAGAAGAAAAAGAGCAAGAAGAAGGATAGCAAGAAACGGAAGGTTTCGGAGATGGAAGATGAGGAAGAAAGAAGCGAAACGAGCTCGGAGTTAGGAGAGCCGGTTAACTTGAAAGAGGATAAAAAGAAGAAGAAGAAAGCGAAAGTAGATGATGAGGTAGAAGAGCAGGAGAGTAGCGAGAATCCGAATGCGGTTTCGCGGTTCCGGATATCCGAGCCGTTGAAGGCGAAGCTCAAGTCCAAAGGGATTGAGGCCTTGTTTCCTATTCAGGCGATGACTTTTGATATGATTCTCGATGGCTCTGATTTAGTTGGACGGGCACGGACTGGTCAGGTATAAATATGGATGCTGCTGTTTTATTTTATGTGATTTTTTTATATATTTTGAATTGTTAGCGTGGGTAAGGTTACAACCAAGCATTTGATTGCAAAGCAAAGACAGAGAGAAGAAACAGTTAATGTAAAAAGGAAAGTAGGGAAACATTATTTAGTTATCGTTATGTTGAATCTATAACTCTGTTTCTTAAAAAAATAAGAAAATTATTGAGTTTTGTACTAAAATTAAGGTACTGGTGTTGCTAATGCCGCATGAGTTATTGACTCGTTGGTGTGGTAGATGGTGTTTGTTCAATTGAATACTTCCTGGGGATTGATGTCCATAATCTCTTGTTCATTTATTTCTCTGGCCATGTTTAAAATCATGCAGGGTAAAACTCTGGCCTTTGTGTTGCCCATTTTAGAGTCTCTAACGAATGGGCCAACAAAAGCATCGAGGAAGACTGGATATGGCAGGCCTCCAAGCGTTTTGGTACTTTTGCCCACTCGAGAGTTGGCCAAACAGGTATGAAATGGGAGTTAAAGAAATTTCTTTTTCTTTCTGAAGATATATTTTTTGACATTTTGATTTTGAATTTGTTTTAGGTTTATGAGGACTTTGATGTTTATGGTGGGGCAATGGGATTAACCTCGTTATGCTTATATGGAGGAGCTCCCTATCATAGTCAGGAGTTTAAATTGAAGAAAGGGGTTGATATAGTCATTGGAACCCCTGGCCGAGTCAAGGTTTGCCCCTTAATAACAATTTTTCTGTTAAAAAAAATTAACAATTTCACTTTAACTGCTGTACTGATGCCTTGGAAAGGATATGTCATTGATCGTGTGGTTGTTAACTTAAATTTATATGTGGTACAGGATCACATTGAGAGGAGCAATGTTGACTTAAGTTCGTTGAAGTTTCGGGTCCTTGATGAGGCTGATGAAATGCTTAGGATGGGTTTTGTTGAAGATGTTGAGCTCATTCTGGGTTTGTATTCTTCACATATTGTAATTGGATCTTACATTTAGTTATTTTTTCATATAACATTATTCATTATCTACAATTGAAATTTGCAGGCAAAGTTGAGGATGCTAGTAAAGTTCAGACACTTCTCTTCAGTGCCACCTTGCCAGACTGGGTGAAGCACGTGTGTTTCCTAACTATTATTCTGGATTATAATACCTTTCTAGATATTATGCTTAACATAATCAAATCATATGAGTTTTGCTCCTATATAAGACATTATGATAGTCTCCTTTGTGTCTCCATAACTTAATCCTTGGTTTTTGCATTGCCAGATTTCTACCAAGTTTCTTAAACCAAATAAGAAAACCATAGATCTTGTTGGCAATGATAAAATGAAGGCTAGCACAAGTGTCCGGCATATTGTTCTTCCTTGTTCCAGTTCTGCAAGACCTCAAGTTATTCCTGATATCATTCGTTGTTATAGCAGGTTGGTTGTTAATAGTGCTTGGGTACCTTTTCAATTAGAAGTCTGATTAGTTTGTACCTGTTCAAAGCTTATTGAATAATTTAGTCTTTAACTCTGGGAGTCTTCTGATTCAGTGGAGGCCGAACAATTATTTTCACTGAAACAAAAGAATGTGCTTCTCAACTTGCTGACTTGTTGCCTGGTGCACGAGCTTTACATGGGGACATACAGCAGTCTCAACGCGAGGTAAATTGTTTAGTAGAATTTTTCCTTTTGCATACATATTTCCTAGAAAAAAACAGAACCAAATAATTTTTGAGCATGTTCAATTTGTTTAGTCAGCAACATACTGGGTAAAACAGTAAAACTTTAGGCATATTCAAGGAAAGAAGTGTTGGTTGACCTGTCAAGCAGTCAATCATTCAAATTTTGGAGTGCAGATCTTTATTAATAGCATTGGAGATGTTGACAAGGTTGCTGTAATAATGAATGGCAGAATGGTGGATGCTGAAGCTTCTATATTAGAGCTTCATTTTTGCTATCAAGCTGGAATAGTTAAAGGAAAAGTTATTTATATTTAATTTATGATGATCTTGTGTACAAAAATGTTTCAAAAAAGGAACTGATGTTTTTCTCTTTAGTTACTTCTATTGATTATTTGTCTACTTTTATTGAATTTGTGATCTTGTACCTGCAGGTCACACTATCTGGGTTCAGATCGGGCAAGTTCATGACATTGGTGGCCACAAATGTGGCAGCACGGGGTTTGGACATCAATGATGTGCAGCTAATTATACAGGTTTGTCAGTGTGTTTTTTGGGGAATTCTTATATGATGTTTTTGTATGTTATATACTTATACAGATCTTTGTGTTTTAGTGTGAGCCTCCTCGTGATGTAGAAGCCTACATTCATCGATCCGGACGTACAGGAAGAGCGGGTATATATAGAAAATTTAGCATTTGTTTTCTGCTCTGAATGCTCACATGTTGCTAAAGTGCTGATGTGCATTATCTTTTTTCAGGCAATACTGGCATTGCTGTAATGCTTTATGATCCTAGAAAGTCAAATGTATCTAAGATAGAAAGAGAATCTGGTGTGAAATTTGAGCACATATCTGCTCCTCAGCCAGCTGATATTGCCAAGGCTGCTGGTGTGGAAGCTGCTGAAACAATAACCCAAGTTTCTGATAGGTATACCTTCTATCTCGATTCTTTAAGATGCTTAATGTGCAGTTCGATCCAATGGTGATTAATATGTATTAAATGGTTGCAGTGTAATTCCTGCTTTCAAGTCTGCTGCTGAGGACCTGCTGAACAATTCTGGTCTATCAGCAGCAGAGTTGCTTGCAAAAGCACTTGCCAAGGCTACAGTAAGTTTTCTTGTTTCTTCTTCTCCCTTTGCATCCACAATTGCTAACGACATCCAGCTGTGTGCTTTTTTTCAGCTGACCTCTGAATTTTGTACATTCTGAAAATATGCTTATTGCATAATTCATAGGGTTATACTGAGATAAAGAGTAGATCACTTCTTAGTTCTTTGGAGGATCATGTTACGGTGCTTCTTGAAGCAGGAAAACCCATCTACACTCCATCGTAAGCTCCACAATTTTGTCACTTTTCTTTTTTGATCTTTGATGTCCACATATTACAAAAATCAGTGATGCATTTGGATCTTTTAGGGTGAAGAATATCAATGGGTCAAATCTGTGGCTCACATACCTAAGTAGTGTGGTTTTTTGTTGTCTGGATTAGTGTTTGGGTGGCAGTCTCTTTTCTCTGCGTAATAACATTCTTGGACATTTCAAGCTTCTATTATCACATTTGGTAAACAGGGACTTGCTTTTCCAAAGATGTTGAGTTCCTCCTTGGTTTAATATATGAAGTTATTGGTTATCTGTGTATTTGTCAAATGCTTCGGACTGCAATATATTAGTAGGAACGAATTTTTTTAGCTCAAGTTGGGTTTATACGGCTCTTTGTAGTTTGTACTACTGCTTACACACTGTTCAGTTTAGTCATCTTAACTTTGTTGATCGGTGTCCGACATTTTTTTAATAAAATATCATGAATCATATTGCAGTTTTGCCTATGGTGTGTTGAGGAGATTCTTGCCTGAGGAGAAGGTAGAGTCAGTAAAGGGTATGGCTCTGACAGCCGATGGGAATGGTGCGGTGTTTGATGTGCCTGCGGAGGATCTGGACTTGTTTCTTTCTGGTACTCATCTGTTTTATAGTTTATTAATGATTGTTACCAGTGGTTTATTATAAACAAAAAATCCTGTATGTTGTTTCCTTTAACCGGTTCTGCTCTGTTGCTCTAAAATCTGTTAAGCATGATATCTTGTTCATCTTTATGGTTGCTACATACCTGCACTTGTAATTGCTTAACCTTTGTCTTGTAATTTAAATTTTTGTTTTTCGTGATTGCAGGTTCACAAAATGCCGCTAATGTCAGCTTAGATGCGTTGAAAGAACTGCCACGCTTGCAAGAAAGAGAACAGTCTAGAGGAAGATTTGGTGGCGGTGGTGGTGGCGGATTTGGCGACAGGGGAAGATCTGGTGGTAGGTTTTCAGGTGGCAGAGGTGGTGGATTCTCTGATAGAAGAAATGATAGGTTTTCTAAAGGTGGCTCTAGGGGTGGCAGGGGTCGCGGTGGTGGCAACAGACGGTGAAGGCCTTAGAACCTGTCAGACAGTTTGGTTTTGGCCAGTGAGTGGAACAATTTATAAGTTACAATATTAGGCAAATTTAATTTTCTGATAATGAAGAGAATGCTGCCTGTATGTATCCAAGGAACAACTTCAACAGCAGGTTGGCTCCGTGTAGTAATTTTTTGCCTTATTGTTCTTTTGATTTTTGTTTTTCCCTTAATTATTGGGTTCAGTTTTGGATTAAGTTTTTTTTATTATTTATATAATAAATTTTATTATAATATAATTTAAATTAATTATTATTAATTATATTATATATTATTATTTTATTAAAAAATATGAAAAATTAAAAAAAAATTTAATTTTATCTATTCTCTCTCTCAGAATTTTTTTCAATGTTTTGTTATCCTTAAATTTGGATAAAAATGTAAGAAAATTGCTTCCAAGTATTTGGTTCTAGTTTATGCTAAAAAGAAAAAATAATTTATATTCTTAGTAATTATTATTGGATTATACTTCAATTTTGTCTTAATTTATGATCTAAATGTTAATTATAACTTTTTATCGTTTCTAATTCGCACTTGTGTTCGCAAGAAGAAATCCAATAACGTGATCCGGCTCGATTAAAGACCCGCGCAAACCTGTGACTTGTTACCACTCGTCACAGGAGAAGTTCCGCCGTCTCCCTATTCTAGACTACTGGATATGTCTACGCAGCCCTGCTGCTCTTCCCTTCCTTGATTTGTTTCATCATTTGATTCCCTTTAATTTTCAGTTGGTTTTCTGGAAAACTCAATATTTCTTCTGAATGTTTTTGAATCATCACAATCATGGCATGTTACAAGAGATCAAAAGTCGTACTCGATGCCTTTCGCAGTTTCTCTTCGAAGATTGTGCCTAAAGCTCCGTTCCAAGAATCATGTTCGAGAATTTACCCAAATGGGTCTGCACATACGGCTAAGTTTTCTTCTGGGTTTTATTCATCTTATTGTATTTCGCAAACACTTGGTTTTTCAGCAGGGTTGAGAAAGAGTTGTTGTAATCCGGCTTTTAATACTGCTAAGAGATATTACTATGTCGATCGTCACCGGGTACAACATTTTAGGCCGCGAGGGCCGAGAAAATGGCTAGAGAATCCGAGAAATATGTTGATTGTTATTGTTGTGGGTTCTGGGGTTTTGATTACTTTGTATTTTGGGAATTTAGAGACTATACCATATACTAAACGAACCCATTTCGTGCTTTTATCAAAACCTTTAGAGAAACAGCTGGGAGAGTCGCAGTTTGAGCAAATGAAAGCCGCTTTTAAGGGTAAGATATTGCCTGCGATACACCCAGATAGCTTGAAAGTTAGATTGATAGCGAAAGATATAATTGAGGCTTTGCAGAGAGGGTTGAAGCATGAGACGGTCTGGAGTGACTTGGGGTATGCATCTACTGAGACTGATGCGGCGCACGAGGGCAGAGCTCATGATACGTTGATGGCATTGTCTGAGGATGGTGAAGGGAAGATTGAGGGGAAATGGCATAAAGATGATGAAATTCTTGATGATAAGTGGATTCAGGAGAGTAGGAAGAAGGGTAAAGAGAAAGGCTTACAATCGGAGACGTCTCATTTGGATGGATTAAACTGGGAGGTTTTGGTGGTGAATGAGCCTGTTGTTAATGCTTTTTGCTTACCTGGTGGCAAAATTGTGGTGTTTACAGGGTTGCTAGAGCACTTTAGAACTGATGCAGAGATAGCAACCATTATTGCGCATGAGGTATAAATATTTAATGCTTTTATATTGGGATGCATTGAAGGTTTATGCTTGATTTTCTTGTATTTTTTCAAAAGAGTTTATGCTTGATTTTCTAATTAGGTTGGACATGCTGTGGCTCGACATAATGCGGAAGGGATTACAAAGAATCTATGGTTTGCTATCCTGCAGCTGGTTCTTTATCAGTTCATTATGCCTGATGTTGTCAACACAATGTCAACTCTTTTCTTGAGGCTTCCTTTCTCCCGCAAGTATGTTTCCTGTGTTTATTATCTTGAAAAACTGTTGGGGCTTGCTTGCATTACCATTTGTGTGTATTATATCACAGCTTTCACTATCCAGTATCTACTATTCAACATGATCAATCTTGCTGCAGGAATGGCTGTGTAGAAACCTATCAGATTGTTGATGCTTGTTTGATTGACCCATTTCTCATGGAGATGAGTTTTTAAATGTTGCAATTTGATCCAGTGCTGTATCCAAACCGGAAATCCAAAATAAAAAGATTAAAAAAAAAGGTTTTCAGGATGTTGGATGCTTTAATGAATTGAAATTTCTCATTCAACAAGTGCATTTAGGCATAAATCTTACCAGATCTTGGGTAAAGCCTTATGTCTTAATTAGCTAGTAGATGGTTTGCATCAGTGGAGGGGTTTTTTTAGCTAGGGACTATCCTTTTCTTATTTTTTTATATAGTTCATATCCACGGAAAGGAGTAAAAGCTTTCTGAAGGTTTAGAAGTGCATGTTTAGATGGCTCCAGGACAAATTAATCTCTGGTAGCTTTTTGGCTTTTGGGATTCAGCAGTTTATAGAACATGGATCTCAGAAGGGTTTCTCTGTATCAATATGCATACATGCTTAGATAAATCATTAATTCGGTTGTGTCAGATTCTATCATTTGTTTATTTTTAATATATCATACAAAAATACGATATAGAGTTGGAATTTAAACTAGATATCAGTTGCATACCAGCAGTACTTCTCCTTCTGTGATTTTACTAGAGCTTGTTGTAAACATTGTAACTGAGATCTGCATTGCATCAGTCATATATTTTGTCCATTTCCGGGTTTGGGATGCGATTCTTATATATATTTAGTACCACTGGCAGCTGATGGCTTTCCACGTTAATATGCATTAAAAGTGGAAGAGTATTTGGCAATCTGAACTTTGATCGTGTGGCCATGAGTGTATGGAGAAGTGGTTAAAATGTTGTGAATGGTTAATGTTGGGCCCCTTCTGCAATGTGCTTGAAAACTATAAAGAGTCCAGAAACCTGCTTCCTTTTCTTGGTTCGGATGTGAACAAGTCAATCAGCCAAGTACTTTAGCTATCAGAGCTGAATTCAAACAAAATTTTCAGAGTTTGAGCTTGGAAAATAAAACTGAACTTAATTTGAGTGGATCCTTGGTAATGTTACTGGTTTCTTAGATTTCAAACTCAAGCTTGGATTTGTTCTAGATGGCAACTTTTTCTTTAATTTTACCAGAAGAAAAATTTAATATATTTGATATCGTTTATTTATGGTGTTTAAACTATGAACTTGGCTACAGTACCCTGGGGTGTCATCATCCCCTTTTTGTTTTATGCGTATGGAATTTGAAACATTCTTTGTAAAACTTGAAACAAACAAAAAAAAAAAATGTTGAAACATTAAGACAAATATCAAACAATAGTTGAAACATGCAATAGAAAAACAGGAAAAACTTGAAACTTGTAGTGAATAGTACATGAAATATGTGTGAAAAACTTGATTTGGAGGACTTGAGCCTAACCCTTAAACTATATATAATAGGTCATACATATCTACTTGCGTATGAAATACGTATAGCAATGGATTATATGTCTAGAGCTCCTGGGTGAAATCTTTAGGTTTGGATTTGCCCACAAAAACTAAATGATCTTAGCATTGAGTTCAAGCTCTCATCATTTCAATGAAAATCAAATTCTTATTGATCTCGAACTCAATTAGTTCTGTAAGATCTTTGTTTATTTCCATTCCAAATTTGTTTGTAGTTGGTCCGTCCCATAAATTAATAAATCCATGTCCCTAAGAAACTTCCTTTAAAAGTTCAATATTGAGTAGAAAGATTAAGAAGAGTAATTTATTCAATGATCTGCTTTGAACACTAATTTATTAAACATGATTTGCTTGGGCATATTTACCTGTAAAACCCAACATTTTGTTCTTTGCAGTATAGTAGGTCTAATTTAGACGTGCTCTTGTGGATAAGGGTTTACTGCTGGAAAAGGAGCCTTTCCCTGTTCGAACAAATCTTGCAATTGGCAATCTGTTAGAATCTTGTTACTTGTGGACATGCTTCTGACCCGACTTCTTAGTCGTTCATTAAGCTTTATGTGTATTATTACTAAACATCCTGTATTGCTGATTAGAAACAAGCGTTGCTGTCACCAACATTGTTTATTATCTGCCGTTTGACGTCTTTTAATGTACTTTCTTATATACTATATATTGAAATTGATGTGTTCCTGTTCTGTACACTGAAATGCATGAAACAAGGAAATCTATTGTCTTGCATTGCACCGACCTTATACTACCTACTTTCTTATTTGATAGGATGGAAATGGAAGCAGATTACATAGGGCTACTTTTGGTTGCTTCTGCTGGCTATGATCCTCGCGTGGCACCTGAAGTTTATGAGAAATTGGGGCAAATTGCGGGTGGTTCAAGGATGCAAGATTATCTTTCTACTCATCCATCAGGGAAGAAGAGAGCTCAGTTGCTGGCTCAAGCTCAAGTTATGGATGAAGCACTCGCCATCTACAGGGAAGTAACAGCAGGATCCGTCACCGAAGGTTTTCTTTAGGGCATCACAAACTTTGCTTGCTCTGAATCCGGAATCTCCGCCGCCATTGTAACATATTTCTTCTTTTTCCTTGAATCAAATCTGTGCTCAGTACTGTAATTCACATTTTTTTTCAAAGCCTTGGATAATAATATTTATGCATATTATTGACCATGGAATACTGCTTCTGGTACCTCGCAGGCAAGCCAAATGCACCAACTTTGTTGAACAAAAATGTGGTATACAAAGAGTTCCCTCGTACAATTTTGAGAAGGGGATTTCTGAGACTGCAAATGCCGTATTTGATTTGTGACAGTTCTTTTAGAATTAATAAATTATTTTAACTAATAAATAAGTTAAAAAAATAAAAACCTACAAAGCTTTCGCTTTTCCACCGATGAGGCCAGTGGGGCTTTCGCTTGTCTCTGTACGGTTTCATTAACAGAAACCATCTAATCTTCTGGCTATCTAACCTGTTGTTGCATTAAATTTATAAGTTTATCAACTTTTTCCGCAAAACTTGCACCATCTCTGGAGTTCACGATGCAGTAAGAACGTGACTTCTTATAGTTTACTCCATCAGTTAGTGGTATCAATGTCCAAAAAACTGACCCATCTCACTTATTCGTTGCTGAATTCTCCCGCCAAAATTTCAACTCCTAATGTTCAATCCACTAAGCTTATTGTGAGAAACGCAATCGAAGAATGCAAGAGCATGAGAGAGCTTAAAGAAATACATGCCCAAATCATAACATCTCCAAATCTACACAAAAACGATCACGATTCCCTCACCACTCGCATGCTTTTCTTTTGCGCCTTATCAGAATCTGGGTCTCTTAGTTACGCCACCAATGTCTTTCATCTCATAGAGAAGCCTGATCTTTATGTTTATAACATCATGATCAGAGCCTATGCGTCTAAAACCAGTGAACCAAATGATAAATATTTGGGTAAATCTTTAAAATTGTACAAGCAAATGCTTTGCAGGGGCATTACACCTGACTGCCTCGCTTTCCCATTTCTGTTGAAGGAATGTACGAGGACGCTTGATGGTCGTGTAGGATGCAGCATTTATGGCCAAGCCATCAAATTTGGAGTGTATGACGATATTTTTTTGCAAAACTCTATGATAAGTTTGTACATGGCCTGCGGGTTTGTGAGTAGTGCAAAGATATTGTTTGATAAAATGTTGAATAGAGATGTGGTGTCTTGGAATGCGATGATTATCGGGTATTTGAGATGTGGGAATCTTGACTCGGCGTTGGATTTGTTCAGGAAGATGAAGCAGAGGAATATTATTACATGGAATTCGATTATAACGGGGTTTGTTCAAGGGGGCCGGCCAAGGGATGCTTTGAAATTTTTCCAAGAAATGCAATATTTAAATGAAGATAAGATGGTTGAACCAGATAAGATTACCATTGCAAGTGTACTTTCGGCTTGTGCTCATCTTGGTGCTATTGATCATGGCAAATGGATTCATGGTTACTTGAGGAGAAGTGGACTTGAATGTGATGTGGTTATTGGAACAGCACTGGTTGATATGTACGGTAAATGTGGTTGTGTGAAAAGAGCTTATGCAGTCTTTAAGGAAATGCGTCAGAAAGATACATTGGCATGGACAGCGATGATTTCAGTGTTTGCGCTTCATGGGTATGGTAAGGATGCTTTTGATACTTTTAGAGAGATGGAAGCAGAAGGAATGAAGCCAAGCCACGTGACATTTGTAGGGCTCTTGTCAGCTTGTGCTCATTCTGGTTTAATAGAGAGAGGTCGCTGGTGTTTTGACATGATGAGACATGTATACTTGATGGAACCACAGATCTATCACTATGCTTGCATGGTTGATATTCTTAGCCGAGCTGGGCTCTTTGGGGAGGCAGAAGGGCTTATAAGAAGCATGCCAATGGAGCCAGATGTGTTTGTATGGGGTGCATTGCTTGGAGGCTGTCAAATGCATGGGAATGTTGAATTAGGAGAAAGGGTGGCACACTATTTAATTAATTTGGATCCTCTGAACCATGCTTTCTATGTGAACTTGTGTGATATATATGCCAAAGCTAGTAGATTTGATGACGTGAAGAAAATTAGAAACTTAATGAAAGAAAGAGGAGTTAGAAAGGAAGTCCCTGGCTGTAGCATGGTTGAAGTGGATGGGGTTGTTCATGAATTTTCTGTGAAAGGGTCGCCTGAGGTTGTGATCGAGGAACTAGTATTGGTCTTGAATGAATTAAGTAAAATGATTAAGAATGAAGGTTGTGTGCAAATTATCGGAGAGTTGTTAATGGAGTCTCAGATTTCATGATAATGTCCCGGATCAATTAGCAAATTGTTAACTTTTTCTGACACTGGGAACCATCAGTTTCTCGGAAAGGTTCTCAACCGTTTTATATGATCTTTTAAACATGTACCTGCAAGAAATTTTTTTGTTGTAAGAAACATATAGGGATATACTACGATTTGGAGTCTGCTCGATTCTCTTTGATGGCATCAGGTAAATGGAGACATTAAATTTAGGATCATATGTACAATGAAGGTAAAACGATTTTTTCTAGTTCCTACCTTACATTTGAAGCACAGGGTATAACTGGGAAATTTCTTGTCTTGTTATCAGCGGGTATTATTTGTTCATCGAGCTAATATTTGCAACATTCTTGTGCAAATGCAGAAGTATCATTTGTTTTTATGTATTGAATGATCTTAGTTTGCATCTATACTAGATTTGTCAAGTTTTAAGAATGAAGTATGCATCTATTGGATTCTTTGTTTCATCTTCTTTTGTTTTAATCCTATTGGAAATTTTAATTTTTTCTGTGAGACTATTTGCATTCAAATATCTATTATTTTACATAAAAGAATTAATCTTCAAGTATCAACGGTCTCCAGTTGCAGGTCTAATGTTTAATCTGCTCATAAACTTTAATAGACCTTTTGATTACCCAACATCAGTTGCTACAACTGGTTAGGAATGATATATTTATGGCTTACGCAATGGGTAGGATGACACACATATAGGGAGAAGATGCAGAGGAATTCCGCCCCGAAAGATGGCTTGTTGATGGTATTTTCCGACCTGAAAGTCCTTTTAAGTTTGCTGCATTTCAGGCAGTGACCATTTCCTTATGTTATATAATAATTAGGCTGGCCCTCGCATTTGCCTGGGGAGGGATTTTGCTAATCGCTAAATGAAAATCTTTGTTGCTGTTCTCATCAGATTCTTCAAATTCAAACTCGCGGATGAGACAAAGGAAGCCACTTGTCGAACCATGTTCACACTTCACATGGACAAAGGGCTTCATTTATATGCTTATCCTAGACTGTAACTAGGAAGCTGAATGTGCCTGAAATTATCCGCTTATAGCAGTTCTGGTTGTCTTACACCAGATCACGACTTAAGAAATCTATTATTAAGTTGTATAGCGACAGCATGCGATGTGAACAAAGTGTTAATCGAAGAAGTATGAGTAGATTCGGTCAGGTCTTTACCTTTTGTCCAATATAACCGGTGGTACTCGTATCCCCCATGAAGACAACTGCATTTCCATGTCACACAAGGGTCCATATATTGTTATGTGCTATTGAAGCCAGGAAGAACAGCCAAAAAAAGCTCGATGTCTTTTAACTTCTTCACATTATCGTTTTGGGATCCATCATTTCATTGACCAAATATTTTCTGCTACTCCATGATGGGCCTCAAATGGTTCTTTCCCTATTCCCATCTCTCTTATGGCAGCAACTTTGTAACACTGTTCGGTGTATGCACAACCAGATTCCACGGCAGAAAGAGCGAAAGGTAGCAGCCGGTTGGCGGCACTGCCCTATACCTACTTGTTAACTTCCGCAGGCTCCATGATTTCATGGCTGAGCTTGCTCGCAGGCATAAAACTTACAGACTGCTTAGGTTTTTCAGTAAGTGAGGTTTTCACTTCGTACAAACAAATCCAGACTGGATTAGGTTTTTCACATGCCTGCTAGACAAACAAATCTCAAAAAGCTTACTCAATTTCTCTGGCGATTCTTATTCATGCCAAAACCATCCAGGTCAGATTGGAACGTCACATTGTGCAGGCAATTAATGACTGAGAGAAAGAAAGAGATGGGTTTGCATGCTAACGACAGGAGACCAGACAAAAAGGGTGTGGATATTTTCTCAACGAAGACAGGGCACAGGCCGGAAGTGAAAACAAAAAGCCGACAGTAACCTTTCTACCGTGATTACTTCTGATTTCCCCTCTGCTCCTGGTTTTTAATAGCGTTTCCTTCTTGCAATGATTCACCGGGAGAATTCTGAATTCCAAATTACTTCCTGTTTCACTTGACTAATTAAAAGCACCATTTTGGACGAAACGGACATGCACAGTGCATAGATACTTGAAATCTCGTTGCACGACAACCTTATGCCGCGGGAAGAGTGAAACATTTACGGGGCAATGATGCAGATGGCTTAATTAAAATTTGCGAGATATATAAAGATTTAAATATAAATAAAATTGTAAAAAAATTTATAAAAATTTTAAACTTTTATTAAAATAATTTTAGACGGAAAAAAGTTTAGATTAAACATTCTTATCGTATTTGTTATAAGATCATTCAATTAATAAAATAAAAAAAATTTATTTATTAGTGATAAATAAAAAAATTATGAAGTAAAAATAAAATTTTTTTTAAATCTTTTATATTCTTGATTTTTAAAGATTTAATGGCACACAAGTATATAAAAGAATAAAGAAATAAATTTTTATGGCTCAATTTTTTATTATTTTTAAATTTTTTAATAAAAAAATAATTAAAAATAAAAAATATTAAAAGAAGGTATTTATTCTTTAAATAAATTTTATAATTTTTTTTATAGTATAAATTAAATATTAAAATTTAATTAATTTTTTTATTTTATTAAATAAATTATTTTATTATACTAATTATATTAATAGATAAAATTATTTTCAGAGATTTTGTGGTCGCGGGTCTAGTGCTATTTGGTCCGTGGGTCTAGTTATACAAGGCCTAGTCTATTGGCAGTAATGGTTGAGGCTTTAGAGGAGCAGGGACAAAATGCATTGGAGTGTTCAACCGGAGAATCACAAATGGAACCGAAGTCTCCGTTTGTGGCCCATCTATTCTTACGCTTTTGGTGCTTGAGAAAAATCATCAACGTGGGCGATGAAATCAACGCGTGTTTGGCTAGAAAAAGTAGAATAAAGATTGCACTTGTTGGTGGCAAATTTGTTCCTATAATCGGATTTATTTTGATTTCATATTAACTAAGGACGAGTAAATACTAATGAATAAAGATCATGCGTTCTTTATAGTATCAAACTACCATTACTATGAGATATGATTTCCTTTTAATGAGAGAAAATGTTAAAACCACTTTTGACAGTCAAGTGCTTCCAAGAAAAGTGCTTCACAGCTCTTCTCCTTGAAAGTAAATTCCCAGATGCACTTTCTATTCTACTATTAGCACGACCGAGGGGATATTATATGTTTACTTAACACATATGCTTTCTATTACTTTATGCCCTTTTCTATTCTTTATTACACAAGACAAGTAAATCAAACACGAGAATTTGGGCATGGGCATGGCCCTCAATCACATGTAATAAGGAGGAAAAGTTCATCAAAGAGCCGCCCATGTTACTGCCAATATGGGTGCCAATAAGGGTCAAAATGCAAGCCAATTGAAGAAATTAACGGCACTGCCCTTGATTCCTTGATTTTGATTCTGACAATATGGCCATGAATCTCTCCTTTCTTAAGCCTGTGAAGCTTCTTGTACCCAACTGTTGTTCCGGTTGCTATTCTTTTACCATCCACATAAATTTCATGCTGTTTGATTCTTTGACCAAGCCCAATTGCTTCTTGAATCCTGATCACATTGAATCTCAACCCTTCATCTGGTGCTCTGAGTTCAATCCAGTGGTCGTCTTCTTTCTGGTCATCACCTCTTGGGGCCCAATATGTCCATAGATGATCATCATCCAGCACATTTTCGGGTCCAAAACCACCACCTTTGCCTCCTCTTTGGCTACTTGCTTTTACGAAGCACTTCTCTGCTAAATTTGATGAAAATATAGTGTCAATTGCTTTTCTGAATTCTCTCAATCTGTGCACATCAGATTCAGATATCAGCCCGGTTGTATTGGGTGGGACATTGAGAAGCATGACACAGTTGCGTCCCACAGAATTGTAGTAAATCTCAAGAAGCTTGCTTAACTTCTTTGGTGATTCTGATTTATGCCAAAACCATCCAGTTCTGATCGAAACGTCACATTCTGCAGGCAACCAGTCTGTCCCTTTTGGATCACCAGTGTTGAGATAGCTGCAAAAGAAAGTAGTTTACCAGTCACCAATCAGTCGCAAAGTGCTTATTTTTTCTTCACGTGCATGTCAAACTTTCGAGATAAAAAACAACAAAGAATAAAGTTCATTCGGTGAGGCCACAACCAACACGACCTTTGGTTCTGAATTTTGACAGCGAGATAGATTGTAAAAGATCTGTAATTCATCTATTTTCTAAGCCTCCATTGAAATAAATGAAAGTGCTTTTAGAATAAGCTGTTGCACAGTAATTGCAAACGTGAGAATGACATCTATCTTGTCTTCTAAATGTGAAAAGAAAATTAGACGGACAGAGAAAAGAAAAGGGTCTTTAACACTGAAGAAAACAAAAGCGAAATGAAACCATTCTCCACCAAACTAAATAATGCAACAACTAAACTTCAATTGCACACAGCTCATCACAAAATTCACAAGAAGTAGTTGTAATGGCATGGCTCAACTAAATACAATTACTTACTCAACAATGCTTGCATTTCCGATTGATAGCGATGTTCGATTAATTGTCGACCAGCAAGTGCTTCCTGCAAAGCCCTTCTCGTTACCAACCCATCTAACATCTGGACCGGCATCTGAGAATATGTTAATGGAACTCTGCAACTCCTTCACCATTGCAAACCAATCTGTAAAATAGTAAGACATGTTTGGCGCATTTGATCCTTTGGCTCCATCGAACCAAATCTCCCTCAGATTCCCATATCTATCAAGAAAACAAAACCAAAAAAAAAAAAAGGGATCATATATCAATCAAAATGCAACAATTAAAACAAAAACGCTTTGGTCTCTCTCTTCTTACTTGTTGAGCAATTCCTGTAGCTGAGCTAAGTAGTATTCATTGTACTGCAAATCATGGCCATATCTCCGATCGTGGCGATCCCAGGGTGATAAATACAATCCCACTTCAACGCCACGAGCCTTTGCGGCACTGACAAACTCTTGTACGACGTCGCCATGTCCATTTTTCCAAGGACTACCAATCACAGAATGAACGGTATACTTGGAAGGCCAAAGGCAAAACCCATCGTGATGTTTTGCGGTCAGAATCACAAGAGAAACTCCGGCCTCGACCGCCGTGCTCGCCCATTGGTTTGCATTCAGCCCAATAGGATTGAATATCGCTGGGTTTTCCTTCCCCGTGCCCCATTCTGAGTCAGTGAACGTGTTCACTCCGAAATGGAGGAACATTATAAGCTCTCTTTGCTGCCATTTTAGCTGAGAAAACGATGGAAGTGGCAAGACAGGCAACGGTGGTGTTATTACTTGTTCACGTCTGGAAATGGCTAAATTTACGAGTTGAAACAACGTTATCATGCACAGAAAGCACCACAGCTTAGGCATAATCATTTCCTGGTTATTATCTTAATTGTTTTCTCTTCCTTGCTACGTATCTTATATGTAGTTAATGATTGAAAGAAAGCAAGAGATGGGTTTGTAGGATAAGATATGGGACCAAACAAAACAGGGGCGAAGATTCTCTGAAGGAAGCTAAGCCAAAAGAGAAAGAAAAGCTGACAATGAGTAATGTCTTGATTGGAATTATGTTTGATTCTCTATCCTCTTCTTCTTGTTATTATTCTTTCTCTGTCACAATCATTCACCGGGTCACTACTCCTCTGCACAATGTTATTACCTATATGATGTTTGGTAAGAATTTTTGAGTCATGTGCATATCTGGGTTTGTCTTTAAAAGAGAAAAATACATTAATTAAGTACCAAATTAATCGAGAGTATATATATATATATTTTTCTTGTTCATTCCTTAAATTCACTTAATTATCATTAATTTTTTTTATTTCAAAGGTGACTAAATCAAATCCCTTAATTTGCTCCGATAATTCCTTATTGGCTAAAAAGTAATTAATTAACAACCAAAACAAATTTTTAGTTTCTTTTTTTCTTCAATTCATTATCCAAATAAAAGCATATGATTGAAGATTTCTTACAAAGAGAATGTAACTCTTGGACAGTGTCAAGAAGAATTATTTTAAACCCTCGTTGGGTAGAATAATTATATTGAAAAAGGGAAGTTATTGAATTTTTTTTTTTTTAAAAAAAAAGCAATAAACAAAGCACAAAACTGGGCTGGGGCAGTGATCATTGAGCCCATTGGTTTTAAGGTCTGGTTATGTTTGGGTTACGAAATTTTGAAGTACTCTTTGCTTTCACTCTTGGTCTCTGATCTTGTTAGAAGAAGAAACGTAATTGTGTGCATTTGAAGACACTCTACTGAACCCTGTTGGCAGTGCTGTGCTTTGCTTAAATCGTAGTAGTAGCTTGAGGATTCTTGTGGACTAAGTCAATGGAATCGAGTACAATTTTAATGTCAGTGGTTGAGCATTACTAAATCATTAAGAATTTTGACAATCTTTGGTCCGAATATCAACATGCTATGTGAATATTTTATACACGAGAAAAATGTCCATATGATCTTCTAGCGGTTGGTTTTCTTAGTGACACGAATATGATAATACTATTTAATAATAAAAAATAAAAATTACTCTTAATCGATAAAAAATTAAAAAAATTAATGTATATTTTATTATTTAATTTCTTAAATTTTTATTAATAAATATAATTTTTTATTAATTAAATAATTTTATTGTATTATTATATAATTAATATGATAAAATAATTTTATCTAAAATTTTCTGTTACCCTTTACGTTAAACACATTTAACGTCCAAGTATAGGAAGTTATTTTTGGTTGGTAACATGTCCATGGGCATTCAAAATTTCTTGCTGCTCAATCCCTACCTGTAATGCGATTTGCCAAAAATATTTATCAACTAATGGAATTTTGAACATTTCTAATTCTGTAATGTTCATTAAATTTTTTACTACAAAGTTCTGTAAAAGAATATGAATTACAATAAAAGCAAAAAAGCTGAAGGTGAAGATGCCTCAAAACACACCCATCACTTGCTGTCGGAAAGTATTACAGATCAGACCAGAGTATTCCAATCACACACTGGCATCATGACGACTGCACTCCTCAAGTCTGAAAGTCTCAACCAACTCTGAAAGTCTCAACAAACAATATTTATGATCTCTATATTTTATATCAAAAATTTTGAACCATTTTCACCTCTTGTTGATTGCTGAGCTTCTGTTTTTGACCGACACACGCAGAATGACCATACAAATTGATTTTAGTAGTTGTTACATGTTGTATTATATGCATGGTTATCATCTCATCTGCCAACTGCATGAGTTGAATTGCACTGCGCGTTTGAAATTGCTTATGCTTAATTGCCTTACCTGCAGCATGCAGTATTCTAGTTCACTACTCCATTTAAACCCTTCTCAGATTTGAATCAGAACAAATCATATCCTCTCTCTCTCAAATGGGACCGATTCTCAAGCTCCGGCAAGAAAATGCTTACAAAACCAGCAGTAATCTCCCATACAAACTGCTGTTTAAGCACATGCATTCAACTCTCTCTGAAATTCTAAGAATTGTATTTCTCATTCTTGTAGCTTCCATTGAAGCATTCTTCATCCTTCAACGGTGGAAACCCATTTTTCATTTCTCATTACTGTCTTGTTTTCTTGTTCTTTTTGTTCTCAGACCCTACCTCTCAAAGCCTTCCCTAGTATACCTGGTAGATTTCTCATGTTTCAAGCCACCATCCTTCTGCAGAATTCCTTTTTCTGCCTTTCTTGAAAATGCCTCTTTGATTAACAGTTTTGACAGCGAAAGCATAGCTTTTATGTCGAAAATCCTCACTTCGTCTGGACAAGGTGAAGAGACTTATCTCCCTCCTGCCTTGCACTACATTCCGCCAAAAACCCATCAACGAGAATCCATTAATGAAGTCCAAATGGTTCTCTTCCCTGTTATGGAAGATCTTCTCTCCAAATCTAAACTCTCTCCTCGTGACGTTGATATTCTCATCGTAAACTGTAGCGGCTTTTGCCCTTCACCCTCTCTCTCGTCCCTTGTCATCAATAAGTTCTCCATGAATAATGACATTAAGAGCTATAATGTCTCTGGTATGGGTTGCAGTGCAAGCAGTCTTGCCATTGATATGGCTCAAAACCTTCTCAAAACTCACAAAAATTCCTATGCCGTTGTTCTTAGCACTGAAATCTTATCTACAGGTTGGTATCCAGGTCATGAAAAGCCTAAGTTGCTCCTTAACTGCTCCTTCAGAATGGGAAGTGCAGCAATCTTGTTAACAAACAAAAAAGAAGCTAAAAGATCATCAAAATACAAAATCTTTTGCACAAAGAGAAACCAAAGAGCCTTTGACGACAAGGCATATCATGTTGCAATGCGCGAAGAAGACTCTAATGGAAAACTTGGGGTTACACTCAAAAGGGATGTCTTACCAGTGGTTGCAGAAGCTCTCCAGGGAAATATAACAGTTCTAGGTTCCAAAATCTTGCCTTTTACAGAGAAACTCCGATATGGTGTTTCACTCATCCGGAAGAAGTTTATTCAGAAATCTGGTGAAATTTACGTGCCAAACTTTAAAACTGTGATACAGCACTTTTGCCTGCCAATTTCAGGGAGGCCAGTGATAATAGAGATTGCAAAAAATCTAAAGCTTGGAGAGAGAGACTTCGAGCCTGCACTGATTACACTGCATAGATTTGGAAACCAGTCTTCTTCCTCATTGTGGTACGAGCTGGCTTACATGGAAGCCGAAGAGAGAGTGAAGAAAGGTGACAAAGTTTGGCTAGTGGGGATGGGTACTGGAATCAAATGCTGCAGCGTCGTTTTGGAGTCTTTAAGGGCTACAGTTGGAGAATCCAATAAGGGCCCATGGGCCGATTGTATCGACAAATATTCAAGCCATTGATTGATAAGAAGTTTGCATAGTGGGGTTGACGATTGTCGTCAGTCATACTATTCCTATTCTAATAGAATTTACTACCCCTCCCTTGTCATTTAATTACTGCAAAGCATATATCTCATTGATGTAATCAAACTTAATTTCTTATAATTATTTGTACTTTTTATTATTATTATTATTATTTAATAAAAAAATTAATTTTTATTCCATCGTATAACGTTGGCATGTCATATAAATAACATACATATATTATGTGAATACGTCGTTACGCTATTGTTCATTGCTATAGTGAAGTGAATTTTTTTTTTCAAATCAAATTAATATGAAGATGGATCGAGTTTTGATTATGCTTTGTAAAAATATATTTTTAAATAAGAAAATATATTACATTCTTTGTATACATTTATAAAATTTTATCATATACATATAATTAATAAATCATAAAATAATTTTTATTAGTATGTGAATTTATTAAATTTCTCGTGATATATAAAAATTATTTATTTTTAATTATTGATAAGAAATTAATTATTAAACTTTCTTAAATTGTTACTTCTCTTATTATATTATGTTAGGTTGGTAAAAAAGTTTTATATAGAATAATTTTATTAACTGATGTAATAAGATTATTTAATTAATAAAATAAAAAAATTAAATATAATTAAAAGAATTAAAATTAAATATTATAAATTTTTTATTAAATAAAAAAATTTTTTATTTTATTAATTAAATAATTTTATTATATTAATTATATTAATTATAAAAATAGTGTGAATTTTTTTTAATTTATATAAATAAATTTGTTCCCTTATTTTTATAGTGTAATTGGAACAAGAGAAAATCGTAATGTCGCACTTCAAGAAAACACGATAGCTTTAAATGTTGGTATAAATGTTAGGTGCGTTGTTGAAAGGACTGCTCGGAAGTAAATGCATGGAAGAAGGCGGTTGCTTCTTTGCTTAGTTAGGACGTTGACGCACTTTATTCCTAACAGTGGTGACGGCGGTTTTTGACATAAATGCCGTACGAGAGCTTGTTGGTCCATTGACTGCATGGCATGCAGTCGAACTTAAAGGGTTAGTTTCTGATATAAATGGGGCTGTTCTAATTTAGTTATGATTTGATTCGTAATCAGCTTACATAATCTCACTAGCCCATGATCCATTCCCTATATTATGCTAGTCTAATCGTTTTAATCAGCATTGGATTCGTCTGTAGCTGCTACTTTAATCAATGTCATGTTTCTATATACATATCGAGGCGGCTGATTAAGTCAAAATCAAGCTTTGCCCCATTGCTAAAACCCTAATTAATTGTCTGCCTTTCGTCTCAGTTGTTATATAAAGTCACATAAGATACCAATTTTGGTATAATTCGTTTTGAATCTAAATCGATTCAAGCGTCCACAACTCTTTTGTTCATATGGTAGTCTTATTAATAGCGAAAAACTTTTCCCAGAGGTCACACTCATAATCATACCAAACCAGTTCAGTTATACTACTTTAATTTAATATTTCGCCCCAGAACAAAGGCTACTCATTTCATTTTCCAAGGAAACAAACAGAAAGCTAACCAAAGGCACAAGCTTTAAATCTCGAAAGAAAACACATCTTAAATAAATGTTCCCACAAAACGGTGGGCAGATGTAATGTAACTGCATGCATCATGTGAATTCAAGAATATGGGGACCATATATTGGTCAGACTCAGACGTTAGCATATAAAAACATAAACAGTATTAAAGGAAATCTGTGCAAGTTCATAAATCTTTCCTACTGATGCTCACAATAATTTCTTATCCAACAACAAATGATTTACTAAGTTTCTCAAAAAAGTTTGTATCCGTCAGCAGGACAGAGAGGACCATAACCATCATTAACTTCGACACCAGTCAGCTCTTCTAACTTTGCTTGGCATTCACAAATCTAACCAACCCTCTTTATTGCCTGTATGTACAAGAAGTTATAGTAAATTAAGTCCCCCAGCTTCTCTCCCCCTTACTTAGTCTTGGATGTTTCGAGTCTCAAAGCATCAGCTTCAAAGATTTTTTCTTTTTTACCAATTTTGCTCTTCGTTTTGATATTTGTCTCTTTGCCTTGTTGTTCTCATTTTTGTTAGTCTGAAATGGGTGAAAATCCTGTAGTAAAATGGGTTTTTCTCATACTGGCAAATTATCTTGCCTTCGTTGTTGGATTCTCTGCAGAGGTTGCATTACCGAAGAAGACTTATATTGTCCAAATGGATAAGTCTGCAATGCCGGAATCATTCTCCAATTATCTTGAATGGTACTCATCGAAAGTGAAGTCGGTTGTCTACAAACCTGAGAAAGATGGTGATGCCGATGACAAAGATAGGATAATTTACAGTTACCAGGCTGCTTTTCATGGAGTTGCTGCACGTTTGAGTGAAGAAGAAGCAGACAGGCTGGAGGAAGAAGATGGTGTAATGGCCATATTCCCAGAGACAAAATACGAACTGCATACTACCAGGAGTCCCCTCTTCCTCGGGCTAGAACCAGAAGACAGTACTAGTATTTGGTCTGAAAAACTTGGTGACCATGATGTTATAGTGGGAGTGCTTGACACTGGTATATGGCCTGAAAGTGCGAGCTTTAATGACACTGGCATGACACCGGTGCCTCTTCATTGGAGAGGAAGCTGCGAAACGGGCCGGGGCTTCCAAAAACATCACTGCAACAGAAAAATTATAGGTGCAAGAGTATTCTACCGTGGATACGAAATTGCTACGGGAAAAATTAATGGGCAAAACGAATATAAATCACCAAGAGATCAAGATGGGCATGGAACTCACACAGCAGCGACTATTGCTGGCTCTCCTGTACGTGGTGCAAATCTTCTTGGTTATGCTCGTGGAACAGCCAGAGGAATGGCCACCGGAGCGAGAGTTGCAGCTTACAAGGTTTGCTGGGCTAGGGGTTGCTTCAGCTCAGACATTCTGTCGGCAGTTGATAGAGCAGTGGTTGATGGAGTCAATGTTCTGTCAATATCTCTGGGTGGTGGGGTGTCGTCTTATTACCGTGATAGTTTGTCGATAGCGACTTTTGGGGCAATGGAAATGGGTGTTTTTGTCTCATGTTCAGCTGGAAATGGAGGTCCTGACCCGGTTAGCCTTACAAATGTATCGCCATGGATCACAACAGTTGGCGCTAGCACCATGGATAGAGATTTTCCTGCTACTGTCAAGCTGGGAACCGGCAGGACTTTAACTGGAGTTTCACTTTATAATGGCCGGAGAACTTTGTTGCCAAATAAGAAATATCCTGTTGTTTATATGGGAAGCAACTCAAGCAGCCCTGACCCAAGCTCTTTGTGCTTGGAGGGAACGTTGGATCCACGTACGGTGCGTGGAAAAATTGTGATCTGCGACCGTGGTATTAGTCCTAGAGTGCAGAAGGGTCAGGTTGTTAAAGATGCCGGAGGAATAGGCATGATTCTTGCAAATACTGCTGCAAATGGGGAGGAGCTAGTTGCAGATTGTCACTTACTTCCGGCAGTTGCACTGGGAGAGATTGAAGGTGAAGAGATTAAGCATTATGCTTTAACAAGTCCAAAAACAACTGCAACTCTAACATTTCTTGGTACCAGATTTGGTATTAAGCCTTCCCCAGTGGTGGCAGCATTTTCCTCTAGAGGACCAAATTTTCTTACTCTTGAAATTCTGAAACCTGATATTGTGGCACCCGGGGTGAACATTCTTGCTGCTTGGACTGGAGAAACAGGACCATCAAGCTTGCCAACGGATCCCCGGAGAGTGAAGTTCAACATATTGTCCGGAACTTCCATGTCATGCCCTCATGTCAGCGGAATTGCTGCTCTGCTCAAGGCAAGGCATCCGGAATGGAGTCCAGCAGCAATAAAATCTGCACTGATGACCACAGCTTATGTTCATGATAACACTCGTAAGCCTTTGGAAGGTGCCTCAGCAGCTGAACCTTCAAATCCTTACGACCATGGCGCTGGACACATAAATCCAGTGAAAGCTCTAGACCCAGGTTTGATTTATGACATTGATGCCCAGGATTACTTTGAATTCCTCTGCACACAGAAGCTAACACCAATGCAGCTAAAAGTATTCGGAAAGTATGCAAACAGAACTTGCCGACACACTCTTGCCAGTGCAGGAGATTTGAACTACCCAGCAATTTCAGTCGTGTTCCCTGAGACTACAAACATTTCTACTTTGACTCTTCAGAGAACTGTCACCAATGTTGGGCCTGCCTTCTCAAATTATCACGTTGTAGTTTCAACCTTCAAAGGTGCTGCCATTAAAGTGGAGCCAAGAACCCTGAATTTCACGAGGAAATACCAGCAACTGTCTTACAAGATTACACTCACAACCAGATCTCGACAAGAGACAATGCCAGAGTTCGGAGGTTTGGCATGGAAGGATGGAGTACACAAAGTTAGAAGCCCAATTGGTATCATCTGGCTGCCACCAGTATAAACAATCTTGTTGGATTAATTTTAGCATAAATATCTTTGATTTTTCTAGAATCAAGGAGTGTTGTTAAGAGCCATGGGCTGGCAAATTTTATTATTCTGAATGCAGTTTCTTAATGTTTCTGACAATCATCCTGCCACATTAACATAAGATTACACGTTGAGCAATCATTTCTCCCAGTTCTAAAAACTGTTTTGTACACATATACCGACAGCAATTGGTGTAAGAAAACAATGGTGGCATGAGAACGAATAAGTGTTTGAGATGATTCCCCAAAACTAGCTGTGTTCATCACTCCAATGCCCAGATCTCCAGGAAATGTGAGGAGAGTTTCACACCATTTTCCTTCCATAATCTGGTCTTCTACGGCTTCCTGGCAGCTAAAACAGGTCGTGAATAAACACAGGAAAATTAGGACAGCAAACACAGCCCAGGCAGCGAGGATTGCTTGTCACCTCTAGCAGAAACACGCAGGATTACATCTTGCTTAGATGAAATTCCCACACACACACACACACACACACACACACACACACACACACACAAAATGGCAAACACATGCAATCTCAAATTTGCATCAATTGCAATGAACAAAATGAGGTCAGGACACAGAGGCCTGCCTAGCTTTGTAATCCGGCCGATGCTATTCTCAAACTAAACCTCCATAATATTCTTTCCAAAGTTTAAAATTTAAGCATCAAGTACACAAAATACGCATCCAACCGGAAAAAAAGGAGAAAGAATCGGCAGATCCACCAGCTGAATTATAGTCGCTTTCTCACAGGTCCCTTTCTGGATAATTATCAATGAAATCCGTACATATATTGAACCATACCCATCTAAATTCTAATCTATATGAACACGAAACAACTCTGTTAGGTAAGCTGCTCACAAGCAGGTTCAGGGCGGCTTTCAAATTTCATTTTTCCTGGTATACAAATACAAGTGAAGTAAAGGAGGAGCATTCAAATTTCAACCACGCATTTCAACATACGCATTTAAAAAGCAAAGAACGCTTGATGAGAAAGATGGATTAGACCGATGATGCTTCTAGTCCTAATCAACCTGGTACAAACAAGGCAAAAAAAAAAAGAGGCAATAAGAAACACGTGTACGCAAATCAATGGTGAAAATAAACTCACTGGTCATGATCAAACCACAAGCGAACTATTCTCTTGAAGGTCGCAATTTCTTGCTCCCTCCCTCCGCTTGGAATATTGGCCCATTACTTTCGTGGTGTAAAGTTCTGGGCAAGCTTTTCAAAAGACATCGGCCCAGTGTGTTTCTACATACTAGAAGCTTGTATCGTAGGACTGGTCAAATACATGTGAAGTACAGTTCCATGTATCTTTCTATATTTAGATAAAAATTAAGGGCTTTCAAAAGGGTAGAGATAGGGAGTGTTATATAAGTACAGCAAAAATGGAAAGGCTAGGCTAAGCGGCCGCAAACTCCGTGGATCTATATCGTCATTCGTCACCCCCTGCAAAACTCCGAGCGGAAACTCACTCCCGCATACCATACTTCTCGACTGACTCCACCACCCACTCCGGGCGGTGAGCGTTATGTTGTTACGTCTGAACCATTGGATAACCACGTGCTTGCTATTTTTGTTAAACTGAATAGACAGACCACCATGACGACAAAGTTTCGCGTCTGTCCCACGTGTCAGCCACGGCCAGACATGACACTTGAGCATCGCTGGTGCTTCCACAGTTGGCCACGTGTGTACGGTCTTGAAATTCTAGGAGAGAGATCAAAAAATAGAAAGAGTTGAAACAGACTACTTGAAACGTACTTTCGCGGGGCCCACCCATTTTCTTTTTCTTGCATACGCGGAGACTTGTTATTCGACCACATGTTTGAGCCTCTGTGTTGGGCATCAACTACTCAGGCCTCGTCTGACACGTGGCTCTTTATCCAAATTTTAAAACGTCGCGGTTCGGGAAAATTGACTCGCCAGACAGAATTGGCAGGCGTTGTAAGGGAAGAACGAAGCGTCGAAACAGACACGTGTCGTGCAGAAAGCAGAGTATGGTCGGTGGCGGGCAGGTATGGGCGGGCAGGGATTTGCCCGAAGAGCTGGCTTAACAGTGTGCAAGAAACAGAGAAAACACAACACGTTGCCTCTTTCTCTCTTACGTTTCGAAAACATAACACACTTTGGTCTCTTTTTCTATCTTCGTTTGTTTCTCTTTAATGACGTCTATTTTGAAGATTTTTATATGATGATCGGCGACGGCGGTGAGATTTTGTTGGGTATATATATTTATGAGGTTAGCCAATGACGGAGGTTTATCAGAGAATGCCAAGTGATGGAGATGAGGATTCGCCTGCGAAATGCAGGGAGCGAAGGCGACGGAGAATCAGAATGAGGAGATTAGGCACAATCTCGGACACCGGTTCTGCGCCGTCGGCGAGCAACAGTAGAAAGGAGAAACGGTCGGAGGATTCGATTTGTGTAGCTGAGGGCAAGAGAATACGCACGGTAGGTGAAAGGAAGGATATGCCGGCGCGGTCGACGGGGACGTCTTCATCTGCTTCTTCGGCCGAGAGCATGGAGCAGGTTGCTTCAGAGGCGGTTCCGGCTGAGGCTGAAGCGGTGGAGCCGGTTTTCGGGGCGATGTCGTTGGCGGGGAGGTCTCGTGAGATGGAGGATGCAATTTTTGTACGGACGAGTCTTTGCCAACCGGAGATTAATCAGCAGCGACCCGTGCATTTTTTCGCCGTGTACGATGGCCACGGAGGACCTAACGTAATTTCCAAAATCAACCTTTTTCACTTGCAACAAAAAGTCCAGCGAATCCTCGTTTAAAATTAAAAAGAAGAAATAAAATTGGGATAATTCGGTCATTTGAATTAACGAGTGTTCAAACTTGTTGAACGACTGTCATGTGTATGCAGGTGGCAGCATTGTGCAAGGAGAAAATGCACGTGTTCGTCGAGGAAGAATTAATGCGCGTGAGAGGCGTCGCGGGGACTGAGAATGCCAGAGGTAGTACCTCAACAAGAGAAGAGCATGAACGCGACGCTACGGCATGGGAAGACGGATGGAGGACAGTGATGAAGACGAGCTTCCAAAGAATGGACGAGATGGCAGTTACCACGTGCGCGTGTGGGTGCGTGGGGCACGATTGTGGATGTCACTCGGTGGAGGCGTGCCTTGGTGGGTCCACCGCTACGGTGGCAGTTTTAACAACGGAACACATTATTGTTGCCAATTGTGGTGACTCACGCGCCGTCCTCTGCCGTGGAGGGAAGGCAATTCCTCTCAGCTTTGATCACAAGGTTAGTTCGTAGCCGTCAATATGAAATGAAAACAACTGTAATCGCCATAAGTCGTGGACAGCTGTCCTTTTATTTTCTCTATCTGTTGTTGAGATTCTGTCACAAGTAATCATTTTTAATACTTGACCGGCCACGCTTTCAGTGTTTGACAAGTGTATTCATCAGATTTTGACATGTGTTGGATGTTTATTTTTGCTCAGCATTGGTCTATCATTGAAATTGGTATTATGAGGATGCTCTGTACTATGACATGTTTTCTTTTGTTGGATTATTGGGTGTATGCATGTGTGGATATCTAAACCATGAATAAATTTCCTAGTGTGTATGAGATCGAAACTTAAGATATGAACTATAATTTTTTATTTCTACGATTTATTTTTTAAAGGGTAAGTAATAAATTTTAGCTTGTTCAATGTGTACAATATTGTTTAGTAAGCTACTTCATCACAAAAAAAAAAAAAAAGAAAGAAAAAGAATGGTATATTTGGGATATGTTTGGAATTGAGGTGTGGTGCAGTGAAATAAAATCATTAGATGTCAAATATAAGTGATAAAGTGGATAGCCCTGCTAAAATTTGGTGTGTACCAAATACTTTTGAGCTGTTGTGTTTTCAAAACAAGAAAGAAGCGCAAGAATTCGAAACTAAGTCTTAATTTATTTCAGTGCATTCTTATTTGACACGTGTTGGATGTTAATTTGCTGCAATGGTCATCCTTGAAATTGGTATTAGGAGATGCTATATTCTATCAAGTGATTTCTTTTGTTGGATTGGGATATCTAAACCATGAATAAATTTTCTAGTGTTTATGAGACTAAAAGTTGAGATTAATCTTGATTGTAGTTGAATCATATTTATAGTCTAGTAGAATACTTGAGCATGCATTGTATACTACTCGTTTAATAAGTAAACTTCATCAAACAAAAAACTAGTATGTGTAGTTCATTTCAATCCAATCTTATTCTAGTCTAGTATAATCTAAAATTAAATGATGCAATATATATCTTCAAAATAGTATAAAAAAGGGAGAGATTTATGACGTTTTAGGGTAATACTTACATCATGAGACCAATAAGTTAGTTAGAGCTTACCGAACTATGCTGATTTTTTTCTTTGGTAGCTTCACTGGTTAGAGGTACAATGATTTAGAAATTTAGTTGTCATTTTGAATTTGATGATACACTTGTCAACTACCAATGGTGTACCCTGTCAAGTAAAAAACGTGATCACTCAAGGATGGCAAAGCGTGACGTAAGATTTATTAACTTATGCACGGGCAACTTGTTCTTCGCTTTTGATGGTTGGTGTTGCATGATGATGTTAGATTTGTGAGAGGTGCTATACACTATCCTGGAGAAAGTTGTTAATTAGTTATTGTTGTCTACTGAATGATGATTTATATAATTGTACGATTCAATTATTGTACTTCTCTGGTTGGCAGCTATTGACCAAATTATATTGGTGATGATAACATGCATTCGACATTTGTGTTACTATTTTCCTTTTGATGTCATGATCACTTCTCCGTGCAAATTCCATGATGATAGCAGGTGTTCTATGGCATGTGTTACTATCTTCCTTTCAGATGTCATGATCATTTCTCCACGAAACTTTCGGTGATGATAACAGGTGTTCTACGGCATTTGTCTTCTTATTTTCCTTTTCTAACATGTGTATTTTGGTGTGTGTTACTGTTTTCCTTCTGATGTCATGATCATTTCTCAACGAAAATTTCGGTGATGATAACACTTGTTCAACGGTGCTTGTCTTATTATTTTCCTCTTGATGTCATAAACACTTTCTCACATGATATTTGTTAATATTATATTTCCAGATAGTGTCATTCTTTAAAGCAATCCGCTATTAATAGTTTTCCTACATTTCTGAGCAGTCTAATTAGGATCTCCTGCCCACTAATGTACTCATCATAAATGTTAATTACACCAATACTCTTAACATTTTCGGCAGCCTAATAGACCGGATGAGCTTGCAAGGATTGAAGCTGCTGGGGGAAGAGTCATCTTTGTGAATGGAGCGCGAGTTGAAGGCATTCTTGCTATGTCTCGAGCAATAGGTAATCTAATACCATTCTAATGGAATTTAATGTTGTTTTAGTCGTGTGAAACTTATTTTGAAATGATATCACATGTGTGATGAATGAGTGACAAAGAACAAACTGCTTGATTTTCTATTGGGTGATATGATTTAGTTTAATCATGTCACAGTATATACATGAAAAAGTCACCTTTATAATGATTGTAACCTTTTTAATGGACATTCTGAATGGGAGGCACATTCATGTTAAACATGTCTCAATTTCCTAGACTATGAAGTTTCCTTTTAAGACTCTTATGCATTCTGTGATTGATTAATTAAAGTTAAAGTCAAATCAATATCATAGTATGGTTCCACTACCATTGGCAATTCAGATAATGATAATCTGCTCAATATTAGAAGCTCTTACTGTTTCTTGAATTTTTACTGATAGTCTCGTGGTTTATCAGTTATCACTTACGTCCCTTGGAGATTGATGTCAACATATTCACTGGCTTTGAGAAAGTTTAATATTTTTGTTGCTCCAATATAACCTAGTATTAATTATTTATATTCTTTCGGGCAAGGACAAGCAAGATTTGATAAAGGCTATGTAAGTTATGGCATAACTGAACCTTTGGATAGCTCATTAATAGTTTGAAACTAGCTATGAAAGTGAATAGGCTTATAGGTTTCTGATATTTATTGCTGGTTTCAATGATATTTAGCATCATTGACTTGAACTATATTTTTCTATGAGACAAGTCACCATTTACACTCTTCAGAGTTGAACTCATTGAACCATTTGGACTAGTTATGATTTTTATAACATTGGACGTGGGTTATATGCATCTTTTAGATTGAAGGATATTGATGTATGGACCAATGATGTAAAAGCACTCACAATAATTGTATGTGATTCATATTTATTAAAGCCAAAAACTTTGAGATGGAAGATAATATTGTAATGGCACTTTTGGTTTTATGGTTAAAACCTAGAGTAACAGTGGAAAAATTTATGTACTTCCATTACAATTCTAAATATCTGTGTTAGATTTATGACTTCATCCTTTGTTTTTAAACTTGCTTCTGTTTTGGCTAATGGGCAAGATCCAGATGAGAAATACCATTTAAAATTTTAACTCGTCAGTGTCGTAATAAATGATCAAGAAGATTCTTTCATATGACTGGTCCTGGATTTAGAATTTTTGCTGGGATGGTAATGAAATGAATAGAATATGTAAATCTACTCCTGAAAAATGTAACAAGTATAAATGATGAACAACCAACCACAAGGAACCAAAGTTTAAGGTTTTGTGAGTGGGAAGTTGCTAACCTAAACATCATTGCTCAATCTGGGAGTAATGTATGATATAACTTTGTTCACTGAAGACATTTCTATGTGATGCTGTGGCAGTAAAACCAGAATATTTCACGATTTATGGTTTAACGAAACAAACAATATTCGCAAGGTGGTTATACTTTCTTTTTGGTAAAAGTTGTGTGTTTTAATCCTTATAAATTATGCGAAACCTTTATTTTCCACATTTTGTTTGAGTATATTTCTTTATCTTTACAGTTGTCTATATTGTTGTAGTTATTATCATTACATTTTCTTTATGGTTTAAGCAACTGAGATTACACTTAAGTGGTCGTCTGTGCTTCATGGAAGTTAACATGCACCAACTTTATTAGACCAAGTTGCTTCAATGATAACATATTTCTAATTGTTCAAATAACTATATCTCTGCAAATGCAATCCCTTCATCACTCCAAACTCATCTAGCTTTCATTAGGAATTGAGCCTAATTGTATGTCAAGCAGGTCAATTTATGTAGCTGCCAGGTTGAGTGCTGAATTTTGATGACAATTGCAGTAGAATAATGTATGCTATATGACTTGATTTGCAATATGATAGATTTCAATTGTTTTTCAGGAGTGTGGTGTAGAAAACCTTGGATTGTCACTAATTGCCCTGAAATATAATATGTTGCCTTTTAGAATTTGGAAGATGTTTTCTCACATTGGGATGAAGTTGAATGACTTCTGGTATGTTGCCCATAGTAATGATAATGAAATTTAACAAATTTACCTACAATGGTAACATGGAGCTTACAATTGGCACACAGTGCAGATGAGTGGAAGGGTTGGGTATAGGGTTTAATTCCTAATGTGTACGGATCGTATACAGCTATGATTTCAACATTATGATTTTCTATGGTGTTAAAAAGAACTAACATGTATTCAGTTAGAAACTCCATAAAAGGAAATCTCCAATTTGATTTTCAGTATTGTCGAGTAGTGCCTTTTCTTCTCTTATATTGAAAATTTTGTTTCTTCTTCTATATGTTTTATTTACTTATTTTTTTCCCATGAGAAACAGGGAAAACTTGTTCCATCACCTTAAATTCTTTTCCTGGATGTACTTTTAAGTCCTATGAAGATAAAAATCATAACCAAATGCCCCATTAGGCTTTCATAGCATTACATTAACATCATTAAAAATACACCAACTACAATGGCTGCTCTGTGTAAATTTACCAATATCTCTCTTCCTTTGTTACTCATAATCTCTTATTGTGGTGAGTGATAAAAGTGTATTTTCTGGAAAGATGAAATTGAGAATTTTGCTTTAAGTTTAATTTCCGACTATGGTATTGTAAATTCTCATGTTTTGTTTCTTCTTAAATAGGTGACAAGTATCTTAAACCAGTTGTTACATCAGAGCCTGAGGTAACTCTTACCAAAAGGGAACCGGAAGATGAATGCTTAATCCTTGCAAGCGATGGCTTGTGGGATGTAGTATGGAGTGACTTGGCTTGTGTGGTAGCATCCGAATGTCTTAGAGAAGGAGATCCTGAAGCTGTTGCCACTGTAGGCCTCAATGCTGGACCTCAGATAGAGGATGAAGGGGCTGGCGCATTGTACCCATCAAGAAGTGTGCTAGCTGCTGCCCTGTTAACTCGCCTTGCTTTGGGGCGAAAAAGCGCTGATAACATCAGTGTCATTGTTGTTGATCTTAAGAAGAAGGAATAGATAAATAAGTGGATAGCTAGATAGCTAGATAGCTAGATAAGAAGGAGGGAAGTTGAGGTCAGTAAGAACATTGTATAGGTTACGTGGTGACGGACATGGCGACGGAAACATACTCAGGTACTTAAATAATATCTTTTACTAGATGGAAACTGTTGAAAATGGGACATGTTTCTATTCTGCAAGCATATTTTACAGTATGGATTTGCCATTTTAACAGATGAGAGCTCAGACTGCAGCTGCGGCCTGTTTGGGTGCTGTCGGTGAAAGCGGCAAACTGCTGGCAGGGTTGCTGGCATATAAACTAACTACAAACTTTTTGTCATTCTGTAATGCCTTTATGCAAACTTACAGGAACTGTGTTGCTATCTTTTGGCAAGGAAATGTATGTATAAAAGTTGGACCAACTGGCTGACCGTTGGTGCAAAGTGGAACCAAGAATATTGTTTTGGAGATCAGCTTTAGATTCTTAGTTCACATGACTTCAATTTTGCACTTCTCTTAGATAGTTTTCGCAGAGCGCCGGCGAGTCACCAGGCTCTCCCCAGGCTTCCTCGCCGCCGACGGGCGGATGGATGGCTGGATGGACGATGGTGTAACGTTACGTTAAAGGAGCTTCGCGCCAAAAATTAATGCTTCATTAATTAACTGGTCTGATTTGTCATCACTGATCAAGCTGATACATCATCAAATCATCTGTAATCATCGGCCAAATGGCATACACATAGACTGTAACGTCAAATTGAGTGCATAGAACCGGTAAGCCCCACACGTAGTAGTTCATCATGCCTTCATGCATAGCGTTCCCGTGGCGCTTCGCTAAACCTCCTCTTCTCCACGAGTCATTAGCGATTCCTATTTTTACGTTTCTTTTCTTCTCTCTTTCTCTCTCAACTCAACAATTCGCTTCTGTAACTTCCCATCTTCTCATTTTGTCTTATACCTTCAATACGCTGTTCATACGCTTTCGAATCCACCCTGTAATGGCACTAAGAACTGATTTTTTCTCAAGAATCCCTGGCGATGACTCTAATAGCGACTCCCCGGAGAAATGCAGAAAGCGCCGTCGCCGTCGAATCGAGATGAGAAGGATGAGGATCAGCTCCGGTCGGCTTTCTTCGCCTCAGTTTCAGCAGCTGTCAAGTCCTCGAGAAATGCAGGATACGTTGCCAGACCAGCAGCCACATTCTGTTGCTGCTGATATGGTAGAGCATACAATGCCGGACTTCGGTTTTCTTTCAATTAAGGGGTTAAACGAAAGTATGGACGACGCAGTGTTTGTGAAGCAGGAATTTTGCCTGCCTGATATCGTTGGAGGAAGTCCTCTTCATTTCTTTGCTGTCTATGATGGTCATGGAGGATCCCATGTAATGCTTTTCAAATCATAATGCTGGATAGCTTTCACTGAAAAACGATACCATCTTATGACAAGTAACAAGTTATTGTTTTATCCATGATTTATTATCTTAATACATATGATTGTGGGTGAAATTAATGCATGTAGGTGTACAGTCTCTGCAAGGAGTTGATGCACAAAATCATGGAAGAGGAGCTGACGAGCCTGCACATCTCCAAAACTACGGCAACTGGTGATGGCAGCTGCAGCTTATCCTTGGTCTTAGCCGATCTGAACAAGCAAGAAACCGAAGAGCTGGAGGCGGAGGAGGAGCTGTGGGAGGATCTGATACGTGTGGGTATAGAGAAGAGTTTTCAGCGGATGGATGAGGTGTCCCCGAGCACGTGTGGTTGTGGCAGAACTGGTTTCATGTGTGGTTGGCCGCCGATGGAGCAGGCATTTGCGGGGTCCAGGGCCGTCGTGGCCCTAATATCTCGTGATCATATCGTGGTTGCCAGCAGTGGCAATTCACGCGGCGTTCTGTGTCGACATGGAAGAGCAATTCCTCTTTCCCTCGATCACAAGGTAATTAGACGTTCATTTCGTTCTCTTAATAGAACAGTATTGTTGATGATTAAGTTATTGCAGCCTGAAATCTCCATCACGGGAAGAGAAGCACAAGACGAGTGCTTGATTCTCGGCAGCGACGGGTTATGGGATGTTTTGTCCGACGATTTGGCCTGCAAACTAGCAAGCTCATGTCTTCGAGACGGAAGTCCGACTACTGCTCCTCCTCCTCCTCCTCCTCCTAGAAGAAGTCGACATTCAGGACGCCGTATTCGTCCGATCAAAGACGAGGGTGGAGCACAAGGGTTAATGTTTCCGTCTAAAAGCAAGCTTGCAGCTGATATTCTCTGTCGTCTCGCTCTTGCACGAGGCAGCCATGACAATATCAGCGTCATTGTTGTTAATCTGCTCAGCTCAGGAAATTGAGCCAAAATAAATACTTGTGTTCTTAAATTTGGTATTTGCAATATGCATGGAAATTGGAAAATCTAGTTAGAAATTAATACTCAGATCACAACACTTACAACGGTGTTGTCTCATTGGAGTTAATTGTAGACTTGTATTTCATAGATGGAGTTGTAGTACTAAAATATATGGATATTCATGCCAAGATATCGGTTAATTTACCCTTTAGAATATGATTAGCTTACATTTTTTTTTTTTAAAAAAAAACTTAATTATGTTCCATTTCAATTTTTTTTTTGGAAAAAAATTACTAAAATAATTAAGCGTTTATTCATTTTAACATAATTTTTTAAATAATTTATTAAAATACTTAATGTTATCTATAAAATATAAAATACATTAAGTGCTATTATTATATAATTATTTACTAATTTAAATGATTACTTTTAGTGTTAATTAAATTTGATAAATATTTTTATAAAGTTAATAATGGAGAATAAGTATTTGTACTTTAATTTTGTATTTATGCAATAATAATTAGTATAGGTACCAACTTTTTACACACACAATTTATTAATTTAAAACGTACGGTGGTACAAAAGTTGCAAGCTCAAATTAATAAAAAAAAATATAATTATTAAATAAATAACATAAAATATTACGATTAATAACCATAATTGATTTGAGTTTAAAAATTTAGACTTGCGAATTCATAATTTAATAAATTTATTTTTATTTTTTAAAAACGATTGATTATATTTTAAAAAATATTTATCATATTTTAAATGTGTAGTATCGTAATATTTTAAAAAATATTAAAATATATAAAATATGTATTAAATAATTAATATAATTATAGTTTATTTAATTATTTAATATTTGTGTCCAATTAAATATATATATATATATTTTTTTTGTTTATTTGGAGTGTGCGTTTGGATGATTATTTTATGGGTGGATATTAAGATTGTAGACTTTTCATGATCATCATCATCAACACCCAATTAAATAAAATAGCAGAACAATAATGATAATAATCAAATACGGCTATGGACAATACAAAACAAAACAAGTTGCAACATGTTTTAGGACAGAGAGCAGCGCAATCCACGGGGAGAGAAATGAAAATGGAATTGAAATTGAAAGTGGTGTCCAGTGGTTGGCTAAGGATTAAATTAAGTCCAAATGCCCCTTTCATCTAGAAGCATGTTTGTGTTGAGCCTTTGTTGGGTCAAATGATGCATGTCATCGATTTAAAAAGTTAATTAAATTTTATTTAAAAAATAATTTATTATAAATATTAATTTATTATGGGTAAGTAGCTACCCATTTGTTATTAACTTAAAAAAAGCTAAATAATTTATTAAATAGTATTATTTATTTAAATTGAGTATTTATCATTGATTTACAAAATTAATTTTATTAAGCTATAATTCTTATAAACTCAAAATTGATACATATTTTAACTGATGTGAAACATAATATTTTTGCTTACTAAATTACATGATGTTTTTATTATTTTAAACTCATTTATTAATGAGATTTTGAGTCTATTATAATATAATTTAGTTACAGGTTGAACATTTATTTTCGATCCAAAAATTAGTTTAAGTGATATTATTTATTTATTCTTATAAATTAAAAAATGACTTATATTTTATTCGATACAAAATTTAACAGTGTATTTTGATCAAACTTAAATTATAACTACACACAAGACATGTCTCTAACAATATGTGTATTAGTTTCTTTATTACTAAATTTCATGTATTGTTACTTTCATACGAGAGTCTTTAATACACTTTTAAACTTAAACAATGGGATAAAGAGTATGATTATTTGAAAGATAACTAATATTTTATTATTATTTACAATTATTTGTAATTTTTGATAAACCTTCTCTACAAAAGGCTTAAATTCAAAATATTTAAAAATATTTTAGATTATTTGGTACTTCATCCACAAAACAAAAATATAAAGTTAGTCAAATTACCACCAAGGCATTTATACCCATTTCCCAACCATCCCTTTTAATGACTTTTGAATCATCAAATATTGTTGCAATTCTTAATGTCAACTAGAATTATATGATCTTTGTCTTGTTGCATAAAGCAAGAACCCATTTCAATTCCTATCCTACTAGTTTTGAAAATTAAAGGAAAGGTGATAGTGATATGAATTTGAACCCAAAAATAAATAAATAAAGAAGTATGACTATGATTTAAAATTACATGGAAAATTAACTAATTCAAGTGGTGCAAAGTTAGACATAATAATTAAAGAAAGAAAATTAAGCAAGGGAGAGAGAGTCATAGATGCTCTACTAATTTGTTCATTAAAGACATGATTTAACTAAGCATCGGCTTCACCTAAGATCACCTAATCTCATGACTTCATTCATATATTAGTTAATTGTAAATTATAATGGAGAATACGAAGAGGGTCAAGCCTAATTAGAAAATACTAATAAGTTTTTATTATTGTTGTTGTTATTCTTTAATTAATTTCCTTCCTTGACACACTGTGACAAAGAGTTTTATCTTTCAAATTGTAACAAAATAAATAAATAATAAAAATAAAAATAAACAATAAATTACTTACTTTAATTGAGAAAACTTTAGGTAAAATGTTTCTATCGTATCAGTATAATTAATTAAGTGAAATTATCTAATCAATAAAATAAGAAAAATTTATTTATTTATAATAAATAAAAAATTTAAAAAAATTTACTATTCAATTAATGTGATGACAAAAAACTATGAAATATTTTTAAAATTTTTTTACTCACTATTAATAAATAAATTTATCTTATTTTATTAATTAAATAATTTTATCTTACATCAATTATATTAATATAGTATGTTCTATCTTATTTAATACTTTCTCACTTTAACTTAATAATAACATTAACCAATGTAGTTTAATTATTCTACACTAAACAAAAAGTTATACTATTTTTTTTGCACCCTTCATATTTTGATTTTTTAATTAAACTCATAAATTTTTTAATTTTAATATTATGTGTAGAGCGACATGTGTTGTATTGTGTTATATAAAAATTACATATAAAAAATAATATAAAAAAATTTCATTCTTTAATTTTTTTAACTTTATTTAAGTATTTTGAACGATCTATCTATAACTAATTTTTTTGCCACATTAATGTATGAATCTCTAGGAATTGACGCAATAAATAAAGAACCACATATGGAATAAATAACAAGTACGATGAGGGATATGTTCGTAGATAAATGATTAAAATATGCATTTATTTATTATTTTATAAAACTTTAAGGACTTGTTAGTTATTATACCACAAAGTCAAAATACTTTAATTCGGATAATTAAGTTTTGTTAATCACTCAACAACTAAACCGGCCACGTGTACGAATAACAGATCACCACTGTAATTTACTCGTTAAAATTAAACAGTACAGAACAGCAAGGCTGAACCCAACGGCACAAACTGCGAAACGAATCTACTATGAAACTGAAACAGAATTACTGTCACTCTTGTTAATTACCGTACAGCCATGCCATCGCGTCCGATCCCACCTCCTCACAACTTCACTTCTCCATCCCCCACCAAAAGCCACTACCACCGTCACCGTCCTTCCCTGTCTCACATCGTCCCGCCCATCTCCGCCGCCATAGCTGCCGCGTTATCACTTCTCCTGATCCTTACCTTCTGCTTCCGCAAGAAGCTCACCAGAAAACGGACTGTTCCATCAGACTCCAAGCCCCCTCACCGCTTCTCTTACTCCATCCTACGCCGGGCTACCGACTCCTTCTCTCCCTCCCGCCGTCTCGGCCAAGGCGGCTTCGGTTCTGTCTTTTACGGTACACTTCCCTCTTCCTCTTCCTCTCCCCACCGTCAGCATCAAAATGTTGCGGTTAAAGTCATGGACTCCGGATCGTTACAGCGCGAGCGGGAGTTTTACAACGAACTCTACTTTGCTTCATTGCTTGAATCAAACGACCATGTCGTTTCGGTTCTGGGTTTTACATCGGACCCAAAACGTCATAGAATGTTGCTGGTTTATGAACTGATGAGTAATGGAAACTTACAGGACGCTCTGTTGCATAAAAAGTGCCCTGAATTAATGGAGTGGAATACACGGTTTTCGATCGCGGTTGATATAGCCAAAGGAATTGCGTATTTGCATGGCCTGCATCCGCCTGCGATTCACGGTGACATAAAACCGAGTAACATATTATTGGATCAAAACTTCTCCGCAAAAATTTCTGATTTTGGTCTTGCAAGGTTGAAATCAGAGACCGAAATTCAGGATGATGTTGAGCCCAAGAAGGCGGAATTGGGGAGTAATGGTGGGGGCGCAGTCGAGGATTGTGGATCTATAGTGGAAACTGAGAGTGTGAATACTACGACAACTACAGCTCTTGAGGAGTTGAGTTTAGGTAAGAGTCACTCTCCAGAGACTTTTGATGAAGTTGTGCCTTCGGTAACACAATCTCCAGAGGTGTTAGAGAAGGCTAGTGTTGAGAGTGGCCAAGCGGAAGTAGAAAATACAAAACAGAGTGGTAAAGCATCAAGGAAGGAGGATGTGCAAGTGAAGGAGTATGTAATAGAATGGATCGGAACAGAAGTTAGAAATGAGAGACCGACAAGTGATTGGATTGGAGGAGCTTCTGCTTCTTCATCAACTGTTGGTGGTAGGATGGATAAAAAGAAGAGCAAAAGGAGATTGGATTGGTGGGTTTCATTGGATGAGGATAAGGAAGAAAGTACCAGGAATTTGAAACGGGATAGGGGTCGTAGGCCGGCTAGAGAGTGGTGGAAAGAGGAGTATTGTGAAGAACTTGCGAAGAAGAATAAGAAGAAGAAGAAGAAGAGGCAATTGGGAACTAATAGTGATGACGATTGGTGGCCGAGGGACGAGGAATTGTATGTTGAGAGTAAGAAGAAGAGTAGATATAGAAGTAGTAGCAGAAGTAGTAAGGGTAGTTTAGATTGGTGGTTAGAAGGACTCAGTGGCGAGCTCTACAGAGGTCGCCATAATAGCTATGATTCTGCCAGTGGAGAGATTCCTAAGAGTGCTGGAGTCACTAGTACTCCTAGTATGAGAGGCACTGTATGTTACATTGCCCCTGAGTATGGTGCTGGTGGGGATTTATCCGAGAAATGTGATGTTTATAGCTTTGGAGTGTTATTGCTAGTTTTGATTGCTGGACGACGTCCTCTTCAGGTTACAGGATCGCCGATGTCAGAATTCCAGCGTGCAAATCTTCTATTTTGGGCACGACATCTCGCAAGAAATGGGAAACTAATTGAATTGGTGGATCAGGCTGTTGTAAAGTCTTTGGATAAAGAACAAGCTCTTCTTTGTATTACTGTTGCATTACTCTGTTTGCAGAAGTCGCCTGCTCTCCGGCCTTCTATGGAAGAGGTTGTTGGTATGCTTACTGGCAAGTCAGAAACACCCAAATTACCCGCTGAATATTCACGTTCACCACCTTCACGCTCCCCCTTCAAGTCACGGAAGAAGAAGCCGGTGAGTTGATTATGTTTGTTGTTTAACCTGAATCCGTTAAATACTGTAGTATATTGTTTTAGAGCAGTGGGTCATCACCTTTGCGGATGATTTGTGTAAAAGGAAAAAAGAAAAGATTATACTTTCACATTCAATGGATCTGATATTTCTTTTTTACTTGGTCTTCTGTTGGTACTTTGACGTATCTAGGTTGTGTTGCTCACTGAAGATTAGGAGCAGCAAAGTTCTTCTGATCCTGCATCACTATTCATTTTATTGCTGCTTGCTGAAATAACTATGCACTCTTAACTAAGTAATTTTATCACTAATAAACCGAAGTAAAGAAGATTACTATTTTTGAAACAATTACCATGTGCCGATCTGAACCCTGCTAACACAAATGAAACGATTTGTGGATTAAGGAGTTGATTAGGGTGCTATTTGAAATCTATAATATTGAACTCATAGGCAGTTGATTTTATGATTGTTGTTGTTTCAAATTGTTCTCCATCCCAAGGCATAAGGGCATACTGTACATTATTTCACCAAGAATCAGATCAGTTTGTTGCTATTCTCACACGGAATGTGCTTTTAGATTTTTCCGTTTCCTTGTACAACAATTGCGCTGTTGCTTTAATGATCACACACACACACACACACACACACACACACACATATTCTTAGAAAATGATTTGAGCTCATATTTCACTAGTCATGATTTGAGCTCTATTTCACTTTCACATGGGCGGTGTGAATTTGATCCTCTGTTAACCTACTGTACATTGAAGTACCACAATAAGGTGTTGCAGATGCAGTCAACTTTCCTCATCTAGCACCATGGCAGTGATGCTTACCTCATGGCAGTGATGCTTACCTCAACCAGTTCAAAGATTTCACTTGACGTTAAACGTAATATATTTTGAGAAAGATTGACAGGACAAAGTGCTGTTTGAGGAGGAAGCTGCAATATGGGATATAATGTGGTTCACCGAACAGAAAAATGGTTTACATTTTATTTCTGATGTAATTTACTGAACAGATCTGGTTTGCTGACAGATTTTCGGGTAATGGAACATGGAATAAGAAGTTGAAGCTTAGTGTCGTCTTTTTCTTTTTTATTCTGTGTTTTCTCAAAGATTTTTCTCTACACATGCACGTGTAATCACAGTCGGTTGACAATAATTTTGCTTGCCTTTTTCTGCTGGAGATAAACTGATGCTTGGCAAGACCATTTTCATTTTTTATGGCGCATTTGAAGAGAATTTTGAATATGACATGTGGTTCATATTTTGCTGCTTCTTTTATTTATTTTTTAATCCTTGGGAAGGGAGAAAATACGATCAGCAAATGCTATTCTTTAGTTTTCCAGTGTTTGGGGACATAAAAGAACCGGAGTCCAAGGTTTAGGAGTCTTTGCTAGATTATATTGACAAGAATTAGTGTTACCTCTAAATTGAGAAAAACAGACTGCTTTTCCTTATTTTTCCACTTGGTATTTATGCAAACATTCTAATTGTTGGAACTTCTTTCCCAGAAATTATAGCATGTCCATGACATATAAAGCGTTAACATGTTTAATTGTAGCATGATAGCATCAGAATCATATATATTTTACATTACTCGTCTGATTGCGTTGAGACCCTTGGAAGCGGTTCTACCCTTTAAGCTGACACAAGGGAGTGTCATGTTTTATGCGCTTTAATAGTTTTTCTGCTTTATCAAAACGGATATTCAAAAGCAATTTGATAACATAATCCATCAGGTAGAAGAGTTCACTTGGATTCCATGTTGTCAATACCAATTTAACTGGTTTTTGTTTCCAGATGAATTCCAGGATTCGACACTAGTATGATATTTTATGTTAAAGATAATACAGCTGACAATATGTGACATTCTGCTAGATTGTATACAGAGAATTCAATACCAAACGTGCATGAGAACTTTGATTTTGCAGTCTTGAGTCCTGTTTTACTTCCCAAGGCATAACAATTAAAGTGTTAATCTTATAGAATGAAAGGACTGTTGCTTGTTCTGTCACAAGAAACATCCAGTAAACTGGGAAATAAGCTTCGTGGAAAGCAGATATGGCTGCTCTTTCAAATGGGGTATCGTATTTAGCTACAAGAAAAAGTACAGCAACAGCGAAGACGATTACAGGATCAGCAGAGCTGGAAAGCAATAGCATTCCTCTTCCGTGCATGTGAAGGCAAAGGATTCTAATTAGTTTTTCTGTGCCAAAAGTACTCCAATTTGTGAGACAATCAAATCAAACTTAAATAGTAAGTCAATCCTTTGAAAATGGGCTAGAATCTAACCTCACTCTCATCAATTGGAGCAGGAATTTGAGCTTAAATGGACATCCAATTGGGCTTAACCAGAAAGGCCAGTGATTAAAGGAGATGCACAAATGATCGATAAAAATTCTGTTTGTACTGTAATAAAGTCTCCAAGATTCCTCAAAAACCGGACAAACAGACGCAAGTGCATATATTCTATCCTAGTGCATCTCGAGCCGTACCAGTTCATGGTCGGCAACTCCTAAACGCATGATGTAAATAAATTCTGCTCCAGTGGACGGTTGATCAGATCATCACGCAATCTATTTTTCTAATCAATAAAATCTGCAGGGGGTCAGCTCCGCAGCATCTTCGCATATTGAAATAGTGCGTACGAATATCATAATACTGCTGGTATTGATGCTCTAGCTCCACTGATTTCTTCATATCTGTAATCTCTTGATTTGTTCAAATGTTTTGTCAATGGAACCCAATGATGGTAAGGAACCCGAAATGGAATTTTCCCATTATTAATTACATTAATCTGGTACAGCTAATCACTTCATTAAACGTTTTTAGAAGAATCAAATCCTTGGTAGATTAGATTGGTTGTTAGCTAGGGATTCTGATCGTATTGTATTTCTAATTGTACCCATCCATACCCACACTTAGTTTCTTGATTTTTCAGCATAGGATTATGTATTTGGAGTTTGGACCTTTATTTTAAGCTAGTTAATTAGCAACTTAACCTCGCTAATTTAATTAAGGAAGACCAATTAATCTCATTGGTTGATGGTGGGTACTTCGTCCGAAACTCTTGTAGCATAATTTATATTTCGACCTAAGCATATGGATCCTATTTAAAGTATAATAAATCATTAAGTGTATATATTATTCTGTCTTTTAAGCAGTGGTCGGGAGTTTTTTAAAAATTTTTGATAAATTTTTTAAGTGTATTATTGTATCGAGTTTAATAATAAATTAAAAATAAGATTAATTTTAAAAATTTTAATCCATTGTCTGTGTCCACTGATTCCAGATCGCTCTACCCACCTTCCAACAAAAATTATTTATCTATCTATAATTAATCACGAGCCAGTGTCCATAATTTAAGTCTTAAGAAGGGGGGCTTAAAAAATGTGGGTCGCTAATACTTAATTACTTTGGCCCAGAACTTTATAATCCAAAGTGGTTTGTACCACAATCTCCATCACAAGTTCACAATCATAACCACTACCATTAATATAATAATGCATTCTGAATACATAAATATTAATGTGTTGCAGACTTTACTTGTCGAGGAAGAAGATAGGAAGCAGCAGAAGCTAATGTATTATTGGGTTCACTCTTATAATATTGCTTTAATCAAACTGAAACGTTCAACAATTCCTTGTCCAACTCATGCACTGGTAATAAAATAGATTATGTCTCTGTGTTCATATCTTCTGGATACCTTCCCTCGATACCATATGAGTGGGTGTCTGCTTGCTTTTTCTCCAGCTTTTTCCCAAACTATGGATCGGTGCATGCACTGTGCAAAGCTACGAGGAGTTGCATCCCCCAAATTCCTTCTGCTTGATTACCTATCTTTTAAGAGATGTAATTCGTACTGCTATGCTTTATATTAATAATATTAATAATAATTTCACCATTTTTAGGCGTTATATTATGTTTGCTATGGCGTTTTCTCAGTGATTTAACACTAATAATTAATAAATTATTTATTTTTTCTTTTTCAATGGTCCACTACTTTCTTCTTGCTTGGCAATTGAAACTTTTCCTCGACCATATTTTTATGCTAATAAACAACATAGCACGTGGGAAACTCAATGCTGCACAAACGGCGTTGCTTGATTCAATGGTTTCAGATATCGATATGGTTGACGTTAAAGAGGGAGAGAAAGGTTGGCCCGTTTGTCGTGTATTGATGTTGATTAGGGTTTCACGTCATAGTCAACTAAAATCCAACACAGATCGATCATTGTAGACAAATTACATGATTGTAAATTGGACGGTGATAACTCAAAATCAAAGTTCATGTAATTTATGAGAATAATTATCAGAGGCTTTGCTTAAGTGTTGGTCCACCAAATGTGAATGCAAATGAGTGGGCCAGTTTTGTACATATGAACAGTGCCTACAAGCTATAACCAGCTCAAGTCATGGCCGGTTATAGGTCAGTTCTTATCTGAGCTTTGTTTATTCGAGGAAATTTCAGGGAATCTTGCAACATTTGGGCCACAATAAGATCGCATACCCTAACAAACGTATCTCCTCCATAACCAACCTTAAGAGACAATAGCTTGAAATCTTAATAATTTTCATTTTTTTTTTCACAATGTTTCCTTTACGCGCAGGCGATGAGCTGTTCTTCAATGGTTCCTCTAATCCACAACAACAGTACAAAATCCCACAGGATCTGATTTTGGGGCATGCTTCAGTGGATGGGAGTAACATAGCTGACAATATGGGAAAAAGCCGGGGGCGAAAAACAGGCGATATGGACACTGAAAAGATCCCTGGTGATAATCATAAGAACAACAAGAAGATGCACAGAGAAATTGAACGGCAAAGGAGGCAAGAAATGACCACCCTTTATGCGTCGCTGAGATCTCTACTCCCTCTTGAATTTATCAAGGTAAGGAAAACCCTATTTTTACTTTTTCTTTTTCCATCTGTTCTTGCTTGTAATTTAGTGAAACCGGATGGTTCCTGTGATAAAATCTGAACATGGGGACCTCTGGGCATCACTTCAATTGCTTCTTCTCGTGAATTCTGTGAACAGTTCTCTCTCGGCTCTCTCATTCTGTGATTTAGTGTCTGCGGGGAAGAGAGGGCTAGAGTGATGGGCCTCTGAAATACTGAATTTATTTGGACAGCATGATTAGTAACTTTAGGGTTATGTTTATTATGGTGGGTTTTAGGGAAAGCGTTCGATATCAGATCAGATGGACGAAGCTGTGAATTATATTAGACACCTAGAGAAGAAGATAAAAGAACTGGGTGTCCACAGAGATGAAATCAAAAGATTGTCCAGTTTGCGTACTCCTGCAGCTGTCTCACAAATCGGAAGCTCGGATCATAAAATATCTCAATCTCCATGTTCCGTCATCGTCCGCCCATCTATGGTTGGCGTCGAGATTGTGTATAGTTGCGGTTACCTGGAGTCAGGTTTGCCCCTATCCAGATTACTGGACAAACTAATTGATGAAGGACTTTGTGTGGTTAATTGTGTTTCCACTAGAGTAAATGAAAGGATACTTCACGCCATCCAGACTGAGGTACTTTGATTATCATTGATTGGTAAAGTTATTATCTTAGTGCCGGGAACATAGCTTAGCTTCATTTGAAATGTCTATTTCACAGGTTAACGATCCTACAAATTTCAACCTAAGCGAGCTGCAACAGAAACTAACCCAAGTGAAGTAACATTGTATCTGTAACAGTTTGGATTTCCCTCTTGCACTGCCTCAATCTGACTTCTGACTAGAATATTGAACTTGATTTTGTTCATACATTAGTCGCACAAAAAGAAAAAAAAAAAAGGATAGCCCACGCTTTTCAGGATTTTTGTTTTGAGAAACCTTGCTGGAATGTCAAGTGATCTCTGGCATTCCCATCCTCGTGTACGTATTTTTTATTTTGACAACTGTGTGCAGCATATTATGCATATATCATTGCATTTTCTGCAGCATCTACAATTTGGATTATCAACTCTATAAACTGGACTTCGCTTATCCACCTCAAGGAGAAATTCATAACACATCGCCATATGCGTATGAAAAATTTTCAACTGCCCAAAATGTTTGGTTGTTAGCAGTAACTATTTTAACAGTAGAAGTAGGCATAATACGGTGAGAGTTATCTGTGTCACTGTCACATCACTCCAAAAGGAAAAACTAGAACAACTTTCTGGGGGTATGATAGTCCTCCAAATTCCGAAATACGATTACACTGTTTACACATACATGACATTTTCTGTAATTTTATCTGTGTAACGACCTCTGGTTATGCATCTTTCATATTACAATTAAGTCTTTATAGGATTTGTTCATGGAAATTAGTACTATGCATTGTCTCGTCATATCTATCGAAGCAATGGAATTCCTTTTCTGCCCGTATCAATTGTGAATCTCAACTGAATTAAGTTTATTTACATAAGCAATATTATGTTCTTCAACAGAATTATTTCATTTTCTTCTTTTAACCCGAGAAAGTCATGTAAGAATTCTTATTAAGTTTCTAATTTTGCTAGGCATGTATACCATATTAAACTTGCATTTTGCAATTTTGTTCTTGCTTTCCGTTTTATTGTGAAAAATGAAAAAGTGCCTGGCAGTAGTCGGGTACTTAAGCATGCATCATCTCTTCTCTAATTCAAATGATGTTCGAAGTTATTTAGAGAGCAAGATGGCGGCTTGGTTGCGCCACCAACCGGCTGAATGAGTTGTGGCTCAAGTGCATGTATGTATAACTTTCAAAGGTATCTATATCTTTGCAGATCTAATGCCAGCTCACAAAGATATAATTATATATATGAAAAATGTATTATTGGATGATCTACTGGCTTCAGCCTTTGTGACTAAGTCCTATAAATCCTTAAGCTGTTCCGAAAGACAAACAAATTGGTGTGTTGATGTGTAGCATGAATATTCCCTATCCCCACTATGCATGATTGGTATGCAGTTGTGTTATTTTTAATTCTATAGAATAACGTGTGTATATTGGCACATGTGGCTCTTTAAAATTTTTCCACCGTGCTTAGGGGGATTATATTGGGTGAACGTTTCCTGTACAAGTCCTTCCTGTAAAGAATGAGAATGTACCTCATCAGATATTGAATACAATTACATATGGTCAATGCAACTTCCCAAGAATATTTATCCAGAGTATGGTTTTATATAATTCTCTTGTCAGATTAACTTTTTTTAAGTCTGGAAGACAGTGGCTGCAGAACATCAGTCATTGCTAATGACCTTTTTTTTTTCGTTCATTGTTGTCCTTACTATGGAGTAGGTGGGTTGTAACTCATCGAGTCTTGTTTATAGCTCTTGTAGAGGTGAACAATAACGGTAATCTATGATGACAAATGTTAGGCGAAGGGATTTTCAAAAGAATTATCTGCTGCATGTTTGCCAATTAGGTTTCATTTAATATGGAATAATGAGGAAGTTAGCCATGTTGTTTAAACGCTGAAGGCTTTCTGATTATTCCTCGTTGTCTTCTTTTAATCCTTTTCTCTGGATGCAATCAAGGATCTTCTGAGCAGTTTTCAAGTGTCCTAGATAGTTACTGAGTGCTTGGAGCCTCAAAGATGGCTCCTCTCTTTCTCTTGTGTTTTTGGAAAGTATATGTATTTTATATGCACAGCTTGAAGTTTTCTGTTGAAGTCTGACGGCTGAAGATTAAGAAGTTTCTTTTCTCGGCTGAAGATTAAGAAGTTTCTTTTCTTTCATGATGTTGAAATATATGCTTTTAACACATTACTTTGCTTCTGTGTTGATAAAAGTTTCGTTAGTTCTATTTATATTGATTCAAGTCTTATCATCATTTGCTGTTGCTGAGATTGGTGGGATGATCATATTTTTGGAATGAGAGACCATGTTGTTGGAACAAAGACGGATCAAGTGCTCTCTCTGATTTTGATGTTGATGTGGCTGATAATCTTTTTTTAATCCTTTTTTTTTTAAAAAAAAAAAACCTGCTGCGTCGTTGGAACATGGATAAATCGCACTTCTCACTGCATGGCGTAAATTAGGTTCTATGAATTGAAGCTGCTTCTGTGCATAATCTGCCGTCTCTAGTAATTCTAAAAAATTTGGCCAGAGTCCCCAAAAGTGAACTGATCATAAACCATCCCAGCTAGGGTGGGGTTAATATTTCCACGGATGATATATAACTCAGACAACCAAGGAATTCGGCGTGGCTGTAGAATATTATATACGTATGGTGATATACATCCTTCAGAAAGCACAAATTGATCATGGACAGCTTCTCTTAGAATGACTGTACATGACTTCATATATAGTAGAGCTCTTACAATTGAGCATTCGTCCGGTTGGATACTGGTAAGACCCAAACATCCAGCTGCGGCTTTTCTTGTTTCGCTGCCAGGTCACATGCATTTCAAACTTCAAATGAGAACCACATCATGTTGAGTTCCAGGGTTGATATTATATTCCTCCTAGGCCACTAAGTTACGGACAGCATGCCTCCTACGTTATTTCATCGTCAGTCAGAGGAATTAAGAGCAAAAGATGTCTACTTAAGGAATATTGGTCTAAGCCCTCTACAGTTTTGACTTAGATTTTTTTTTCCAATATTGACAGAATTTATAATGGTTTAAGTATTGTAATATTCAAATTATAATATATCAAATAAAATTACTACTTAATATAACTAAAATTACATGTTTATTACAAAAAATATGTAGCCATTGACCATTGGCATTGCCATGGGTAAAAAAAAAAAAAAAGGGAAATCATCAAGTTTGAAGTATAGGTTTTTCTTTCGAAAAAAGAACTATGAAAAAAAGTAAGTATTACCTGCTCCCAGCATGCTGGGCTAGCTCATTCATTACCATGAGAAGATGGTATTAACATGGCTGTACACAGCCACTGGACAATATTCGAAGGAGTAGTAACCCAGGATTGAATCAATCTCAGAGAATTCAATTAATGGCACAAACGACCTAAGTGGTTTGTTGTTAACTTTTTCTTTATTAAAATAAGTACCAAATGGAGCAGCTAGCTGAGCTTTTCTCTTGTTTTGTCTGCTACTTTGTATCGATCATAATATGCTTCATAATAGCTGTTTGTCCAATTCTAATTATATACATATAATTGTAATAAAATATGAGATTTGCTTCCTATTTTGGAGATCTTCTCATGATACTGTAGATATTTCGGCCTTCTCTTTATCTTGTCTTACCAACCACCATGCCAAAACAAAGTTGAATTCTTATACTCTCCTCCAATCTGCGTACCAAATCCTTTAGACCAACATCAACATCAATGCGCAAAAAGATTTATTTCTTCTGCTATATTAGCTGTCCCCGAGCAATTTTCAATTGCCAATTAAATGCTTTATCTTGAAGCACTACAATATTTACTTAATAATTAATGTTTATCAATTTCTATATCTACTAATAGTTGATAACTAGTGATTCCATTTCTTAGTAGTTGTGAATTTAAAATCACATGACTTTGATTGCTTACAAAATAGAAACATCTGGCTAAAACTGTTTATGTGAAAAGTGAAACAATATGTGAATTGGATGGGGATGTTGAATATTGGTCAGATGGTGCCTTTCTTCGATGCGATAAGGTAGACTAGTATAATTAAAGAATATACGAAGGAGAGCAGAACACCATGCGTTGCATGCTGATCGTGTCGAATGCTTTAGTCCAAAATGTCAAGTAAAACCTACTGCGACGAGCTATGATTAGTAATTAGTTCAAACTTGAAATGATTGTTGAAAACTGATTGATTAAATAGAAAATTATTATAATTATCACATGTTATAATTGTCCTTTTCATAAAAATATAAAAAAAAAATCTTGATTAAATTATTAATTAGGTTAATACGATGAAATTGTCTAATTAATAAAAAGATATTAATTAATTATAAAAATCAAAAAAAAATTAAATAACTTAGATAAAAAATAATTCAATAACAATATTTTTTTTTATTATATTCAATTAATAATTTTTTTTATTGATTGAATATTTTTATTATATCAATATAAGAGTTTAAAACAAGTTTATTAAGAAATTTTATAAGATTTTTTAAATGTATTACAAGGGTAAAGTAGTTAATAAATATGTAATAACATGAAAATTCATATTTATCTTAATTTTGAAGATAAATTTGTGAAATTAATTACTAGCACTACACTTGCAAAACTAAAATTAATGTTTGACTTCATTTATAAAACAATACTTATAAAATTATGATATAAATTTCATATTTTAATTCATTTATAAAATAATACTTATAAAATTATGATATGAAATTTATATTTTAATTAATATGTCGCGTCTCATTAACATATAAAATAGTTAATTGTTTTATTTTTTCTTGTTAATAAAGTAATTTTTAATATCTATTATTAGGAGATAGATTAAATACTACATTAATTATTACATAAATTTATATATTAATTTTACAAACATAATAGTACTTAATTATTTAAACGTTTCATTTGGTGCATTTCACTTAGTTCAATGTTAGTCAGATTAATCGTATTCCATACAAAAAAAATGGAGTACCCACAAGCAACTTTGACTATGTCCGGTGAGGAAAGTTGTTTTTCTCACCTTGTATGATTGGAAGTATAGGAAATATTGGCATCTTAGGCCCATCGGAGATCTTACATTCCAACAAACGTATCTCCTCCTTTTAGTCGACTTTGCCACCTTGACAGAAATCTTGACTTGTATGATATTTGTCGAATTTATGTTTCCTATATTTCTTTCCGACCAAACCAATGAACTGCTCTTCCAGCAGCTTTCCTCTAATTAGTACTGGCAAAATATTATCCGACAGAACCGAATCTTGGCTCATAATCCAATGGATGGGAGCATTCACGACAAGAGCGCTCGAAGAAGCCAGTGGCGAAAATCGTCAGTCAGTGACAAGAATGAGAATACTAGTGATAATCACAAGAAGAAGATGACCCATAGGGACATCGAAAAACAAAGAAGGCGAGAAATGTCTGCCCTTCACACATCGCTTAGTTCTCTGCTGCCTCTAGAATATATCAGGGTATAGTCAATTAGTTTCCTTTTCTTTTTGACTTGAGGGTGCAGAATACTGGGTTTACATAAATATGACTTTAGGGTTATGTTGATTTGGTTTCAGGGAAAGCGTTCGATGTCCGATCACATGAACGGGGCTGTGAATTATGTGAAAGATCTGAAGAATAGGATCAAAGAACTGAGTGACAAGAGAGACGAGCTTATAAATCAACAGGATTTGAGTGTTTCCGACCACGGTATTGGAAGCTCAAATAACAATTTGCCTAGCCGTGTCGTGATCAATCCATGCTTAGGCGGCGTTAAGGTAGTGGTTAGCAGCAGCTTTCGGGATCAAGGTTTTCCAGTATCAAGAGTGCTAGAAGTACTGCTTAAAGAAGGACTTGATGTAGTTAGCTGTGTCTCCACAAAAGAAAATCAGATGTTACTTCTCACTATCCATATCGAGGTACATTAAATAACTAATTGATTCTTTGCAGTACGCTCTTATTTACGCTCTTATTTAGAGTTGGTTCTCAAGGGTAAGAGCGATGTTACATATATCAAACTGATTTCAGGCAACTGATCCAACATGTATAGATCTATCTTCCCTCCAACAGAAAGTAACCGAAGTGATTCAATGATCGTCTACAAATTCCAAGTAACAACGTACGATCGACAAACCTTCGTTTGGTGATTTCCTTTTGGTACTGCTGCCTTCTGATTTCGATATAACTTACACATGAATTAGCTCATGTTTGTGTTAGAACCTTTGTAACAATGTGTCCTCGCTATTCTAACTACTTCGAAAATTATAAGAAGTGAATATCTATTAACGTTTGGCGAATAATTTCTGTTGAATATTTTATTCAATACAAGAAGGCTCTTATAGCATGTCCAGGAGGATTTTTCTAGCTCAATTAAGTGAACTAACAAACTAGACGCACACAAGAGTCTTAACTCTTCATTCATGCACTTATGAGTGCACATGTACATGAAGCAGATCACTTCTATCTGTATTTTTTTTTTTTTGTATAATTATATCTTTTTTCTTGATCAATTTTTCTTCATACATTCCCTTTTATTTTCAATACCATGGAAATCACTATATGGGGATACCATAAATTATAAAGGAGTACTAAATTTATGGTTAATTTCACTAATAGTGCCCTAATACAGGTATAACCCCTCATACATACCTTTTTCCCGAGATTTATTATTAAGAAGTTAACTGAATGAATTTGATAAAAGAAGCATAGTTATGTTGAAGCCAGTCCAAATGCTAACCATACACATAAACCAAAAACCGTCGAATATATGTTTCTTATCCTTGATGGTTAACTGCAATGAAATATGCAGTTAATAATTTAGCATATTGCATTGTCAATAAACTTTTAATGACAAATTCTTGTACATATTTGTTGAGATGTTTTTTAAAATACTAGTATTAAATCATCACTAAATAGTTTAAGTTCTTAAATTGAGTGGTTTCTCTAACATGGTATCATAAACCAAAGTCTCATTTTTTAATTCCACGTGCTCTGAAGTGGTGGATAAAAATCAGTTACTGAAAATTGTAGTCAAGTAGTCAGTCTCTTTGACAAATGGTTAAACAGCTGGAAAACAAAAATAGCAAACTACTGTTGTCAAGATCAGTTACAATCTTTTACTTTAATATAAATATAGGTGTAATTGGTTTCTCAGATGAAATGGAGAAGGAGAATTTTAGCTGAAGAATTTGTAAAGGGTGAGAGGAGAGTTCTTGATATATGCTAGCTTGTGATAGCATTGATTGAGTGATTGTTTGCTGTTCTATAAACACCTTTGTATTCTTCCATTGGTGATATCAATACATTACTTGCTGGTTGTTAGTCGTGCATGTAGGCCATTAGTAGCTGAACCAAGTAATTGATTTTGTTCTTTATGTTGTTTAATGGCTCTGAGTTATGGTCTTGGATCTAATGTTCTTTGCTTTTGCACATCAAGTCATATTGCTTTGGTTTAAGGTTCTGATCATAAGGTGTTTGAGAACTATTTTCTGTTTCATTCTTGGTTCAATTAAAGAAGTTCAAGTCATTCTAGATCCAACATGCTCATTTACATCCACATACTTTTCATACGAGCATCTTTAAATACTGATCTTGTACCCTTATCTTAAAATTTATCTTGTTACTATCAAACCATTATCTTATAGTTTTGAGTTGAGAGGTTTCTCTAACTCTTATTAAGATTTGTCTTTAAGAAATATTGTTGACTTTTATTGATAGTTTAACCTTTTGGGTATTATAATGTTTTTCTTTAAATACTAACATTAGATCCTTACATAATAACTTAAAATTTTGAACTGGTTGATTTCTCTAACACTAATTAGTGTTGATCCTTATTTGATATATTAATCTTTTTATTAAGTAAAAACAAACAAAAATAACTTTAGTTGAGTGATTTCTCTAACACTGATTATTGGTTTAACTGAGTATATACTATAGAAGTTCTTTAGGATGGATGTATAGTTTTCATATAGATGATCAGTTAATTAATAGTGCAAACCTTGTGGTTATCAATTTTTCACTAAGTATTACTGCCATGATTGCGATCTCAAATTGGTAGAATTAAGATTAATGCAAGCTGAATAGAAGTAGTTATCTTATTGAATGGATAAAACCATCACAAAATTAAGACCAGAATATCGATTGGCATTGAGGCCACCTATATTACTGATTTTATAATGCTAGAAAAATTTAACTTTTTAGAGGTATCCATGGTTACTAAATTAAGTGAATAACTTGGCTGAATATCAATCTTTCTAGTAGCAATTTTAAGTGCTCTACCTTGTGTAATTTATAAATCGATCAAAGCATTTGTGATAATGATTGAATTATATTTGTATTACTGTCAAACCTATTTATTTACCCTTAATCCAAAAATTAACTTGAGTGTGTAGATTACTCATGTTGTGTTTGGAACTTACCTTGAAAATGAATATTTGCATATTGAATGTGTTTTTTGCAGATACTGAATCGAATATGATTTTAAATGTATGTCAAAAGTGAGTTTCGTTAGAAACTTTATTAAATTTAATAGCTCTTTATATCTGATGGACCCAATTGTTGGGGTTTGAAATTTTCATTATATTGAAGTACATTTTGGTTTTTGGATTCCTATACCCTTATTGAGATCTTGTACTCTTAAATGTGAATTAATTTTTTTAAAGAAATTTATATTCAATCTATATGGAAACCATGTGTTTAGTATTTATATGAGCTTCGATACCCACTCCTCTATTGTTTCATTTTTGATCCACAATCGTAACTTGCGGGAGTCAACAACCCTGCAGAGTAAGAGACTGAGGTCCTGATTGTAATCTTTGTGGTGGAATCATTTTGTCTTTCTTTAGTTTATACTTATTGTTGAAATTGGAGTTCAGACTATTGTAAATTTTATTTATGTTTTTGTCATTTGTTATTGGTTTGCAATAAATAGCTTATAACTTGTATTAAAAAAAATTAAAGTTCGAGTGATTAATAAAAAAAAAGAAAATTTTCTCTTGAAATTATTTTTTTATTTTTTATTGTTTATTTTAAATTTATTTAATAATTCTTTTATTAGTTAATGATTTTTTAAAATTTTATTAGCTATTTTAAAATCAACTTAAGAAAGAAAATTTTTTAGTATGCTATTAGCCAAATGTCCTAGTGTATCCTTCATTCATGAGTTTCAGCTTCAAAACAATATTATGAATTACTCGAATCGATATTGTTGTAAAACTATACTAAATACTAGTTGAAGCAATTCCATTGCCTTAGTTTCTCCATATTGTTGCTCCTTATTGATCTTATTCATCTTATTGAAAATTTTCATTTGTCAACATTTGTATTTTATTAAAAACTGGAACAGTTAAGAAATTTTAAGAGAAAAAGATTTATCCTAGTGCATTGATATTTTTATAAATCATTTGGTTGTTCATTCAATTTTAAACATTCCACGCTCGAGAGCTTGACCTTTGACTCGATCTTAATTAGTTTAAATTAACAAGATCTTCAAAATATTCATTGGGTTCATCTGCATCCCAAAAAGCATTGATACTTGGAACCTGTATAAAGTACTTGTTAATGTTCTGTGTGGGATGCAAACTAATTGCTGTTTTTAAAGTGGAAAATTATACTGAAGGAATCTACTGGTCCCCTTCGATATACGATTCATGCATTTAGACCTGAACACACTGCCCCGATTTCATTTGATGTATCCAAATTTCTCCCACCAGTAGTTAGATCGTTTGTTAGGACTCATGCCAAATATGAGAAAAGATACCACTGAAAAATTCGAAAGCAAAATTTTTGGTCCAACACAAAGCTGAACAGGATCTCGTAATCTCAGTAGTTAATGCCGGCTCTGGCATTATGCTTTAGGTCTATTTATAATTTCATCCATATCCATGAAATATTAATAACGAATGCAAGGTGGAACCCACTTTCAAAAGGATTTGAGAAAGTCATAAACTTACTGGTTAATCTGCCCTTGCAACTGATCTTTGACATTATCTTATAAGTGATTGTTTGATACATAATGGTTTCAGTCGTGATTTCAATCTCTAGATGGCAAAGATACGAAACAACGAAGCAAATCTCAAACCATCATATTTCCTTAAAATATAGAGAAATCTTTTTTAGCTATAGATTATGCATAAAATTTAACGGAGCTTGTGTCCTCGGGATCATTGCCCCGATATTCTTGGTGTTGGGTCTCTCCTCGTGCAAGGCAAGTATTATCTAAATTATTTACACTTATAAAGAGAAAATATTCAATATAACATCATTTGTACTAACCCTATCAACCTGTATTTTGAATTTATAATAAATCTTATTATTATTTTTTTCGAAAACGTAGTTAGCTCTGCTCATCATATAATTGAAGCAATTGGATTCAATTGGAAGTACAGTCTGCTAGGTGCACCTGACTATCATATGATCCCCTTGTACTTGAGTAGGCTATCTCTAAAACTTTTTGGTAAGTGAATTATTTAAATAATATATTTTTTTTTAAAAGTAATCTCGTTTTTTTTTTATCTCAAAGTGTCGATTGATAAATTTTTATAATTTTTAAAATATTATTTTATCATAAAGCATATGATCACTTTAATTAAATAATACTTGTGAAGTGCATCATTGCTAATCCTTCACATGCACCACACTCTATTTCCTCCTCCTCATCGTTGCAAGAATACCCTTCATCTTGTTCCCCAAAATACAAAATATTTATTGAATAATACACTTCAAAGCATTTTTGATGATTCAAAATAAAAAGCTGCCGACATTACTGTTTCACCAAAGTTAGTGTAGATGAGCAGCAAATTTCTGCAGGAGAAAGGTAAGTGTACCCCACATCACCTTTATCAGGCCTTGCCTAGGTAGAGATTGTTGAGAATCTTCACATCTCAGAGCCAATCAAATACATCCACAATGTATCAGGCGTATCTTTTTCTTTAACTCCATTATCAGTCAAATGCATTCCCATAAAGCTTGAATAGTCTTCGTTCATTGTTTCCTGCTGGACAAGATGATAACTTCTTGTTGCACGACAAACCCCACCAAGAAGATAGCATTCAACAAAATATGATCCTGGGTCAGGAGTCGGTGGAGAGAAATAGCAACAAAATGGGAAAGCGCCAGTAATATAAAATATTAGCTACTGCAAGCGATGACGACAATATTCAAAAACTTATTTCCTTCTTTTTCGTCGATAACATACATATTACAAGTTTACTGGATTTGCATAACTAATTACGTCAAAGGAACGCTATTCCTTAATTCATTCATGACTTTATGTTTCTGTAATTCATTCTCTCTCAGTGTTCAAATGCTTTCTGAATTATAATAATTACACTTCTAGGTTTTCTTGGTTGGGTGACAGGGAAAACGTTCAGTATCTGATCATATAAACAAGGCTGTGAAACGTATAAAATACCTGAAGAATAATATTCAAGAGTTGAGTCTCGAGAGAAATCAGCTTGAAAATTTTTCCCAATCCGAAGCTCTTGATCAAGTGAAAAAAATCGATAACGGTTTAACGATTTGAATTACGGTTCCCCCGTATTCATGCGGAGTGGAGATTGTGATAAGTACTGTCTTTGAGAGGGAAATTTGCTGCTATCAAAAGTATTGGGAACATTGCTGGAAGAAGGACTTGATGTGGTTCGCTGTGTCCACCAAAATACAAGAAGGATTTTTTTCAAACCGTTCAGGCTGCGGGTATAAAGTATGATAATCATCCATTAATTTGCATTTTTAGGGTTCTGTCCAAGTTTTCACAGGTTGCCCATCTGACATGTGTTGATCTAAGTGAACTGCAACAAAAAATTAATCATATGATTATGACTCCGAGATATGTTTCTGATTGATGCTTTAGATCCAGTTGAAAGTGTTTTTTTGCGCACTGCCGTGACTTAAAATATTTGATTTCAATCCCTGAACTTGCGTTTGTTAAACCATATGTTTCGTTGCATATATCTGAAGCTTAATACTTTGTGTATTTTCAAGTTATTCCAAAGCAGTGTGAAAATATTAAATGGATTCTGAACTCTCGACGAACCCTTTATGGAGAGCTATATTGACTTCATGGTAGAACGCAGCTAATAAAATATTATGTCGAGAATTGATCATATATAGCATTCATGATCAGGTTATTCCTTTGAAATATATCTTTGCCAAGACTCTCATATTCCCGACCTAATTATTTGATTCAAATAGTCTAAAAGACTTGTGCTGTTTGGCCAGTCTCTCTTTTCCATTATTACCAGGTATTTTACTTTCCTATGGGCGGCAGAAAATGGTTATATAACCATAGGTAGCACTTGAATAAGTTTATACAGGGACGTGTATCCACTCTTGGTCTGGTTTATCTTTATTTTTTAATTAAATTTTGACACTATTAAAATTTAATGGCTAAAATAGTAAGTTAACGTGAAATTAATTTTAATCAGTAATAATAACAAATAAAATATAAAAAATAAGTATAATTAACTTCACTTTAACTTACAATCTTAATCATTAAATTTTAATTAAACCACACGTATTAAAATCAAATTAAAAAATAAGAATAAACTAAATTAAGAGAGGATACACTTCCTTTGCATAGACACTACATTTGATCGTAGCCAAAAGATAGGATTCAAAGTAAAATTGTTTGACTAATTACAACAGCCAAAATGAGACTACAGCGTTTCATCCTTCAATATTTTACAATGAAGTTAGAAGAGGCATTCTAAAGGAAACAGAAGTATTTACCCCTAGTTCAGCCACTCGCAAGTTCTCATTCGAACTTCTCTCTAAATATAACGCCTGCCGCCATGATTACTTTTTGATCATTTGATGTTCGCATTTTTCAATTAATCTTCATGCATTACTGCCGTTGAAGGCTTGGAAGGAAGCTAAAATAATAATAGTTGCTCCCCCAAGCAGAATAGATACGAACGAGATTCAATATATTGACACAATTTTCCTAATAATAAGTACTTTTTCTTGTCATACTACTCTTGGTCCTTTCTATCTTATGTTCTTCAGCTTGTGTCAAAACTAGTTGTGTTATTGCACTTGTCTTCCTATCTAGACAAACATAAGCTAAGCTAAATTTTGTATGATTTTTTTTATTTTTTTTACTGTTTTATTGTGTTAGCTAAAATTTTAAGTTAGATAGTATTATCATATTAATATAATAACGTGATAAAAATATTTAATTAAAAAAATATAGACTAGTGATAAATAAAAATTTCATTCATTTTTTTTATTTTAACCTATTTATTTTTCTCATTAATTTCTTTTTTCTTAAATCTAAAAAAGTTTTCTTTCTCTTTTCTAATTAAATAGTGTCATTATTATTGATAATGATAAACAGTAATAAATGTTAAGCATAATAATCTTAACATATCAATACAATAATATAATAAAATAATTTAATTAAAAATAATATAAAATTATAAATTAGTGATAAATAAATAAAATTTAAAAAATTTTCTCCTATTAATTATTTTTTATTTATAATTTATATTTTTTATTTTATTAATTAAATATTATTATTATTATTATTATTATTATTATTATTATTATTATTGTGTTGACTAATTAAACTGTCTGCTAGCACTCTCTTAAAAGAATTGTTATTGGTTTAAATCAATTATCATGTTCCATACGTTTGACAAAAAAAAAAAGTGTTTAAATGAAATTGTTTTATGCGAACTGTAAAATCCCCACAATTCATGCAGTGACAGTTGCCCATAATCATCCCCATAATTAACTCTCTTGTCGGTCGTCAGCACCGCCTTTGATTGTCTCAATCAGTTTATTAATCACGCGTGTCGCTGTGTGTAAACATGAAGAACTTTGCGGTAGAATTAAAGTAGGCTTAGACGGCTTTTTTTTTTCATTCTTTACTATAATATAGATGCAGAGAGTCCTAGGATACTAGCTGATCAGGCATGAAATGGAAATCAGCCTTCTCTTTTTTTCATTAAGCCTCAGGTTCTAATTGGAATCTTTGTGGTTGATTCATGTTTTTTATTTTGTTAATATTTACATGCATTGTGAAAATCAGAGTTCGAATTAACTACTTTGATTTGCGTTTATTAATGTGTTTAGAATACAATTATTTATTGCAAAGATCGGTCGCTGCCGAAGTCACATAATTATACGCCCGGATTGAGAGCTTTGAGAGCTTGGCTGTGTAATGTTGTGGAGGTTTATGTTTGCTTAGTGTGTAGATAAATTTAGTTATGACCCAGATACCCACCAAGTGATATACCTGCGTCGGATTTGAAGCGACAATATTGTTTAGATTACTCAATGAGATTCAACTTGAATTGCCATATTATTTGAAACAATTGCATACCATTAGCTAGTGGCTAGTGTCTCTCGTCAGTGTTACTGCTATACATTCATCTTGTATATGGATCACATATTCATTGACGGTTGTCGTTATCATCTGTTTCTTAAATACCAAATTATGTGATAGCCAAAAAATAAATAAATAAAATACCAAGAAGCATCTAGTTGTATATACTCCTCTATATACCTCATCAAGAACTCATGCTTCTGTTAGCAATACCACTCTTAAGCTGTATATATCATGGCCCATAGAGAGAATTTCATCATTAGAGAAGGAAGGTCCCGCGGCTCAACGTCATAACACGTGTATTGCATGTCTATTTCTTTTTCTTTTTGTTTGTTGAACAAGTGACGGTGCATGAGAACAAAAAAGTATTGCATTTTTATGAAGTCAATAATGTTTAATTAGGCGAGTTTAATGATTAACTAAGCAAAAAATAAAATAAAATAAAAATTTTAATCACCTAATTTTATTAGTGTCACGTGTTATTAAATTTTAAAAGTCAAAGATAAAAAAATAAAATAAAATAAAAATAAGAGAGAATGCAAATCCAAGTTCTTTATTGCAAGAAATAACTCACTTACTCTTCTTCTGCTGTTTCTTTACCAAATATGAAATCATTTTTATTAAACACACTTTAAAGCAACGGTCCAAAAAAGCATGCCGGCAGTGTTGGTCCACCATATATGTGTGTATATTATTAGCTGCAATATCTGCAGGAGAAAGGTAAGAGCACCCCACATCACTTTGTCTCGACTTGCCTAGGAAGAGATTGTTAATAATCTTCACACCTTAGAGCCAATTATATATGTCCACACTCTAACAAGCGTATCTATTTCTTTAACTCCTATATCACTGAAATGTTATTGCTTAATGCTTGAATGTCTTCGTTCAATTTTCCTCCATAACAAAGTGAGAACTTCTTGTTCCACTACTATCCTCCCCAGAGAAGATATCATTCAACACGATCTGATCTTGGGTCAGGCTTCGCTGGAAGGAAGTAACCTAACGAATAATATGGGAAAGGGCGATCGTCATAAACTGCTCGCTGATGCACAAGGTAATTCTGGAAATACTAGTAACAATAGTAACGAGAAGAAGATCATGCGTAAGGAAATCGAGCGGCAAAGAAGACAACACATGTCCAATCTTCATGCCTCACTTCTATCATTGCTCCCGCTTGAGTCTATAAAGGTCAACAATCCTCAATTCCTTCTTTTTCTTCAGAAATAGACATCGCTAGTATGAGTTTAATTACTAGGTTGCATATATAATTTCGTCAAAGAATTAGCAGCCATCCACTTATGACAATATGTTTCTGCAATTCCTTCTTTCACAGGGTTTGTGGTTTTCCTGATTATTATGCATCTAGGGTTTGTTATTGTCTGGGTTACAGGGAAAACGGTCAGCATCAGATCACATAAACGAGGCAGTGAATTACATAAAGTACCTGGAGAACAATATCCAAGAGTTGAGTTTCAAGAGAGATCAGCTCAAAAACATATCCAATTTGGAAGCTTTTGATCAGGGAGATTCAAGTTCCAATAACTGTTTAATGAAATGTGTTACGATTAACCCCTATTCAGGCGGATTGATGATTATCATAAGTGGTGGTGTAGTTGGAGAGGATTTGCAGCTATCAAGAGTACTGGAAGCACTGCTTGAAGATGGACTTGATGTTGTCAGCTTTGTTTCCAGCCAAACAGTTGACGGGTTCTTTCATACTATTCAGACTGAGGTAGGAACGTTCCAATTATTCATACACTAGTTTGTTATTTAGGGTTTATGCAAGTTTTTACACTATTGTAATCCAATGGGCAATAATTTTTTTTTTCTTTTGCTAAATTTGTCTCACAGGTTGAGGATTTGTCATGTGTTTATCTATGTGGGCTGCAACAGAAACTTCATCATATCATTAATTGATTATGTCACCAAGATATGTATGACCGATGCTGTACATGGACCAGTTTCGTGTGTGTGTGTGTGTGTGTGTTTGCATGCACTGATGTGGCTTGACATGTTTGATTTAAATTCCTGACCTGTTTGTGTTAAACCTCATCTTGTTGCATATATTGAAGCTTAATATATCCTTTCCATGGGTATTGCAGTCTGAAAATATTAGATGGACTATGAACTCCCTAGAGGGAGTTATATCAGCTTCAAGTAATACCCAACTCAAACATATTATTTCAAGAGTTGATCATGTTAGCATGCGTGTCCAGAATTTTCCTTCGGCATATATATGTTTGCCAAGACTCTCATTTCCTCACCTAACTTTGCGACTCAAGTGGCTAAAAGACTTGTACCAAGGCAAATAAAAGATGCTTTAGTGACTTTTGATCTTTAGAGGTGAATTGGTTTTTTTGCATATAAATGCCGCCTGAATATCGTATATGCCTTAGCTTCTAATGATCTTTCATTTGTTGAAACTCTATAAAATAGTTTATAATTACTACTGAATCATGCATACAACTTATTCTTATCTTTTATGTAGCTGTTTCATGGAGTTCATGAAAGCAATTGAAGTACTCTTATGAATGTCTAAAATTATTTTCCTTTAGAAACAGATTGTGACAGTAACATGAATGATAATCTAAGAAGTACTTCTTTAGTGTGGATGTCCATTTTTTTAAATGTGAAAACCAAATCTCTGTACAAAGAAGTATTAAAAGACAAAGATTTCTCCAATTCTCTTTACACAGAGTTGAGCAAAATTTTGTCTCTTGTTTGCACAAAAAATTGCATCTCCGTAAAATGGCCTGTATGTCTGAATGCACCCGGGAATTCGTAATGATTAGGTCCCAAGTTCCCCATTCCTGTTTGCAGTTCTTCTTTTTTAAAAATAAAAAAAAAATCTGGAGAAATCAAAAGGCTTTTATTAACCGAGACTTTTTAATATATTAATTTCAAAAACAGTTCTTTCAAAATTATATAGTCTATGCCTTTTTGTTCTTTTCTTTCTTTTTTGCCCCCCGGCTCCTCGTTTTATCTTCAATTGTGTTGATTTATGGACTTCACCTTTTTAGTTAGTCAATCAACACATATGCACAAACATTACTTAGCATTAGCTTTTGGTTTTATTAACTTGGATCTTCCAGCTTGAATATTTTTGCATTTCATGATCATTTACTGTCTCACATCAATTCTCACTCACCGATCGCTAAATACTGCTTTCCCCACTGATTTTTGTTGATGTACTTCAAATTCATTTTATATATGACCTTACTTATTTGATTCAGTCAATAGATGATATTTTGTTGCATTTTTGTAGGGTGTATGTTATAAAATATGTAGAACGATACAAAAAGAAGGGCAAGTCTGAATTGGAAATATACAGATAAATTACATTATTTTAACCAAGATCTTTCCACCTATGACACTTGGCTCTAGAGTTACTAGCCCTTCGAGGGATCTTTGTTGCCTTTGGTGAGGTTGCCTTGGTTTTACATCTGGATGCTGGAATCCCTTTTGCAAGGGCTATGCAAATTGCTAAATTAACTTTCAAAGAATGATTGTGTTGGCTGATGGCGTGACTGTTGTCCTTGCTATGGAGGTTGGTTTTGTAGTTCATCTATGTATTGATTTAAGTGATTAAATATTTGAAAACTTGGTGAAGCAGGTAGTGTTTTACCAATTATTTCCACTACCATAATAGCTGTTTAACGAGCTTCATACTGAGTTTCAGAATTGTGTCTTCTTTTTTTTTTTTAATTTTTTTCCGTTAGAATCTATCTTAAAATGCAATGTGATACGCAATGGAATGATGCCATCTTCATGGTACTGAAGGAAAGGAATGATGTAATATGTTTTCTCTTCAGTATACAGTCAAAGTGAGAGACTGTAATGTGTCATCCATGTATAATTTGAAAGTAGGATGTGTGATGTTCATCAGCTTCTCCGATGCCTTCATATACCATGAAATTAAGGAGATAAATAAAGAAAACAAAATTGAATGGAAGTGTTTTGGATCTCTAGCTAGCTCTGCCACTCGCAAGCTCAGGGGTGCATGTGAGATCCGCTCGAAAATTTGGGATGCTACAATACTGAAAAGAATTATCTGTCGGCATTGGCCTTTGACCAGTGTGTTTCATGCATCCAGAGCTGAACACATTGCTTTGGCATATGCATGAAGCACATTGCTGAGGTATAATTTTATTTATAAAGCTAAAATTCATTGCATCCTCGTTTAGGATCCATCCAATTCATTACGTATGAAAGTCCTATTAAACAGGCTAGGATTGCATAATCCCGGGAGTTAGGAGATAATCGCACCTATGTACTCAAATTAACCAATTTATAATATCATATCATATTCGTTTATATTAGGTGATGAATACATTAATGCAAGAGGAAATCACTTTCAGGAAGATTATTTGCAATGAATGAGATCATAAAAGAGAAAGTAACTGGTGAACAAAAGCGAGTAGAATAATAAAATTCTCACTACAACTTCGTTTCAATCCTAAACGGCCAAGATAAAACAGCCATGCCAATCTGAATATACAAGGAACTTGTATCTGCAGAATCATTGCGCTTGGATACTGTTGGGTTGGGCTCCCCACGTGCTCATATATTTGCTTACCACTTTAGGTAACGGTTCATCCTACAATTGGATTAATCAAGCTTATATGCCGAAGGAGTACCTTACTTTACAAATGCAATGAGAAAAATTTACAAAATCGAAAGATTATAAGTAATTGAGGGAGAGCGTTGTATGGATTAAAGAAAGTTATCAAATTATATACATAAATGTATGTTAAAATCAAGGTAATTCTGTTTTATGCAATTCAAGGATAAAATCATGCGAATTAAGTCCAATACAGATGACATATATTTTGAGACAAATGAGAGACTAACATCCCATAATCTATATAAATTCCCTTCCTAATAAGTAATACATGGCATATCCATACATGTAAGAGTCATTTATATTAATTGATGATGAGCTTAGTTATGCCGTTTCTGATTAATAGACGGCCTAATAATTGTACTACTCTTTATAGTAAGAATAACACACTAATTTCCGATTTTCCTCCTTTTCCCGAAATATTAAACAATTCCTATTAACACGTTAAAGAAATGTCCCTTAACACCACCGGCATGCTGGTCCACTACGTGTGAATGTAGCTGGTTGCATTTTCAACAGGAGAAAAGTAGGAGTGCATGTGCCCCACATCAGCTTTATCTCCCCCGGCCTACGAATTAAAACACATCCACGCTCTCACAAGCGATATCTCTTTCTTTAACTCTACTACCAGTTGAAGAGAGAGTTTTGGTTGATAAAGTTTTATTAAGTTAGTATTATTGATATAATAATATTATTTAATTAATAAAATAAAAAATTATTTTTTTACGATAAATAAAAAATTAATAAAAAAAATTATTATTTAATTAATATAATAAAAAAATTTATAAAATTTTTTATTAATTTTTTTTTTTCATCACGAATAAATATATATTTTTATCTGTCAAAGGTGATTGAATCTTTCTATATAAAACTCTCTCACAAATGGTTAATAGTCTTGGTTCAATGTCTTCTCCTGAACAAAGTGAAGACTTCTTGTTCCACCGTAATCCCCATTGGGCAAGATTGCATTCCGCAGAAGCCGGTCTTGTGTCAGGCTTCGCTGGAGGGAAAGTACCTAACAGCAAAATGGGAAAAGGGGAGCAACATAAAATATTAGCTACTGCAATAAATAATGATGGAAATATTAATAATATTACTCAGAATAAGATCGTGTGGAAGGATATTTGAACCACAAAGAAGACAACGCCTGGCCATGCCTCAAGACTCACTTCAATCATTTCTCCCTCTTGAGTCTATCAAGGTCAACTAACCTCAATTCCTACTTTTTCTTCAATATAACATACACTGTATAAGATAACTAGGTTGTATAATTGAGCAAAGAGATGAAATTAATCCCTTCATTCATGACTTAATGTTCCGAATTAACATAATTATGTTTCCAGGGTTTCAATGGTGGGGTCACAGGGAAAACGTGCAGTATGTGATCACGTAAATGTTGCTTTGAATTACATAAAATACCTGAAGAAGAATGTTCAAGGCTTGAGTGTCAAGAGAGAGATAAGTATAAAAACTCATCTGATAGGGAAACTCTTGACCAGAGGAAATCCAAGTTCGGATAACTGCTTAACGAATTGTGTTACTGTTCACCCTTATTCAGGATGAGTACTGGAGATTGCGATAAGCAGTGTCTTCAGAAAGAAAAATTTGCTGAAAACAGTGCTAAAAGAGGGAATTCATGTTGTTTGCTGTCTTTTCACCCAAACAGATGAAAGGTTTTCTTTTTTACTATTCAGACGAGGTATGAAGGTTCCAGTTCTCCGTTCATTAATTTGTAAGTTCAGGGCTATGGAAGTTAATTTTTACCTTGTTATCTAAGCTCAAGAAAGTGGTTTATTATTTTGTTAAATTTGTCTCACAGGTTCGCAATCTGACATGTGTTGACCTATATGGGCTGCAACAGAGCTGTGATAATGTAATCTAACGGTGAAACTCTTCTTTCACGAATCTGAATTGGATTCCCAGATACAGTTGAAATAGGTTCTTATGTGCATAACTGTGATTTGAAATGTTTGAATTACTAACTTGTGTCAAACCATAAGTTATTTGTGTGCGCGCGCGCGGTGTGAAGCTTCATTTTGCAGGTGTATTTCCGAAGAAATTTCAGTGGAGTGGTAAAATATTGACGGCTTCTAGAGCTTTACTGTCACATGTTTCATCAAAGAAAAAAATTCCTTATGCAGGCATCTATACCAACCGCCAACCTAGTCAGTTGTGTGGGTTAAGTGAATAGTTGAATTACGTATACCAAGGCAACCAATATAACCAAATATACATGCTTTGGTTTTTCACTTGGTGGTTAATTGAGTTGGTTTTGTTGGACACAAAGGCCAATAAGATTTTGTGGACAGATGACAATGGGATCTTGTGTACCAAAGAGTCCTCCTGAATTACATATTCCTTCTGGGTTCACTTAGTTTGCTAATGAACTGAGATTTCATGTGTTGAAACTATCTCAAGATTGTAATATACTAAATCATGCATCTCCTTATCTTTTAAGCATATGCATATTTGCATTCATGAACTCCTTAGTGTGCCATTGCTGATAAACGTCAACTGTTGAAGCATTTTCTTAAATAATGCATAATATAAGCATTATCCTTCAAAAATTACTCAGATAGCAACAAGTTAAGACAGTAACATTGACCACTGATCACTTGGTGATTTATGTCCTAAGATCCATACTGTTGTGAAAAATTTATTGAAGCTATTCTTTTCATGGGCCTTCTACACATGGAATTGCAAAAACCTGCCTGTCATGTTTACTTAATTTTGTATATTTTTTTGTTCGTTTCTTTCCTCTCTCTCCACATGTTATCTTCAGTGTAGTCTTCACATGATTAATTGTTCATTCAACACCATGAAACATTTATACGAATACATGTATACTACTCACCGGCAACTTTTGGTTTCATGAATCTGGATTTTCTGGTTCGAAATTATTCACTTACCATCGGTTAATTGTCTCAGCCGTTGTAGCAGTAAAATTTATTTATCATAACATGATTATCATCTTGAGATCATAGTTGGACAGGTGCTAGTATGTGTGGTAGTTGTTAATTTTGAATTGAGATTAGATTAATGTCGTTCATCAGGTTCTCCATGCCTTCATAAAGAGGACAGAATTCCTGACTACAAGTTGTTTGAGGTATGCGATCTTTGACTGCTCTAAAATGTATTATACAAATTGTACGTATTACATTTTGTTTGAGTTATGAGTTTTAATTAATCTGCATGCATGATTACATTTGAACACGATTGCAAACCAAAAAAAAAAAAAGACAAACAAGAAGAAGCTACATCATAAATCTCATGAAGATAAACTGTAAGAAAGCAAAATTTATGGCAAGGTTGTTTCTGTATTGGGCGTAAGAACAACAAGTAATACCCATATCCCATGGTGCATATGGGCCACATCTGTTGGATACATGTTGGTCATTTACCCACTTTCTGGATTTTTCAAGCCCACGAAGCTACCAATCGAATCAGTATGCTAAGGTCGTTTCTCGACACAGTCATGTTAACAAATGGCATCTGGAATTTGTTTTTAAATTATTTTAATCATTTTGTAATCCCTCATTTTCAAATTTACGTCTGAAGGAATTATTCCACTTTGAATGAATGGGGTACGGCTAATTGTCGTTTCCGATACATGACATTTTCTCAGCTGTTTCAACCCTAATTTTTTAAATCAGATGCTTATGAAGAAAATTGCCTTGCCCTGGCCTCATCACAAATGGAGTTGGTCAATCAAGTGAACGGTCCAGATTGATGGGTTGTTGAATCAAGTTCTTGGAATCGATGGTGTCACTTTCAGTTTAACTTAAAAAATAATCAAATCAAAATTATAATATTACTAACTAATTAATTTATACTAAATAAGAAAATAAAATAATCGAAGAATATTCAATTGACAACATGAATTATGACATTATCAATGGGAAGATTAGCTTGGCAGAAGCCAACAAACACTAAATTACAGGAGTTTGAAGGCTTAATTATGAGCAGGCACATTTGTTTTCACACCATTATAATGCACACTCCTTGACTTCCTAGGCTTGCTTTTGTCTTGATCATAAGATTATTTTTGCAATCAATATCATCGAAATAATTGCTTCTTCTTGCCTGATCCACCCGCAGTGTTCTTCCAAGAACTTCACCCTGATCAACTGTCGCTGCTTTCATCGATTATCTTGCACGTGAAAAATGATTTGGAAATACTTTTGTTGCTTCTCAAAAGAGGAACAGGAGAAAAGGTGGGTTTTAATTTTAACTAAAACAATTTCATGGCAAGAACTTCAACATATAGTAATTGAATCTACTGCCAGTAAACTGTTGTTTCGACTCTATCTAATCTTTTTTCGGAAAATTTTTCACAGTACGCAGAAGCATAGCAGGGATTACACATGGGAAATTTATGCGCTGAAGGAGCTTCTTCATGCAACAAACAACTTCCATAATGATAATAAGATTGGCGAAGGAGGGTTCGGAAGTGTTTACTGGGGCCGCACGAGTGAAGGCAACGAGGCAATCATGTTTTTCTCTCTCTCTTAATTTGTAGTACTCAAGTTTAAAGTACTGTCTATCGACATATATTTGTAACTTAATCGAGTCGATTAATATGCAGATAGCCGTGAAACGATTGAAGACGATGAGTGCGAAGGCAGAGATGGAATTTGCAGTAGAGGTGGAGATACTTGGCAGAGTGAGACATAATAATTTGTTGGGATTAAGAGGATTTTATGCCGGGGGTGAAGAAAGGCTTATAGTCTATGATTACATGCCTAATCATAGTTTGATCACCCATTTGCATGGTCAACTTGCCCCAGATTGTTTACTTAACTGGCCTCGCAGAATGAGCATAGCCATCGGTTCAGCTGAGGGATTAGCGTAAGTAAACCTTATTATTCAATTAGACTCCATATGATTCATTAATTTCATCTAACACAATATCATCTCAAACTTATTACTATACTGAAAAGAAAGACAACTGCTTGCTTAGTAAATTGTTGAATTATTTGTTTCTGTGAAGGTATTTGCACCATGAGGCAAATCCTCATATCATACACAGAGACATTAAGGCAAGTAATGTCCTTCTAGATACAGAATTTCGAGCCAAAGTTGCTGATTTCGGTTTTGCGAAGCTGATGCCAGATGGTGTTACTCATTTGACCACCAGAGTGAAAGGAACTCTTGGATATTTGGCACCTGAATATGCCATGTGGGGGAAAGTTTCAGAGAGTTGCGATGTTTACAGCTTTGGAATTTTACTCTTAGAAATAATTAGTGCAAAAAAGCCACTAGAAAAACTCACCGGTGGATTGAAACGTGACATTGTGCAATGGGTCACACCCTTTGTCCAGAAGGGTGCATTTGATCATATTGCTGATCCAAGATTGAAGGGTAAATTTGATCGAGATCAGCTAAGATCAACGGTTCTGATCGCTATGAGGTGTACCGATGGCAATCCGGAGAACCGGCCTAGCATGGTGAAAGTAGTGGACTGGCTCAAGGGTGGAGTAGGGCGGAGGACAAAGGAGATAGCAGATATGGTTGATGAAGACGACGAAAAAAACGACGATACTGATACTGATTTTGAAGGGTATGGAGTGGAACAATCCAATGTAAGGAGAAGGAGAGGGACAGGATTAAATTAAATATGAATTGCATTAAGTGTTAATGTTTGTTTCTTTGATTAATTTGTCAGAAAATTGTCATTTTAACTTGTAAAATTATTATGTAATGCTAAAAACTCCAAAAAAAAATTAAAAAAAGAGCAATTTGACTTGGTCTCTTTTCTCTGTTTGTCCCATAAATTTGTCTTCATTCTTCGGTCCATTTAAAGACTTTAGCTACTTATAGAAATCGCTGTCATCGTCAACGTCGAGCAGAAGAAAACTTGCGCTCTTTAAATTACCTAAAAATAATCCGCAACTAGGCTGTCTTTTATTGAAGAGAACAATGCAAAGGATCGTGCCAATCAAGGAAGATGGACTGATAAACACCCATAAAGATTTGGGCCATTTCCATCATATGCATACAAAAGCAACTTTGCATTTGAGAATCGTCGTATAATTGGACCAAACTACGCTGATACATCTCCTGTAGGCAAGTCCCGAGTCTACATGATAGACAAATATGACGTGCCTCCCTTACATGCGACACTGTTGTCCAATTCCATTAATGTCTGAACTTTATACCTAACATACATTCACCTAAGCAAACACATAATAATAACACCAAAAATAATGAGCTGCCACATACAAAACAGGCTGCGGGGCAGGCCAGGCTTGCCCTGCCTATACAAATGCCACTAGGTTAACAATTGGCGACTTGTTTTCTTGCGGTTTGATGATTTACAGGATTAAAAACATCGAGGAATGTATGCAACCAGAGAGAATTTTTGAGATTATGACAGTACAAAAATGTGAATGATACGAGAATTCTTCAAAATTTTATAACTAGATCATGCCATCACACTCATGTCATTATGGTATATATGTATATATATATATATATCATTTTTTTTTTCTTTTTCAAATCTTACATCGATGGATTATTATTATTATTATGAAAGTGATATAAAATTTGACTTATTTATTTAATTTTTAAAGGTCTTTTTTACGAATAATTAGTTCAAAAAATTAGTCCATTGGATAAAAAAAACCCTTCTTATATATAAATTTAGAGACCTTCCCTTAACGGTTGTACACCTTCTTTTAATCAATTCACATGGGACTCTAATTTGAGAATGGAGCAATTATTGGTGTAATCCTCTTAACCAATGAAGACGAGACTCCACTTGAACCTAAAACAGCTCCGAATGAGAGCAATTATTGGTGCAATACAACAATTTTTCTTGATTTAACTTCTAATAAAATTATTTGTACCAGAGAATTTCACGGCCAATGGCACAATTATTTTCTTACCGTACTAGATATGGCGTTGAGATTTGTACACATCGTTCGTTCTATTCATACTGATCCATCTTTCAATGAGGAACAGTACAGCATGTGTCAATAAAAGAAAAATAGAAAAAGTGGGAAATCAAAATTGGCATGAAAATATAGAGATTTTTCCCCCTTTTAAACCAATGCCCTGAATCTATTCAGTATTTTATTGTTTAGGAAAAAGAAAAAGGAAAGAGAATCATAGTTATGGCAATAGCAACGGCAACGGCAATTACAGCTCATTCGGAGTATAAACTGATGAGAAAAGAAAAAGTAAATAATTGTAAGAAGTATGCAGAATACTATTAAGTTCTGGGGAACTGCTTTTTGTGGGTATCCAAATCCCAAGGTGCATGTTTTTATAGTTAAAAGAGAGCAAACCTAGTTATCCTATGCTCTTAATTAGGTATAGTTAGGATCCCCTACGAGATTGGAGAGGCCGCCTTTGTTTTTTCAAGGACACTAGTTTATATACATATATAAATATATAGGACGTCTACCCTTCTACTTTCTCTCTGGTTTCAGTGTTATCACTCAATTCACAGCTAGCTCTTCTTCTTCTGCTGTATCAAAATTTTATTTTATTTTTTGAAAGAAAGCACGTAGTAGTACCACCGCTACCAGTATGATATGTTAAAAGCAAATTGACAATGCTTTGTGAAAGCATTTGCATGCAAAGCAATCATCTGTATCCTTCGATAGGAACATTTAACACAGTAGAGAGGAAAAAAAAAAAAAGAGAGAGCGAGGTTTATTAGCTGGACAAGCTAATGCATGCTACGGTGATAAAGAGAATCAGCCGGCCTACAGTTCTAGGGTTATCAATTAGAGTCCCATTTACTTGTCATTCTGTGTTTCTTTCCTTTATTTTCTTCTGCTCTCCATCGTTAACGGTTTGTGATGAAATTTAAGAGAGCTCTGTAAAAGTGACAGATTTTATAATTTGTTTGGCAGACTTACAGCAGGTATAACACCACAAAGGAGAGAGATAAAGCTAAGCTGAGCTAAGCTAGGCGTGACTCCATGAATGGAAATCACGAGAGAAAGAGAGAGAAGAAACGATTGTATCAAAACCCAAATTTTATGTTGATCAGATCCAGGGGCTTCCTTCCATAACGCTGTGGTCACAGTATACTCTATGATAATGCTAGCTACTGAAAATGATGTTACTTGTGAGTCAGGGATTGAATAAATATCGTTTCTTCCTACTTCTTTGACAAGAATCATCCTGAATATTGCTTTGTTCTTTTCTTGTCATTTTGAGATCCAGCTATTGGCTGGCCACCAGAATTCGAGGAATTAAAAATCAGTGTTGCCAGACTTTTATACACTGCACCCCTCAATCCAAACGTTACCGGCAGTAGTTTTTTTTTTTTTTTCTGAAAGCTGAATCGTTGTTGCCTTTTGCATTTGAAGGCAAAAACTATATCCAGGTTGGGCTAGAAAGGATACTGGGTAATTATTTTGGATTGAAATTCTTTTTTAAAATTTTTTGTATTTAATTTTTATTTGTTAAAAATTAAAATAATAAAAAAAATTAATAAAAATAAAATTTAGACCATTCATTATTTTTTATACTTATATTTCATTATATTTATAAAAATTAAAAATACAAAAAATTAAAAAAAAAATTTGTTCAATCATTTTGTGTCATTTCACGGGTTTAAAATTTGACTTATATTTTATATTTTATCTAAAAATATAAGTATATTTGTAATTATTTTTAATTTTTAAATCATAACCATTAAAATTATAATTAACATCCATCTATATTTAGTATATTTTTTGACTCATTCATTCACTTATATTAATTAATGGTATAACAATTTCATACTATGCAAGGGGTGGAGGTACAATAGGTTCTACAAGGTCTTAGCCCCGATGCCCACTATTTTTAATTTTATTTTTTGACTTTAACCCCTTAATGTCAAAAGTTTAATTATGTAATCCTCGTATTTATAAACATTTTTAGGCTTTGGCCTTTCTAATTTTTAATTTGATATTTTTTATTCCTCTCAATCTTTGATTATGATTCAACCCCATTTCTATAGTAATTGTTATTTTTAATTTTTGAACTTTCATTTAAGTTCAATTTTGTCACATTTTTTTAGGATTAGGATTAGAATCATCCTTTTTATCCTTAATTTTTAAGCAAATAATAATAACATATAATATAACTATTTATGAAAGGCTCACATTTTATGAGATAGTTAATAACAATAGAAAATAAAAAATAAAATAAAATAAAGTTTATAATCTTGTTCATTAAATTTTGATCAACTCGCGTAATAAAATCTAATTAAAATAATGATAAATCAGACTAGAAGAAAATTATGCATATTTTTATAATTATTGTGTATTCTTATATTATAATATCTTAATCTAAAATTATATTACATACTATATATCACGTCTTATCTTATATCAAGTTTTAATTAAAATTAATATTAATATTCTCTTAAAATTATTATAACGGGTGAAGGGGTGAAGATGATTAAACCTTAAACTATTTTACTTCAACAAACAACATCTAATGATTCTGACTTATCCTCTTAAGGATTCCAAACTATATTATCATCTACTTGTATATAACTTTAATGGCCTTTTCAAATCCAAGTTTCAAAGAGTAAAGAGAGAATTATGGTCTGAACTATTTATTATTACAATGTTTATTTAAATTAAGAATAAATCTTAATCATTCATTTATATATGTTAGTATTTCATGACTATCTTAACGGTATTGATCAAATTTATCCATCACATTCACACCCAACACTATGGAATGTATATTGGGATGCCATGACAATAATTCTCACTCTACTCTCTCTCTTCATAAACTTGGAGTGAGTTACCAATTCGCATTTATTAGAGAGATTAAAAAACCCGATAGTAATATGCGGAATATAAGAGGAAAGAAAAGAAATTAATTTACAGGGATAGATGTGAAGAAAGGGAGAATGAAATGCTGGAAAGAATGGAAATCAAAGAAAAGTATATATGTGAAAGACGCTGCATTGAATTTTGGGGAGAAGGAGTACGGCACGGAGGTGAAATAGAGGCTGAGATAGCAGAGAGCTGTGGGCTGAAAGTATGGAGGGCGGGCGGAGTTGTTGCCTTTTGGGCTATGGGTTGGTTGATAGTCAGTGTTACTGCTCACTGCAATCTCTGCGCTGGCCTGCATGCCTTGCCTGTCTGCCTGCCTGCCTGCCTGCCTGCCTTTCTTTTTTATTTCTTTTTTAGATATAGAGAGAAAGGGAGGGTATAGAAAACCACCAACAAACTGAATTAATGAAGATCCTCTTATTTCTTTTATGTTGCCTCATTTTTTGGACCACGTTGGCATTCTGAATGCTGGCAACTCCACTCCACTATTCGACAAGCCGATTTTATTATTATTATTATTATTATTATTTATAGCTATAAGTAGCTTCAATATTAATCCATCCATTTGTAATTATTCTGCTAGATTTAAAATGCGATGTAATCAAGTACTCAAATCTGTAATAGCCATAATTTGCTTCAGGCGAGGTACCATTTTAGCTAGCTTCATAAAACTATTGAGATTGATAAAGTTGTGAGTAATGTGTGGGGGCAATATTTAATTTTGTGCATGTATTGTTGATCAAAATCCCAATTAAATAAACCATATAGCAAGCTTCTAGTTGGCATATTTAATTTTCCATAATCTGTTGATTAGGCTAAATACTGTGAGAAAGAAAAGGAACGGGGAAAAAAAAAACAAAAAATAAGTCAAGAAAGTGCCAAAGAGAAAGAGCGATGAGTCGTCATTGGAGCAGAGCCATAGTTTCGATGTGTCCGCATCAAACCTCTGAAACCAAAATACGCTTTCACTTACTCGCAGTCTCCACTCACCCTCTCACTCGTCGCAGGCAGTCGTGGAAGCCTCAAGCCTCACTCACTTTTTATTTCTTTCCAGCCCAAACATGAGAACAGCAGCAGCCGCAGCAATAGCAATTACATTAAATGCTCCCGAGAAAACAATGTTAATTTGCCTTTAGAGCCGCGTTTTTCAGACTCCGTACAATCATGACACCTCACTAATCATATGTTTGTATGTATGTATGTATATATGTGAATATATATATATATATATATTCACATATAATGCTTCACTACATCTCTCATCTGATGACACGTCCAATCACACATCTAAACAGCAATTTGTGAATGGTATTAACTGATAATTAACTGAAATGTCTTGTTCATGGCAGTTCCACAATCTCGACTTTTTCCGTTATACTTCTTTCATGGCTTTGGTGTTCCTTTAGCTCGCTATGATTTCTAAATATTTTCCAACTCACCTTTTTAAGATACGGTGTAAATCCAAGTCCAAAACTCAAAATCCTTTGTTTTGTTTTTTACAAAAATACAAGGACAAACTACAAACGAACCAAGCTGGTTCAAGAGTAATCGTTCTAGCTCTGGCTCTTGCCTAAGGTTTTCCCACAAGACCCTTTTTGAGATGGGCGACAACAAAGGAGATACAACCAAGAAGCAACCACAACAACAATCTCAACAACAACAACAACAACAACCACCACCACCGCAGCAACAGCAGCAGCAGCAGCAACTGTCGTCTTCTCCTAAAAATCCACTCGAGGAATCAACTGAGAAAGTCCAACATCATCACCAACAATCACCAGCGGTTGTGGTCACCGGAGCTCCTTTCATCTCCGCACCTGTATATATCCCGATTGGCGCAACTTCCTCTCCATATGAGCAACAATTTGAACCTGTAAATCCCAAGCGACAACGATACAGTAGTAGCCAATGGAAGCCTTTACCTTCCCCATCTCAACAAAAACAAAGCCAAATAGCTATATTAACCAGCGAATCAAGCCGATCACCAGCCACAAACCCCAACCCACAAAGCCAAGAGCATCGAACAGCAGCTTCCTCCTCCGACACAGCCTCATCTCCTCCACACTCTCCTATTCCTTCCCTCTCTGCAGCCTCTGGACACGAGACAGACAAGCCAGAGGGGGAGCAATTTCACCCCCAGTTCAGAAAAGGGAAGTATGTGAGTCCAGTTTGGAAACCAAACGAGATGTTGTGGCTTGCTAGGGGTTGGAGGATTCAGTACCAAGGTGGATCCAACGGATCATCTTCAAAAGCTGATCCTTTAGAAGCTGGTCAGACCACTGGCAGCGACATCGCTGCCCCATCAACAAGAGCAAAAACTAGGGCTGAAAAAGATAGAGAAGTTGCAGACTTCTTGCAGAGACATGGAGTCAATAGAGATGCTAAAACCGCTGGGACTAAGTGGGATAACATGTTGGGTGAATTTAGGAAGGTGTATGAATGGGAGAGAGGAGGGGAGAGAGAACAAGTTGGGAAGAGTTATTTCAGACTTTCCCCATATGAAAGGAAGTTACACAGATTGCCAGCTTCTTTTGATGAAGAGGTCTTTGAAGAGTTGTCTCAATTTATGGGCTCTCGTATGAGAACATCTCAGAGCAGAGGAGCTTCCGTCATAGTTTCTGGTGATGGTAGTAGAACAGTTCATACTAGTACGAGAGCTCTTCCTCCTCCCCCTCCTTTCAAAGAAGATGATCTCCCTCTATCAGGTACAATCTAAACAATGAAAGTTCAACTATGGAAGTTCCATTTTTCAGTTCTCATTCTCTCTAAATAATTTGTACTTGTTGTAGCGAGGCCAAAGCAACTGGTAATGACAAGTGGTGGTGAAGCTTTCTTTCATGGTGGTAGAGGGAGTGTGTTAGGGTTTGAGTCTTCAACAGATGTTGGTGTTCCTTTATCTTCTTCATCTTCACTCCGAAGAATTGGCAAAATAAGAATGACATGGGAAGAATCAGTGAGTTTGTGGGCAGAAGAAGGAGAGCACCACAGAGGTAGAATAAGGCTTCAAGGATCAAGCTTTCTGAATGCAGACGAGCTCACTTTCTTTGATGACGCAATGGTTGCTTGCAACATGGAGGCCTTTGAAGATGGCACTCTTAGAGGTTTTTCTGTAGATAGATTCGCTCCTGGACAGCAAGTCAAAGTCTTTGGCAGAAGAAAGTCTTCCTCATCTTCTGCTTCTTCTGGTACAAATAATATATGTTCGTTAATATTCCTATTTTAAACAATCTAGGGATTCACATCTTACTCTCTCCTTTCTATCTCCCTATCTCTTTTGACAGGATTTATTGAAAGAGTTCAGTTTCCATTTGCAGAACCCTCAATAAGATGTAAGTCTCTAAAATTTTTTTACAATAGTTCAACAATATTTTGATCCTCCTACCTATTTTTACTTGAATGTTTGGAAATGTCTATTTCGTCCATATGTATAACACATATAGTGGGGCCAGTTCAAGAGAGATGAATGTTCTTAAGATTTGTGTTGCAGCAATTCCTCCATGGGAGTTTCAAGACCCAACTGATTACTACGTGGGATGTCTGCGTGTCCCACCGACAACCCTGCCAAGCTTGTTCGAGCTTTCATGGCATTTACAAGAGCCACCACCGGAGGAATTACGTTTTCCACTTAGAAAAGATGTTTACAGAGATTTACCACAAGGCAAAGAGCTTTTTTTCACCACTTCAACTGAATTGTTAGATTGTAGAGCTATTACATATGATATTTTAAGCCCGATTATTCGGAATAACCCCAGTCTTAGTTTTTCCACTGCCACAAGTAGAGATTCTTTCATTGGCCTTTGGGATGATTGCATTAATAGGGTTGTGTCCAAATTCTGTCCTCTTGAAATGATCATTGTACGAAAACCTTCTTCACTATCGCCTGAGCTGTTGCAGGATCAATGGCCAAATGTGGCTGGTTTTGTTAGAAATCTTTGTTTGTGGAGAGGAGAAGAGACTGACCAATTGAAAGAAGGTCAACTTGATCCCTCATCTTCAATAGTGGAGAAGTTACTATGGACTTGTATGGATCTTCCATACTCTTTTGGCTACTATGCAGTTGGCTACATTGTAACCTTCTGTGCTTTGAGCCGATCACAAGACCGCGTTGTTAGAACAGATTTATATTCACTTGACTTGTCTTCACCAGTTGAGAGACTAAAAGCCCTAATCCCATGTTATAGAATAGCAGGACTTTTGCCACTGCTAGCTGACCGCTGTTTCAACAACATTAACAGTAGCGGCGGTTACAAGCAATATCCTTTCAGTGATTTTGAAAGAATCGATTTGGGTAATGGAAATGTCATCGAAATGACGCCAAACACCGTCAGTAGATTCTTCTCGAGCAAGAGAAAATGGGCAGCAGTGAAAGAAATATACGATTTCTTAGACCACAGAATTCCACATGCCGAGTCAATATACCAATCGTCAGAGAAAGATTTGGCATTGGTCTTCAAGCCAAGAGGGTGCAAATTTAAGCCCGCAAATTGTGAACAACTTGTAGAAGCACTGAAGTACGTAACCAAAGCTTTGTTAGCATTGCATGACCTATCTTTCATGCACAGGGACCTGAGTTGGGACAAAGTGATGAGAAGAAGCGACAGAGAGAACGAGTGGTTCGTCTGTGGGTTCGATGAGGCGGTGGGTGCACCACAGATTTACCCACATGGGGTGGTGGGACTGGAGGCGCGAGGCAAGCACGCTCCGGAAATGGGACGAGGATTACACGGGGTGAAGGTAGACGTTTGGGGCGTCGGCCACTTGGTGAAGACCTGTGGGCTGACCAATGTGCCCAAGATGCTTAGAGAGTTGCAAAACAGGTGTCTGGACCAGAACCCAGAGCAGAGACCAACTGCCGCCGACTGCTATCACCACCTGCTTCAGTTGCAGTCATCTCTGTCAGCCACCTCTACTGCTCCCTATTGAAGTGACTGATTGACATAGATTGATATATAGATTTAAGAAATACAACGTTAATTGTTTGTGTTAATTAAATACATCTACATATCTATATCATCCTAAGCTGCGTTGAAGTAATTATAGATTAGCGTCGCACCCGCTTCATCACATGTTTTCTGGTTATTAATGTGAATCAGATTCGGAGGTTTAGGGTTTTTGGGGGCTTTGATGATCTGGTAACGGTGGTAAGGCGCAGTTTTCATTCCTTTAAAATTTTTAGTGAGGATTTGCTGCTGTATTTGTTGTTTTTCAAAAGCCATATATGTTCTGATCAGATTCTGGAGGCAAACAAATGGCGGCAGCTGTTAAAGAGCGGCTTCTCGGACTGCAATAATTTAGTCTCAATCTATCAAATCCGATGAAATAAGAATGCAAGGCAGTTGATTTTATTTTAATTCGAAACTGATTATTTATTTTTGTAGTTTTTTGGATTGGTAAATCTAGAGGCAGGCGGGGCATGCATGGGATCAATCTAATGACTATACTATTTACTGATGTTGTTTACTTGCATTTTTAAACTCTAGCTGATGCTGTTTGCTTGCATTTTTTTTGAACTCAAAAGTAAATTTATATTTTATTGAATGTAAAATGTAATATTATTGTATCACTTAATGTTTTTGTGTCACTATGTTTAGCCAAATGGACTTATCTGATTAGTATTGGTCCGTCTTCACAATTTTTAAAAGATTCGTATCTCATAAAATAAATTTTTTTATTAAAAATTTATATACGAACGAGAATTTAAATTTATTTTAATATTATCTATTACGAATTAAAATGTATATCATCTACTTAAATAATTAATTTATTATCTACTTAAAGAATTAATCTATTTGTATATTTGTTATTATAAATTTAATATTAATATATATCTTATTAAATATTTTTATATTTTATTCGACGTAAAATACGATACATGACATTGTTACGTGGTTATTTGTTGTTGTGTTAGTTAATTAATTAATGTGCTCATTTATCTTTCATATTTCTTGAATTTAAATCTTGCTTCATATAATGCATGCATTTATATGTTGCGGTAAACAACTATGAGCATACGATGGATGGTTATAATCAAGAGAAGAATGCCAATCAAATGTTAAGCTCGTTGCATGTTTAAAGGAATCCGATCACTGAATCAATTGCAGCGTACTTAATTTTTGGTGCCACCAATATTACTTGTTATGCATGATTTCAAAAGTTCCTACGCTGAATTTGACTAAGAAACAATTCTATATATGTACAGGTACATGTGGTTAGCAGACTTTGCATACAAGATCTATGTCTCGTAGGTGGAAAATCTTTTTAGTCAGCAGGTTTGGGGCCACGGTGTCTCCATCATGGCATCAGACGGTGCCCCAAAAATCTCCCAAACTATCTTCAGCCCTTTCGTATTTGTACATAAAAAATTATGTACAGAAAGATGGCGAATATTTCTGCAACTTGGATTGGCCAATAATTCTATGTTCGTCCCCAAATTGGTCTTGCCTCAGTCCGTGCTTACAATCGCAGAACTTGCTCCAAAATACAAACAAAGTAAGAACAGATACTGCATGCATTCACTTTTCTCTGCAGCTTATGTGACCACCCTTACATTAATTCCTGAAGGCGCCAACAGCCATTGCCAAAAGCTATTGCTTCTTATCTCAACCTTACATTCACATCTTTTCGCTGCTGGGCAGCTGTTTGAGTGATGTGTACGTTGTTCTGACCAGAGAAGTAAAGTACTGTGAACGTTGCACTGATGTTTAGCAATAGGGGTAATTTAACTTCTGCTTTTTTAAAGCAAATGCATAGTCTTTTACAACGAATAATAAAAGAAAAAGCACTTACGGTTTCAACTTTACGAGAATATGCTTCCAACTAACCTGTCCTTGACTAGCTCCCTGTCCCAATTAGATCTGGTAAAGGGTTCGGGCTGGTTCGGGCCCGGCCCTAAAAATAAACCCTGGTTCAATTTAGGTTCAGTACATACTCGGATCGGATCAAATTTGCTCGCTTTATTTATATTCATTAATTAAATATTAATTTTTACGTTAAATAATAACACGTAGTAGCCAATAATGGCAGTACCCAGTACTGATGATTCAATACTTCGGGCCTAAATTTTCAGCCTAGCAGGCTTTCTCTATTAGGCTTCAAAATTTACAAACACAAGGTCCAATGGGCTTCTTGCCAAGGTAGCTGCTACTTGGACATGCAATAGAAGGGCTCAATTTTATTGGGGTTGAACCAAATCACCCCTTCCTATTTCCTCAGCAACCCCAGCCTGTGGCTGCTGTGACAAAAGAGCACAAAGCTATTATTGCAACACAAATTTAGCTAAAGAAAGGTGCAATATTTCATTAGATATAATATTTTGAATTTTTAACAAGTGTCGAAACCACGATCGATACACACATATATAGTTAAACAAAAGTGCAAGGTTTTGGCCCATTTTAATTTCACCTAGAGGACTTCCATTTTAGTACCTATTGTTTGAGGAAGAAAAAAAAATGGTACTTAAATCACTTAATTAGAAAAAATTCTCTAATATTTCATATATCTCTCGTTTTAATTTCTAAAACAAAATTTTGTGATATAAAATTAACGGAGTACGAGTAATTTAGTATTTTTATAGGCCTAATAAAAATTTATAATTATTTGAAGTACGTATATTAAAATAACGATGTTTTACGTCTTTTTCATACTCTTGCTTAACTCCATTTTTAAAAACTAAGCTATCGGTAATCCTAAAGTCCAAGAATAAAAGTTTGAAAATAATTTTTGACGATATAAAATAAAAATAAAACTTTGTTATATGACTCCAATTTTAATTGAAATATTTGTCGACTATTAACAAGTTTGATTGAAAATTATTTATTTATTTTTTTTATAATATAAGATTTTTCTAGAGAAATATGATGGAATTAGTTGTTTTACTAAATTAATTTAGCAGCATAAAAGTATTTTTTTAATCTAATGCAACATAATTTATGAAAGAATAATGACAAAATTTTGGTCAAAGACTAATATGAAGTTGACCTAAATAATAAGAATTAAAGCGAGGTAAATAATAAAATGTCAGTAATTATTTTTTAACAGAATCTAATTTTTAAAAAATAAACTTAAAATAATTCATATTCATCATTCAAAAATAAACTTAAAACAAATCTAATTTTTAAAAAGTTGAAAGTAAAATTGGCAAAAAAAAAAAAAAAAAAAAAAGAAAAATTTTTCAAAAATTTCACCTGCCTTCTTGAATCCTATCTTAAAAGACTCCATTCTGTCCACAATATGGGCTGCCTAGGGTTAGATTTGTCAGAGAGCCAGTAAGGTTCAGCGAGGGCTATGATGTTTGCTTTGAATTTTTTATAGAAACAGCCATTGTAGGACTAAATTGTCAATTATTGATCTTTTTTGCAGGCATGTGCTTTGATCTGGCAGTATAAGTATTTTTGTTGGAATTTATTAAAAATAATATGTATTTTCCCTTTATCTCATTGGTAGATGCAGTGCCGGTCAACCACATTTTTCTGTATAAAATAATGGTGCAAGTTTTCAAATCCAGACTGAATCTGAAATTATGAGAATAAATATAGGCTAACACAAGACTAGGAATCCGGAAAGAAGAGAAAGACACTTGAGGAATTGATCACTATCCATCGAATTCCCAGGTCAATCACATAATGTCACAGGAAACTGCTGGGCTATCTCACTCAATCGTTGATCCTTGCGAATACCTTCAGATCGTCCGCAACGCCGACGGCACCATCACTCGGGACCCCAACCTATTTTCTAGTACTTCCCCGCCTGATCCAGATCACCATTTAGTTCTATCCAAAGATGTTACAGTCAACCCATCAAAAAATATCTGGTTCCGCATATTCATGCCTCGTCAACTACTCGATTCTTCCTCTAACACCAAGCTTCCTCTCATAGTTCATTTCCATGGCGGAGGGTTCGTTTTCTATAGCGCAGCCACGAGTATTTCCCATGATTTTTGCTCAACTATTGCAGTTGACCTTCCCACTGTTATTGTATCAGTTGAGTACCGGCTTGCCCCCGATCATCGTCTCCCAGCGGCTTATGATGATGCCATGGAGGTCTTGCACTGGATCAAGACAGCACAAGAAGAATGGTTACAAAAATACGTTGACTTCTCGTCCTGTTTTTTGATGGGCTCTAGTGCTGGTGGCAACATTGCTTACCGTGCAGGATTACGTGTAACTGCAGAAGTTGACAATTTGTTGCCATTGAAGATCAGAGGGCTGATATTGCACCAACCTTACTTTGGTGGGGTCAAGAGAACCGGATCAGAATTGAGGTTCGCAAATGATCCTGTTTTACCAGCAAGTGTTAATGATTTGCTGTGGGAGTTATCGTTACCAATCGGAGCTGACCGAGATCACGAGTATTCCAATCCAATGGTGGATGATGGGCCAAAGCTAATAGAACAAATCAAAGGATTAGGATGGAAGGTGATGGTGACTGGGTGTGATGGGGACCCACTGATTGACCGTCAGATTGAGCTGGCGAAGATGATGGAGGAAAAGGGCGTGCAAGTGGAGAGCCATTTCGATGTAGGAGGCCACCATGCCGTAGAGGCTAGTAATCCTGCCTGGCTTGAAATCCTGCAAGTTTACATTAAAAATTTCGTTTTATCTTCCGCAGCGTGAGTGATGATGTGGTGTTGCAGCAGGCTGCAGACTTTTTTCTCGTGATGTTTTCTTTGTTAATTTACCTGATAATAAAACTTTGATCAATCCATCAAAAAAATATCGCTGTCTCTATCAATTTTGAAGTTAATTGTCTGATTATCAAGAGGAAGTAGAAGATGTCGTTAACGAGGAAGTAATGCTTACGCAATTTTTTAAAACAATTTAAAGACCAAGTTTTCTGACTTTACCATCTTCTTCTACACTAATGACTCTTCTCAATGTGAATGAAAATAAAAGCTAAGAACATTTGAGCATTAACAATCGACCATCCGTCTATCAATTTTCAAATTGATTGGCAGCTGCAACCTAGAGCTAACATGTCAAACGGAACTGCCCATCACTTGCAAACATTGATCCCTACCAGTACCTTATGATCCCCCCAACCCCGATGGCACGATCACTCGCGACTCCTGATCCAGTCAACGGTGTTACAGTTCTCTCAAAAGATGTCACAATCAACCAATCAAATAACCTGTTTGTTCGTATATTCCTTCCCCATCAATCACTTGATTCTTCCTCTTCCAGCTCTAACAAGCTCCCTCTCATAGTTTACTTTCATGGTGGAGGTTTCATTCTCTTCAGTTCAGCCACTAGTATGGGTCATGATTTTTGTTCGGACATTGCAAACGATTTCCCTGCTGTCATCGTATCAGTTGACTATCGGCTTGCCCCAGAGAACCGACTGCCAGCGGCTTATGACGATGCCATGGAAGCCTTGCACTGGATCTAAACCACAAAGGACGAGTGGTTAACAAACTATGCCGACTTCTCTTCCTGTTTCTTAATGGGCTCTAGTGCAGGAGGCAACAGAGCTTACAGTGCCGGACTGCGTGCAGCTGCAGCAGTTGATAATCTGCCGCCTTTGAAGATCGGAGGGATGATATAGCATTCCCCTTTCTTTGGCGGGGTAAAGAGGACTGAGTCAAGAGTTAAGGTTAGTGCATTATAGCCATCTTCCACCATGTGTTAATGATTTGATGTGGAAGTTATCATTACCAATCGGTGCTGACAGTGATCATGAGTATTGCAATCCAACGGAGGGAGGTGGATCAAAGGTCTTAGAGCAAATCAAATTGCTAGGATGGAAAGTAA